>JACSVZ010000014.1:23620526-23975420 GCA_014706295.1 Lycocorax pyrrhopterus obiensis | reverse complement strand
AGAGATTAAGAACAGCTTAAATTACATATTATGCATACGTGGCAGCTGAGAAGCTAAGATGTGGCGTGGTTTGTCGGGATCGATGGACTGTGCAACACGAAACACGCGGGGAAGGGCCGGGCAGCAGGCTGATCAACCAGCGCCTCGCGTGGGCAGCTCCCAGCCCAGCTACGGGAGCGGAGCGGAGGGGAGCGGAGCGCTCCAGCCGCCGTGCGGGAACGCGGGACTGCCCCGGCCCGGCCCCGCCGCGGGCGCGCATCCTGCGCTCCGCCGGGAGAGGGCAGCGGAGGCTCCCCTCCCGAGGCGCCGAGGGCGTCGGGGCCGCGCACGAGTCCCCGCGGGGCTCTCCCCGCACTTTCCCTGTCCCGTCGAGCTGCTGGCGGGGAGCTGGGGCGACTGCCTCGGAGTCTGCTCCCCAGGAGCCTCCCAGCGCCCGGGGCTGTCACAAAGCACCTTTGTTCCCTCTTCCCGCGGACTGCCGGGGCGGGGGCGGCGCATCCGCCGGGCCGGGCGCGTCCCGCAGCGCTCCCGCGGGCGGCTCGGCAGCACCGCCTCCGTCCCTCCCTCCCTCCCTCCCTCCCTGCCCGGCGGCGGCGGAGCCTGGCCCGGGACGCTACGCGTAGGTAAGGCGGCTGCTGCCCGCGGAGGGCGAGCCCGGCCCGCGGCACCTGCTGCCTCGCAGCCCCGGACCGCGGGCGCTCGGGCGTCGGCGCCGGGGCCGCTGCGCTGGGCGGGGAGCCCTGGCTTGTCCCGAGCCTTCGCCGGGGCGCGACGTCGAGTTCCGAGGAGCTGCGGCGATGTTCCGCCGGCTGGCACGGCGTCCTGGGGCCGCTGTGCGCGGTGCCCCCGGGCGGGTTCGGCTGGTGTCCGGGAAGAGCCTTTGCGTGCCCTGTCATTCGCCTTCCAAAGCACCAAAAGGCGGAGAGGGATTTGAATAGGGCTTTGTTGTGGTTGTTTAAAAATATATATATTTTTAAAATTCATTATTTTGCCATGAAAGCTACTCTTTTTTTCCCCCAGTTCTTGCCCCAATGTTGATGAGGTATTTGGTCTTGATCATAAAGTTGCTTGCCTTTCTCATCCAGAGTAAAAGAAGTTTTTAACTTAGTTACTCTTCACTTTTCTAATAGCCAAAAATGTAAAGGGAGTGAAAGCTTTTCTAATGGTAAAGTTCTGAGAAATAACTTTCAAAGCAGTTCTTGTTAGTGTTTTGTTGGGGCAGTGCTGTGCACAGCTTAGAGATGTGCCAGGCTCTAAAATCCTTCTTCATTTTTATGGACTTAACTCCTGCCTCTGTATCTGATCCTGTACAAAAATGAGCGTAGTTCTTCTCGTAAATCTTATACGGCACACAGATGTGATTGAAAACATAACAGATGTTTTTTTTTACAGAAGTAATTTGCTCTTTACTGCACATTGTGGAAATAAGATTTCAGGGGGCATTTTACTAAGAGGGATTTTTCCATGTAAGTAAAAGTTGAACTGTATTCTGTGAATTTGGTAGGAAAAATTGACAGGACAAGATCTGGTGGAAATACTAGACTATTTAATTGCTTTTATTTTTCCCCCATGGTGTTTGAACATTGACTGAAACAAAGAAAGTGATTGTGTAGGTGTGTCTTGATAATAGTCTACCAGGCAACTCATCTGGCTTTCTCGCAAACTTGCAAATTACACATTTATGCCAATGTTTTACAAAATTTTCAAAAACGTATAGGTTTTCCTACCAATTAGTTGAGTTGTATCTTTCAGGCTTAGCTTCATTAACATATGCTATGGTCAAGCTACATTAATAGTTAAAAGAGGGTTAGAAGGTGGAATAGTTGCCCTTCCCAATGGAAGCTGCTACTTTGATTATCAGAATTATGTTTAATGACTTCTGGTATCAAAAATTTTTTTCTGGCTCTTAGTGTAGAGTTTGTTACACAGTTCTAGCTGTCCATGAAGGTGGAATACCAATTACAAAAGTGTCATTAAACACACAGAATATCCCCTTGCTTTGTTAGTTACAGCAGTTTGGTGGATGGCTAAACCTGAGGGATGATGAAGTGTCACAGATAGCACTGGAGCCTGCATTTGAGTGCATTTGTAGAACCAAAAGTTTCTGGTCCATTTCTTTGCTACCTTGTCGGTCAACTGTACAACTGTGCTGCGTGAACTTTTAAAGAGTTTGCTGTTGCTCTGGTCCCATGGCCTCATAGTGCCCAAACTAGGGAGCAGTAAATGCTAAAAGCCATTATTCTAAATATTATTTCTAATTATTTCTAATTTCACAATTAGAAAGCTACTGTCTGTCAAAGTGGGTGTTGAAAGGAGTAAGAGAGGTAAGACAGGTGTCCCACGATGTTATCAATCATATTTTGTTTCAGTAACTGTAGTAATACATTTGGTTTTATTTTTGTCTTTCAGTAACATATAACCCTCATTTCACATTTTTAAGGTTTCTAAACTCTAGAGACCCATTTTATTTTTAGTTGAAATGAAAATGCTGCATTAAGAATGTTAATACAGGAATACACAAAGAACGTATTTTGTCAACTTCAAGAGCAGGCTTCTGTCAGAAGAGGCATTTTTTCCTAGAATTTTTTCTGTGTTTTAAAACACAAGACTATTCGTAAAAGGTTAAGAAGTGTGATCCTTTTTTGGAGACTCTTAAATTCCGTTCTAAGGATCACAAAGTGGCTGTGCCTTTAATAAATTAATTTGGATATATTTTGGTATTTCAATAGCCCTGAATGGGGTGATTTTTTTAGGAATAAGATTTAAGTTTCTTTTTATCTCAGATTGTTGAAAAGAGTGGTAGTTTAAAAGGTGGTTAGCTGCATTTCTTCTGTTCACTTGCTTCAAATGCAGCTAATGTCTGGTGAAGTAATCAACACTAGTGCAAACTGCTTACTGATAAACATGATAGGCAAAGGTTTATTTCACCTCTCAGTTTGAATACTGTTAGAAGGCAGTAAACGAATGTGCTTGTGAAGCTCTGAGCTGAGGGTTCTGCTTTGCCCCCTCCCTATCCCCCATGCTCAGGAGACCCTAGTGAAAAAAATGAAAGATCATGTCAAAAACCTTGGCTGTAAAGTTAAATCTCTGACTTTGGGAATGTAGTATTTATTATGCATATATTTTCAGCTTGCTAGTTTTTCCCCTGTCATTTACTTTGTTCAGGGTCTTTTAGTCAGGTCTAGAAAAAGGATCTGCACTTAAAAGAATGTTCTGTACCACATTTGACCTGGTGGCTGTGCAGTGTAGTTCCTGGTGCTGGGGAAGCTGTGAGCGAGCCTTCGGTGTACTAACATAATGTAACTCAGATAGAATCTGTAAATTCAGGAGCACAGTTTAGTTCAGTTGCTGTGCTTTTATAGAGAGAGCTGTGTTATTAATGGACACTGGCTCGTCTGTGAGAACCATACTGAAATCTCACTGGTTTTGAACAGTATTAAGATCTGAGAAATATAAGCAGAGTATTTGCATGGCCAAAAATAATAAAATGGTGGTAGTGGTTAGTGTTACACAGTCAACAAGAAGAAGAGAGCTCAGTAGAAGACCTCTTGATCTGCATGTGCTGCTAGACTTTTACAA
This sequence comes from Lycocorax pyrrhopterus obiensis, assembly GCA_014706295.1. Taxonomy (NCBI): domain Eukaryota; kingdom Metazoa; phylum Chordata; class Aves; order Passeriformes; family Paradisaeidae; genus Lycocorax; species Lycocorax pyrrhopterus. The sequence goes on along the minus strand of JACSVZ010000014.1, from coordinate 23,971,841 downwards.
GACATTTTGCTAAGACAAATATGTTGGATTTTAAAGCATTACAAATGATGCTCTGGGATTCCTGCCTGCCTTCTAGGTGGGACGCACTCTTGCTTTCCTGTTGTTTTGGCTGATCACAAATAGAGATTTAATGTGCCTGTCATGATATAGTGGTAATAATTCTCAGTGTTCTGTAGACACGAGTTTCAATGTGGCCATCACCAAAAAGAAATATAATTACAAAGGAAGAATTGAATTCCAAGGCACCCGTGAAGCATCATCGAGGGTTTATTTACATAGTATGATATTTTTGACAGTCTGTTGCTTTACAGTTTATGAAACAGCAGGTCTGCGGCACAGAGGTGTGGTCTGAAAAGAGAATGTAGCAAACAGAACATGAGCTCATGTTTTGTTACCTTTGAATTGATACATGGGAGTATGAAATTCATCTTTTATACCACTGCTCACACTTTGCACTTGTCTTTAAGGCACAGTTTGTTGCACGAACTGTGATCTGGGGCAGCTTAGTGGGGCCATGGAAGCTCATTGGAGCAGCCACAGAGCACGGAGTTCAGTGAAGTTCGTACAAGTGACTGCTGGATCACAGAGCAGTGTCAAAGCCAGAGTCCTGTCTTTGAGACCTTCTCTGTCTCTTTCTCCCACAGTGATATACTTTATTTACAGGGAAGAGGAGAGAGTCAAGTTGCTGGTTGTGAGCTGGGTTGCTGTAGGATCAGGAACTGTCCTTCTGTGTTTAGGAAAATGGTGATGATAGACAGTAGGAGCTGTGCAGCCAATAGTAGTCACAGTGTTGGCTGGAGGGTCACCTTGTCAACTGGTAGAAATGCCTTTCTGCTGAGACTTAAAGAATGCTTTCCCTTACCTAATTTCTTTGGTGTGTACAGAGTAAACATCTTTGATAACTGACGTCTTAAAATCCAGTTAAGTCAATAATGGATGTTTTTATTTTCCATTGGCTTATTTTCTTACTGTGGTCCTTCTAACATATCCTGATAATTGGGGAACCCATGCTGTAAAATACTAAAACTTGTAATGTTGAAAAAATTTGAATATTTGACAGTCCCATAATTGACAACCAGAAAATAAAATATTGGGTGAAGAATATTGGAATTATATATTCCAGTTATGCATTGGAAAGTCTTGCATCTGTGATAAAACCTAAGTTGCATGTTGCTGTTCCTTTTATTAGCTTGAGCTGGTTAGGCACTGGCAATAGCATTTGTCACTAGGTTTAAGAGGATATTGTAGATTAAAAAAATGTTTACTTAACTAAAATGATGGTCATGATTTTTTGCTCATTTTTGTATATTTACTTCTGCCTGACTGAAATCTCTCTGCAAGTCTCTCCAGTTTGCACCACATCACAGTATATGATTCCATTAAATTAACTGCTAAACTGGATACTGAAAAGGGGGTTTTTTGTGTGTGTAGATGAATTTTGCTACTGCTGCCATTGGCAATGTGGGCAATGCCTGAAACCAGACCTGTTTGTCTGTTAGATGCCCGTTGTGCTGGTTTCTGTGTCAGAGGCACAGATGTCAGAGGAAGGGATCAGGTGTTGCTCTGTGAAATTATGTGCATTCATGATGTTGGGAGCTTGACCCTCCCCTTGCTATGTGGAGTAGCGCTGGAGAGGATTTGTCTACGTGGCACCTTGTGTGCACTGGGGCCCCTGCTTTTTGTGGACCTGGGCAGTTCTTTGCTGTACAGAGGAGGTGAGTGGTGGGTAGTAAGCTGCATGTGATGGTGTCTCTTTCAGTCCTCGATCTGAAATGGAGGTTGCACAAGCACTGCACTGTAGCCAGAGCTGAATATTTCCTCCCTATGTGCATCCTCTTCTTCCTGCCTCTCCCAGCCACTTCCAGCAGCCAGGCTGAGTTACTGTAAGCCCTAGACTTAAGAGGAACGACGTGAGCCATTCATGTGGAATTTTTTTCTCAACAGCCAGGACTCTTCAGAGTGTGAGAAAAGCAAAAGAAGCTGCTTAGTGCTGTGTGTTGACATTTATTGATTCTTCTGCAGAAAGCAACGAGTACCATTAGGTACCCCTTGGTATCCAGGAAATACCATTATAAGCTGGTTTGTCAGGAGAGTACACAGGGAAAGTACTGATAGTCTTTCAGCATGGTTCTAGTCAGTGCTGTATGAAAAACATTGATTGGTTCTGATGAGCTAAATCTTCAGGTTATTTATCCAGTCAGGATTCATGTTGAGCTAGGTACTTACTATTTCCAATTGCTCAGGCTCTCAGGGGATCCACAGTGTGACACAAGCAAAGGGTGAAGGGAACAGAAGCCAGGATGGCACCATCTCTCCAGTGAGTTTTATTTGCCGATACAGAAGAAGTTTGTTGTACTGGTGATGCAATTTTTATCCTTCAAAGGAAGAGCTGAGTTATGGTTTCCTGCTCACACTTTCTGTGGAATAGGTCGACTAGACTGGTTACCTGCCTTTCTCATCCTTGCAGAGGAGGAGGATGTTGAGATACATCTCTTGAGGCTTTGGAGGTCATGATAATAATTTGACAAAAGTAACCAAGAGTAGTTCTTGCTCTCTTGGCATGGCACAGTGATTTGAATGTGCTCATATTTTCATGCAGTGGAGATGGTGGAGTTTAGTTTGGTTGTGTTTCTTTAAAGATTGAGAACCATTGGAGGTGAAGGGGTTTTATACATTGGAATAGAGCAGTGGTGTCAGACGGCTGACTGATGTGTCGCTCGTTTCAGCCAGCTATGAAGTGGTGCCCACTTCAGAGGAGCAGCAGTAATTGTGAGGTCTGGGATTGATATTAATATGTGTCATCTGTTCTGTAAGTTAACACTTGTGAAAGGCTCTACCTTAAACTGCTCCTTGTGGAACTAATGTTACTGTTTCTTAGCTTCTCTTGTAACCCTGTTTTCTTCTGTACCAACAGGGCTGTGCTTCCCATGCTGCTGCTCTTCAGGTTGGGTTCAGGATGCTGTTGCTGGAAACTGCAGAGCTTTGTCTGTTGAAGTGAGATGCCTTGGAGTCAGGTGGAGGATACCTCCTTCCTACACAGAAAATAAGAAACTCCTCTGTCTGAATCTCGCTGCTGACTAGGCTGGCTGGGTTAGTGTTTGCCTTGATATCTTTTTCTTACAATATGAGAGGTTTGGATTTTTTTGGCTGAACCTTTGCAACCAGTGATTTTGCCTTGTTTTAGAACTGCAAGAATGTGTGTACTTGTGAATGTACTTGAATTGATGGGCACCAGGGGATGAGGATTAACAAATTTGTGGTTTTAAAGGAGTATATGCTGGGTGGGTGGGTCATTTTTGGTTTCGAGTGAACGCGTTTAATTTCTACATTTGTAGGCAGGGAACTTCTCAAATCCTATCTGACTCATTCAAGGATGTACCTAAGCATTAACATGCAATGAGCTGCACAACTGTGTTGTTCTTGGAAACTGTTCCATCTGTGAAAACAAGACCACACCTGAGCTGAGACAGCCCTCTCTTAAGACACACTCTATTTTTATAGCCTGTTTCAGCAAGTTGAAGAAGACTTGTGCATAGTTGTTGAGCCCTCTTTGCTGCTGTAAAGATAAGGAGTTGCTTCTGGTATGCTTTTCTCTTTTGGAAGGAGTACTACTTTTAGACTATGAATTTTGAGGGTGTAGTGAATCTGAAATATAATTATAGAAATCAGAGTTGCTATGATGACTGTCTTTATATTAGTTCTGGTGATGACTTGTCTCAGTAGTTTGCTGTTTATGGTAGTTAAGGCAACCTGCCTTACCTTGTATGAAGTTGCTGAAAAAAAATCAGCACCAGACACTTGGGATATTGGTGTGGAGTAAAAGTTGCTAACAATGCAGGTCAAGTTCAAGTTTTTGCTTCTAGAGATAAATGCTGAATTTCCTACTACTTAATTTGCTGCATCTAGGAGTGTCTCAGCAGCTGGGCTCAGCGTGACCTGTTTTGTTTACTGTTTCTATTGTCTGAAATGCATGCAGCATGTTAACTAATACCAGCCACCCCTCCTCCAGCCTTACGTAGGCATCATTACACCAGTGTTTTCTCATTCTGGGGAGATTTGGGGTAACTGGATAGCTGATAAGCTTAATATCCTTCCACCCCCCCCCCCCCCCCCCCCTTATTCTGGAAGATGTTGACCTAGTTTGCAGACATGAATCACACATAATGATATCAATGCCTCCTGATGGGTGTGTAATAATTCCCCTGGTTTATTCTGTTTGTAGATGCTGTGACAATGGAGCTAAGCTGCTCTGAAGTATCTCTTTATGTAAGTCCTACAGCACTAGGCTTCTGCTTGGAGAGTTGCTTTCTTTTGAGTAACAGCTCATTCAAAAGCAGGGTGAATGAAACTAAAAACCATTATCTGGATTTCTGAGACTGGAGGCTGTTGAATGTTGCTGTCTGATGAGGCATGTGTGGAGGTGATAGTTTTCTGAAGTGCAACTCGGGTCTCTGAAAGAAGTTTGAAATTATTTCCCCTTTGTGATTATTATTGTGTTCTCCTTCAGTATTCTCAATTGCCGTTTTCAAAAGCAGAGTTACTGCCTGTGAAGAGACACTGCTCACTCACTTTCCCACAATTTTGGTTGTTTTTTGCTTACAAAATTCCAAACTACCATTCTCTCAGGTTCCACAAAGCAGGAAGTTGTGTTATGTGAAAAAATAAGTTGAAATTTGTAATCAAATGGATTTTTTTCTGCAAAACCTGAAATAATTGCTTAAAATAGATGAACTCAAAGTTAAAAAACAGGTAGTAACATGAATGAGGACACACATTAGATAAACTTAATTTATTTTGTGCCTTCAAGGGGATGTGATTGTGAGTATTAAAATTTGGGAACTCCAGTCATTATTTAAAAGCCATAATTGTATTGTATTTTTTTTACCTATTCTGCTTTGAAATGAGGGTAGCAGGGGTACATGGATGGTGTCTAGGGGGAAGATGGGAGGACACAGAATGGTTTTCAAAAGGGTGGTAAAAGATAAAACAAAGACAGAAACAAAACAATTATCTGCTTATTGTTGTGAGATGGGGATGGAAATGGAGTAATACAAATAAACTGTATTCTGGAGTATTGAAGGTATATATATGATCGGTAGGTGAAGGTATATATATATGATTGGTAATACACCAGCATGAGTTTTCATTTATTTGTCAGCTTCGGAGTTAAAACCTCAGGCTTGCAAAAATTAGATGTAGTATCTTTAAAGGCATCAGGAGAAAAGTATTTTTAGGCCTGTTGATGTGATGTTTATTGTGTAGTGCAAGGCTTTAAAAACAAATTTTTACAGAAAAAGTAATCAGGGACATGCTGTTATCTGATCTGACTGATCTAGTGTCTTCCCATAAGGTAACTGACCATTTTGCAAAGGCAGTGTAGTGGTTTTAATCCAAGTTGTTGAAAAGGAAACATTTGATGTTGTGTCTCACAGGAAATTCTTATGGAAGAAAAAGAAGGGGAAGATTAATACAAAGAGATAAAGATGTATGGGTACTGCAGGAGCTGTTAGGGTAGAGGGAAAGATATTACAAGTGATAGTCCTTAAGTGTCATACTTAAGTGTAGTTCTGTTTAATATTTTGATTATAACCCTATGAACCAGGTGTAGGCTTGCGAAATCTATGTAAATTTGTTGACATCATAGTTTTGGGAACAGTTGGTTAGTACTGAGAAGAATTCAGTTCTTATGTGGGAAGATTGAATTTTCCCACCTTTTATTTATACCAGTAAAAAGTGGAAAGAATGGTATAAAACTGTGCATTTGGAAACTAGTAATGATACATCTCTTATGAACAAGGGACTCACCAGGGGAAAGATGAGAGAATGTGATTTTAGTTAAGAACATTCACCCCAAGCTTTGCACAAGTGAGATCTGTACCAGATCTAAGCTTTGCTGGTTGTGGTCCTGTGCTTTGGTAATTTTCCAGTTGTGGTCTTCAGCCTCTCACCAGCCCAGGTGGATAAATTCCAGAGGGGGCTCCTACCTTGCTAGAAACCCAGCAAGAGTAGTTTGGATTGTTGCCAACTCATTTTCTTGTGGGGCAGCAGAGGGAGATGGTGTCTTTCTTCTGGGTCCCCAGTGTCCTAACAAGCCTGAGGTTAGTGGAGGAACATGGGCTACCAGGGACTTGCAGTGGGAGCACCTGGGGTGAGTTTCCCAGAACCTGGGATTGTAGTAATTTTTTAACAGCCTCCTGTATTTATTTCTGTGTATGTGTGTGAGAAAGATTGAAGGTTTTCTCCCAGCCCCCATCTGAAACTTGGAGAAATCTTAGCAGACCTTATACTGATCATTTGAGGTTGATGTAGTTATTCTAATGAGTTGAAAGTATTGCAGCTTCACAATCTTGCCCGTCACAATATTGTTCATAATCTGAATGCCTTTTCAGTGTGTTTGGGAAGATCAAAGAATTCTGTTCATCCTGAAGAAGTCCTTGAGTCAGGGCATTTATCTTCTATTAGTTAGATCCAATTATTTCGACAGTTCTGGAAACTGCTTCCAACTGCTTCTGCTTTATTTGCGTGACTTTGTTAGAAAACACAAATCAGCATTTAAATTAAACATGATAGCCCTTTCTGATTATTCAGTTCCTTAGTCAGTTTTCGTTAAGGAGTTCTCTGGCAAGCTGAACTTGTCTAAATGCTATTCCGTCTCCTTTGTTGAATGCTGCTTTCATCCTTCATAAGCAGGGATAGAGAAAACGTCTCTGGAAGACCGAGGGAACATGACAAATACTTGCACTGCAGTGAATTTAGGTATTTCTCTGATGTATTCCAGTCCCTTGTAAAGGGCCACAGTAGAACTGCAGAATACCATGTCATGGCAATTGCACACTGTTCGCATGCAACTTCAAAGATGTCAAGCATATGGTTCTAACACATTTTTTTCCGCAAGAAAAGTGGAAGAGATCAAAAGGTAGGAAGTAATCCCTTCTTTCCAGCATCTGTGAAAGCATAGGCTTTGTTCATTGAGAGAGGGAGAAATCTGCTGGGTCCAAAATTAGAATGCTTTTCACACTGTATGTAAACATGCTTAGCATCTACATCCAGTGGATTTTACCCTCTTCTTCATTGTAAGAATGCCTGTTTTGAGAGGCTTGTATTTCATGTCAGATTATCTGAGAATAACTGCAGTTTTGTGTTTATAGTACACATTTCTAAAGATTAAATGCAAGGTACTTTGTTGACTCACTGTATGTGAGCAGCTGTTAACACAGCTGGAGGATGTGTCCACACTGTGCTGCTACTTCAAGCTGTCACACTTCAGCAGTACTGAATTTCTTGGCAAATCTAGAGTAGAATGTGTAATCTTACTGGCCGGGCGATGGCTGTTCTTTTTTGTTACATAAGAGGGAATGCTTTCTGAAAGCTCAAGGACCTTGCTGATTTAATGCAATTTTTGTGAAATATCATTTAAAAATACTCTGTGTAATTGGTCCATTTTGAAAATGCATTATTTAATACCCTTCTTCCGTATGTAATTTTTGTGGCAGCAGTACATTAAAATCTAATTACAGCACACATCAATGCCATGATTTAAGAAATAAATGGTAATGAAACAGAAAATCAAGTATTTGAAGCACATCTCCTCAGTTAATTTGAGGAGCCTGTTTCCAGCTTCTAGACAGCAAATTACTGTTAACCATTCTATAAAATTACTCTTTATAAGCCAGTCTAGTTTTCAGGATTGACTAGCCAAGAATAAACTGAAACTTCATAGACATCTCTTCTTTCGATGCTAATAATACATCATGTAAGTATATAGAGCTTGAATGTAAGTAGCTTTTGCCCTCCTAAATTATGCTTTTTTAAAAACTGATACAAATGAAATTATATTTAGCCAATTCTTTCTGTAAGAAGTGCAGCAAGCTGAGTTTTTCATTTTGTTGTGTACTAAAGACAGTATATGGAATAAGACCTCACTATCTTCAGGCAGACACTGGTCTCATTGTATATAGAAAAAAGACTATTCATGAAAGATGGAAGATAAAAGCAAAATATTTGATGAAGCAGTCTTCAGACATTAAAGAATTCATGTATAGCAATTGTTCCTCCTATTATAAGCAGTTTTTAGTGTGGAGAAACAAATCTCCCCCATGGAAAATCATTCCTTCTTATTTAATGGTAGGTAACTGGTTTTTGTTTGTTTTAAAGAAATGTTATTGATTATCAGCTTTGATATTGGCAAAGAAATACCTTGCTGCCATGGGGCAAACATACTGTGCAAGTAGTGAGCTCTCAAGAGCAGTAAATAAGTGTTCTCAGAAGTTTGTAAATTATTCTCTGCTGGGAGCCTTATGAATGTTTCCCATGGGAGCCAGAGAGATAAATAAAGAAATGCTGAGCCACAGAGTATATCCCCAGCAGTTTCTTGTAGACACCAAAGGCACCTCGGGACCTCATCTCCCCAGGAGATGGTGCTCAAGGTTGTGTGTCTGTCTTTCCAAGGGAGCTTTTGGATGTTATTTCTCTGGCAAGAGGCAGAAACACAGGCTCCTATCTTCAAGACTCAGGATCTCCTGGAAAATAAAACTTCCACTTGCCGCTGTGCTGCAAGGTGCTTACTATTCTCAAAATGCACTTTTCTAAGGTATTGCATGCTCCTATGTACAACCACTGGAGCTGGCTAAAAGTCCTCAAGGTCTAAGCTTAATTAACTTCTCTTGTGTTCTGTTATACAGTGTCTCCCTCTTAAGATGTCTCTGCTGGGTTTTTACTTGGGGACAGTTTTGTTTCTGACACTGTTACAGCTTCCTTGGTGAAGCACAGGTGCCAAGGAGAGAGAGGTGCTTAATACTGATGTATGGAAGTATTCCTGCATTGAGGTTTCGGAGGGTTTCTCTGACTGGGTTGGGAAGGGCAGAGAGTAGGATGCGGCACCAGGCTGCTTGCAGTCACAGCGTCTGAGAGCATGGAGACTCTCACACCTGGGATAAGCTCAGTGATGGTCTTTGCCTGGGCCAGGCCTGCAAAATGCCCAGCGTGATTCCAGCATGCTTTTGCGTGATTTGAGTAGGAAGTGGCAGTAGGACTTACTTACTGATTGTGAGTAGCTGATTGTCTCCCTTGCCAAGCTGTTTGCCTTCCTAGTTCCTCCATACTGTACTAACAGTTCACGTGCAAAGAGGGGTGGAAAGGGAAAAGTTTCCATGGTTGGATACAGCCTTTGTATCTGCTGCTCTTGCTAGGTACTCAGTGTCTTCTAGCCAGCCCTTTGTGGAAAAAGACAATTCCTAGCCTGTCTTGTCAATTCTGTGTTTTCACGTTCTTTGCTGTTGCAGCAAGGCTGGCCGTAATTCTGGGCCTACCTGTGTATTCAACGAGGCTGAAATTACTGCCTTACTTAGACTTCAAAACAAAGAACAGAAATGTGTGTTGGCCTTTCAGCAAGCCTTTGCTAATGCACAGAGCTGTGCTGGCCTGATCCAGCTCTGGCTGGAGTCAGGAGTACTTTGCTGTTTGCTGTGGGAGCCTCGTCCGGTCTGTCATGGGAAGCCTGCGTGGGGATGCACAAAAGAGTGTGCACAGGCTTGCCTCTGGATGCAGACTTGCTGCCAGTGAGACTGAGGAAATACATCTGAAAGAATGGGAACAATTTTAAAAGATATGGAAGCAAAGAATGGGTGCTTCAAAGCGTGTCCATCAGCAGGCAGATGCTTTTTGTTCCCGTGGTATCTTATTTTTCCTTTTTTTTCCCCTCAGTCCTTAAATTAAGATTTTTCTGGGCATGGACTTTGTGCTTACATGTATTTGTGTAGTGTCTGCAACAGTAGAGCCCTGATATTACACAGAACATGAGAATAATAACTAGTCTGGTTTGTATATTTTAAATAAGTCAACTGAAAGAGATTACTCCTTTTCTTTTAGTCAGCAGTTGCACGCCAGAAGGGATGTTAATTTTCTTATTGCAGAAATTTTCTGACCTATATTAAGAGCTCATTCTTAAGCTTTTTAATTCCTCTGTATTACTTCATGCATGAACATAAGTTGTTCTGTCACTGACAGCAAAACACTAAATGATACTTTCCATGATAGACCAGCAAGAACATTAATGTATGTTTAGGCAATGGGCTTGAAAATTTTTTGCTTTTTCGTCTGCCTTCTCCCCTCTCCTTTCTGCTAAAAGCATTCCAGATATTTTTATTTCTATCCAGTGGTTCCAGAATTAAAAGATATCCCATTTATTTATTTAATAATTACTTATTTATTACTTTGCCATATGGGACTCTGAAAATTTTTCTCCGCCTTTCCTGTTGTCTAGGTTTGATAATGAGCTAAACACAGCTTTAAGACTGGTGGTGGCAAGGTAAGGAAAATAGGGTCAGTTTGATGTAAAGTGCTGATTTGCTGCAGACTTGTTCTGTGGTTCAGATTGTTTAAAAACATTGGTAGATTAATTCTGCACGAGTGGTCAGTTCCATGACTGTCTCTCATACTGCTGCTGATGTAGAGCAGGCATAAAAAGCACAAAGCCAGCATAAGCTCTGTATCATGTACTCTCACTAATTCAGCAAAAATGAGATTGTGTTCCCACGTCTGGCAGGGGTCAGGTTAGTGTGGCTGGATGCTGCTTGTGGTGACGTGGAAGTGGTGTTGCTGCCAGCTGTATCTTAAATTGAGCAAAGAGCTGGTTGAGAGGGTTAAATGGAAGAAACTGGACTAAGGAGAACAATTTTTTGTGGTAAGGTAATGCCATAGAAAATAAGAACCTGGAAGGCATCTGGGCTTTATTTTTTGCACTGAATGAAAAGCATCATATGTCTAATACATGTTTCTTTTTAAAGTGGGTAATATTAGAGGCAACCTAACAGTGCACAGTAGCATAGAGACATATGTATGTCATGACCTATTACTGGGTTTCTTCTTTTTAGAGGAATGTATTTAGTTTTGCAGTAAATGATAAGTATTTTAAAGGCCTGGGGTTTTGTGGTGTTTTTTTTATTTTTTTTTAAATTTTTTTTAAATTTTATTCGGTTGGATTCTAATTCCTTTTCCTGGAGGCAAATCTTGCCATTCTCAACAAAAAAACTTGTTTTTCTGTCTGTGTCTCTGAAGAGACTGAACCTATGTTGAGGCTAGTGGGGAGGTAGAAGGTGTAACTCATTTTGAGACATCAGCTTTGGATAAAAGCCAGTGTCTGCAATTTCAGAAACTCCCAATACAGCAGATGTATTTCAGTTTGTCACTGAAGGGGGAGTATTGCAATAAGCTTGATTGAAAACCCACAAGGTTTAAGGATGATCTCCTATTAAACCCCAACAACATAAACCACAGTCCTTCAACTCACTTCCCCTTATCAAGGCCAAGGACTTGTTAAGCTATTAAAGAAGCACAAAGTATGTACCAGGTGCAGAAGGTGGGAGAGGCCAGACAGGGATTGTTTGGGTGGGAGGAAGCTCACAGTACTGTGTGTTAGGGAACTATGTGAGTGATGTTTTCAAACGGGGTGGGGAAAATCCATCTCTGAGGAGTAAACTTGGGCAGCTTTGATCCTGCCGTGAGGCAGGGGAGTCAGCTAGTTAACTTGTCAGGATCTCCTCCGTCCTTCTTCTTTGCTTGGAGTGTACTTTCGTCATCAGTTTGGATGTAGGAGAGTGCTTAATTTTTTTCCAGTTTATATGGGCTACTTAGTCAAAAAGGTGGCTGTAGCTTCTATCAGTACTTACTTTTTGTTTTAAAAAGGCACTGCATCTGAACCAAAGTGAGGAACTTCCTGCTTTTTCATACCAAAAGAGGGAAGCATATCTGTCTTCATTAGGAAATTTCTCTGTTAGTGCTTTTCTATTCAAGATAGTGCTGGGACCTTGCTAGAGGCATCCTTCAGATTTTATTTTGGTGGTCACCGAATACTTTTTATTCTTACTTTTTGGACAAGAACAGAGAGCTGCCTCAGCTGCTAGTCAGTAGACTTTCTGTGTGCTGTAATTGCTGTAAGCACCTGTGGGGGTGATGCTTCTTACTTATGCTTGGAGGTGTCTGTGCAAACACATCCTCTGCACTTCTCAGAAACCTGCCACATGCTTAACAAGTACCTACAGGTAGTTGGTGCATAAAGCTGATGTGGTTTGGAGAACCTGCCGTGGTCCATTTCCCACATGTTGGCAGTGTCTTGTCCACAGGTTCAGGGGCTGGAGACCAGTCTTGAGCAGATAAGTGAGGTTCTCAGGGTGCTGGTGGAGTTTTGCCGTATAAATCAGCAGAAGACTGGCTCTTCTCAAAGCAGCTCTGGGTGCATATTTAATTTTTATAAAAGCGTATGTGTGGGCTTTTGGACAATATGGAATATTAAATATAACCCTATCAACACATACCTTGTCTCCAAGTTTGTATGTGGAATTATGCTTATTGCGTTACTCTGGATAGAAAAAAAAAATCATACTCAATTCCTTCTTCCCTTAAGTTATTAAATGGGGGGGAAGCCACCCTGTTTTTGTTTTGGATATTTTTAGCTATACAGTTAGAAAGTTGATGCTTCTAGAAATGTTCAGCTTTTATCTCTTATTTTGTTTTTCAGTTTGTAACTTCTTTCCTTCCCTACATGTGGTTGCTGTTTCATTGTGTGCTGAATCCCACTGCATTCAATTCAGTTGGTGTGCATGCTTTCTTAAGCAAGTCCTTAACTGCATTTACTGCAATCTGTAGACAAGATCTGTCTGGTGGACAGTATAAAAACATCACAGAACATTGGAAAGGCCTGTTTATAACTTTTTTCTTGTTGTTAATGATTTGAACATGATTGACTTTTGTTCATTTAGAATTTCCCTCCTGCTATTTTAGCATCTTTCGTGTAGAAGTGTTCACAGTTGCAGTTGAGTTGCAGAAGGGTCATTAAAACTTTATGCTGCTGTTCTTGGCCAAGCACAAGTAAAATATAAACATTTTCTGAAGTGAGTCTTCTCAACAGTGAAAAAATATTTATGTGAAATTGCAGTGGCCAGTAGCAGCTGACATAGAGGAAAATATTCCCATTATTGCTGGCAATACTTGGGGATTTGCATTTACTTCAATGTATTGGGACTTGCATTTTGGAAACAAATAAGCCATTGTTTTACCCCAGGACATAAATATTTTTCTTAGAGAATGTAATTACTAAGCTGTTATTTGTTTGTCCTGTTGTATTTAGAGATGATATCCTTGAAAGCCCTGGATAAAACATTACTTCTGGAGCTATTATGCTACATGCATAGTTTGGTAAAGAAATTTTAGAATGTGTTTTACTTTAGAATGTGTTGTTTTTATGGTAAAAGGCTGCTGGGAAAGTAGATTTGTCCAGGCTGTGTATACAAGGATAGAGAGCAATTGTTGAAATTTAAGTGTTAGCCAGCATGGTGGCCTGGATCTGGAAGTCCACTAAAGATTTTTTTGTGTTGCACCTGTTTTGCTGGGGCAAATTCCTGGTGAGGAGGATAGTGTTTCTAAATGGTTTCAAAGTGGAAGAAGCTCAGTTCAGGTTAATGGCCAATTTTTTATTAAGGCATGGTGTGTCTTGCAGCAGGCTAAGGATGAGGCACAGTGGAAGTGCATGGTCAAACCTTCATCTCCTCCTGTCTGCCTGGGTGCTGCCATGTTTCAGCTTTGAGGGATTGCTACCCACCTTTCCCTCTTCTCCTCACAAAGAACCTGCCTCAGTCCCTTGGGTCAGAAGAGTGTCTGGAGGTGGGAGCTCTCTCCCAAGTCTGGCCTTTGCTGCTCCCTACCCAGGACATGGGGTTCAGGGGACCCTGCTGCTGCAAGCCTGACATGGCTCTCAGGTGCCCTAGGCAAACCAAGGGAAAACGTAAGTCTGAAAAACCTGTTTTGTGACACTGAAAGAGTGCATAGACCTATAAATCTTGCTAAAAACACAAACCTTGCTAATCTCCTCCCTGGTGCCAGTGCCGGGACAGTGTTGTCCATGGTAATAAAAGGTAGGCTTTACTTTATGGACCTCAGAGAGGTAAAAACTAACACTTCCTCAGCCACAGGTTTAATGTGTTCAGAGTTGAGTCTGTGTCTCTCTTAAGGTACCCTTAACTGCAGTGTCTTCTCCTCAATTCCCCTGTGTGCTTTTCTGGTTTTTATTTCAAGGATTACAGTGACAATCTTGGCTCTCATTAAATCAATGTCAGAACTCCTCTTGGCTGCAATGGACTGAGGGCTTCTCCCATGTTCTTTTTCTTCTGTTTTCTGGTATCTTTTTGCAGTCAAAGGTGTTGATGTGGCTGCCTGAAGTTCTCTGCTTTTACAGGCCTATATGGTGTTTGAGAGGCCTCCAGTTTCCATGTGTTCCTGTGGTGGTTCTGTAGAGCTGAGTACCTTTTTTTTAGCCATGCAGGTGTAAACCTAAGTAAGATAATGGCTGGTTAATCTCAGTAAGTGCCCTTTGACTTTAAAATTTCCTTCCTCTACAAGTCCATCAGAATCAACACAGTGTGAGCTTGAGGCAAGGACCTTCCCCAGCATCTACCTGAGAAACCAGCTACAGCCAGGGACTGTGTTTATTTGTTGAGATGGTGAAGTGGCACATCCTTCCCCTTGCTTTGATTAAGTGGGGACTGAACTATCTGAGGTTCATGTGGATCCTGAAACCATGCTTAAGCATACCTACATATAGAAATCAAGCTCTTAACTCTCCATTATATTTTCCCAAGTTTGTGAGGATATGGATAATCTTATTAATGCAATGAAAGAGTTGGGCGAGAGGTTGGACTGTTGTTAAATGAATGAACCTGTGAAAATTGTGTCAAAGACATCTAGCAACTGAATTGTCAAGAATCTGGCCCTTCTAGATCCATGTTCTCAGAGCTGCCTTGTATTCAGTGTACTTGGCCACTTTTCCAAAGATGAGGCACCTGTGTGACTTACCTTGTTTGGGTCTTGGTATCTAGAGGATAGGCTTAAATTTTATCTTTAGAAATGTAGAAGAAACGTGTTAGTTTGGATGAGTTTCCAGTTGCAGTGTCTGGAACAAACTGAGACCAAACATCACTCTGTAGGAGGACAGTGTTCTCATTTCAGGTGGTGTGTATATTGTAATCTCTTTCTATTGGTTTTGCTCTTTTGTACCGATATGTGAGTTAGGGCTTAATTACCTACTTTTACACACCGGTAACCGTAATTTTAGTTTCTTTGTGCTTTAGTAATAAGTCAGTGCCACAGTTTTTTTGCAGACATGAGAAGGTCCTTTGGTCATGCCTTGCAGGATGGATTGTGAAGCAGTGGAGAAGCCCTTCTCCCACATGTGGTGAGAGTGATGCTGTGCAAATGACTTTCGTGCGTGTGAATTTCTCATTGAACTCCCGGAAAAGTGTTTCACTGTTGTTTATGTAGACCATTTAATTGTTGTAACAGTTAAGTGAATACGCTTTGATTGAAAACCTGGACTGAGCACTCTGGCTCTGCCAGGAAGAAGTGCTTTTACATAAGAGGTGTCATCTTTCAAAAAACTCTGGGAAAGCCTTGTGAAGCAGAGAGACATTTCTTTGGTGGAGCTACATTACTGCATCTCATTGCAAGATCCAGTCCACTTCCCTCCTGCACGAGTGCCTTGCTAGGAAAGGAGGAGTAAGATGGGAGCTGGAATTGCTCCCTCTCCTGTGACTCTGAGTTAATTTGTCTGTGGAGGAAAGATCTGTTCAGGTAGTTCCTGCTGCAGCCTGCTCCTGGGGCTGGACTGACCTTGCCTAAGGGACCCAGGGTATAAATGCTTCTGCAGGGATTTGGTATAAAACTTGCATACTTCCTCGAAGTATTTTTCTACGTAGGAGTTTTCTAGGATGGACTGCAAGTGTTCTTTGTTTGTAGAAAAAAAAGTGATTAAGTAGTTCCTGTAATATATTCGGCTTCACACAGAGACAATTTGAAAGTAAACGATACATGTTTTAATAGCAGCAGAAGCAAGAAGAAATATCTTTGAATGGAGCAACATGAAACAGGAATATCTGAAGACAGGATGGAACGTGCTGGAGACAATGATAAGAGCTTGCATGAAATAACTATTTCTGATGCCAGATGTGATAACCATACAGCATCAAAAATAATATTCCACTATCACTTTCTGTGTTATCTCTGAATCATCTACTGTAATACAGGGTTTAACTCTCTTTTTGGATCATGTGAGATTTTACAATTGAATCACTTAATTGTTTGGCCAGATACAAGCTAGCTGCCAATTTGCCTTCCTTTTGTAAAATCTTTGCTTAAATGACCGTGACTTTCATTTTCTGGAGTGTTGTAAGGAGTGAGCTCTGTAAAACTTGGTTTTTATTATGTACACATGAGCTTTCCACTGTCTTTTTCCCTCTAGACAAGGATTTGTGAAATTCTCCCTCGTGCCTCTACATTATGTAATGTAATTAGTTGAAGATGTTTCTCTGTCCTTAGTGAACCCAAGTTAACATTTATTAAAAAGGAGCAGTATGGCTACAATTTGGCTTGAATTTTTTCCCCCCAACAGCATCTAATTAAGTGAGAAATGTTTCCGCAGAATATCTCCCTTGTTTCATGTAGTTAGAGCAAAGAAAACATGAAAGCTGTCTGGCTGTATATTCTCTCTGACTCGGGTGCAGAGGGCATAAGAGATGGTTTGGGAGTTGTGGTTCCAAGTGCCCATGTGGAAGAAATTCTGCTGTGCTCCTGTGCCCCAGGCAGCTGTCAGCTAAGAACCCACTGGAGCAGACTGCGGAGGATCTTCAGAGACTTACCTTATTCCTATCTCCCCAAAATAGCCATCCACATTATTACTTAACAGACCAAAAGGGTTATTCACAACTACAATAAAATTTTTTTAAAAAGATTGTTTTAATAACAACAGTAAAAATAGCAACTGCAATAATAGTAATACATACTGGTTATAGTAGTGCAAAACCCAAAGAGAAATAGGAGAAAACACTTCGCAGTTATAACACTTCAGGCTACTAAAAAGAGGTGCGTTATCAGTTTTTGGGGATGACAGGCATGTTTGCTCTTGGTATTGAGCTCCTAAAGTTGTTTACACCTGTCCTTATGGGAACAGTCCTATCTGAGGAAGATTTTGTGCTTGAAACCAGCCTTTGCCTCTTCACCCCAGTTCATTGGATCCGCTTGCATGGAAGAGGAAAACAAATGCAGGATTCGCATTGTTATGAGCGACGAGAAAGGTGTCCTTGGGGAAGGCAGGCCAAGATGTGATGTTGTTGTGGGTGGCAAGAGTCACACTGCAGTGAAGTGTTTGCCATATAATGAACAGCATAAGGACAGTCAGAGGCATTAGTGTGGTTTTCAGCCACAGAATTTTCTGTGCTACTGTGTTGTGCTTTGTTTTTTACAAGACTTGTTTATGGAGCTGGTGGAGTCAGTGCTGTGGAAACTGTTTTGAATAGAGCAGGGCAGGCATCTTTGGAAATACAGCTGAGATATTCTTCCATAGCATGTTTTCCAGAAAACACCATTTCTGCCAGAAGTTGGGGCAATTCTGCCTTATTTAGAACAAATGTGGCAGTCAGGAACTGTGGTGTAGCACACTGTCCTCCTCCTCAAGGAAATGCAGCTTGATCTAAATTTCCGCCCTCAGACTTGTCAGACATTTGTTATTGTTTGCTGCTT
The DNA here is from genome assembly GCA_014706295.1 of Lycocorax pyrrhopterus obiensis. Lineage (NCBI taxonomy): Eukaryota > Metazoa > Chordata > Aves > Passeriformes > Paradisaeidae > Lycocorax > Lycocorax pyrrhopterus. The sequence goes on along the minus strand of JACSVZ010000014.1, from coordinate 23,954,279 downwards.
CTTAGATCCCTTTCCTGTTCTTTTTTGAAGCTATTGTGTGACAGGTTTTCCTTGGCTGGTTGCTTTCTGTTTATGTCTTATTGGAGGTCTGATGCTGGTCAAGCACCAGTATGCCACAGCCTTACTAGAGAGAGTGTCCTGCAGAGAACAACTCTTCTAGGGGCGAGGGCAAGCCCCCCCTGGACAGTGGGTGATCCCAGCAAGTGTAGCGATTTCTCAGCTACAAGTGATTCCAGCTCTTGTGATTTCAGTTCTTTGAGAGATCACCCGAGCCAACTCGGGGACAGAGAGACAGGAGACCTGTATGGCAGTTCCACAGAGGCAGCTTTAATGGTCCAGCAGTCCCTGCGAAGGGGAGGCCAGGGACAAACACCCCCCGACTTCAGGACAGACTCAAGGCCCTTTTTGTGGGGAAGGCAGGGGGTGAGGTAGAAACCAATTAGCCAACTGGGTACAAGGTATTGCCATTGGGGAACAAAGCATGCTGGGGTTGGTCGCCGTAACCTAGAAGTGAGTTGCTGGAGAGAGTGTCCTTTTTGCCCTCAGGCCTCTGTCCTCCAAGGGAGCACAGATGGCTCCTGTGCTAAGAGTTCACAGCCCTCCACTTATTTACTATAAAGAAACCCATAGACGCCTATCTGGGAACTAGTGTTCTTTGAAACCATTTCTAGAATTGCATTGGTGCTTCTTTTTGAAAACTAAGTCTAAGATAATTTAAATCACTTCTGAATTTTTATTTTTTAAAATAAAACTTGCTTTTGCAAACAGCAAAATATTTGGGTTCAGGTTATTCTGATCAATGTTAAATAAAAAGTCAATTATATTTGTGTGGGGTAGGATGAAAGGAATTGCTTGAAAGACATTATTTAAAAGACAGTTTTTAAAATCAGCTTTGCTTTTGCAGGCATAAAAACAGTGTTATTTTCTAAGTGGAAGTAGAAAACTGAAGATTTGTCGTTGTATCACACTGTCTGTGTATAGTAGAGTTATAAAGGTTTTAATAAACTTGGAAGTGAATTATACATCAGTGGGTTTGTTGAGAATGCGAAATTTACTGTATGTTTCTGAATGCACTTTAATTTTTTCAGGGACAGGTGACTATACATGCAAAATTTGACAAAGACATTTACCTCCCAGGGGATGCTGATTTTTACTTTGTTTATGATGGATCTCTGAAGAGACACATAATGTTTGCTGAGCGAGTTAGTGACAACACTCTTCAGTCCATAGTTCCAGGTGAGCCTTAATTGCTGTTTATATTTTTCCACTCTTTGCTCTACCCCAACCCCATTTCAAAGCTGGGCATAACTGGACAGCTTGGTATAACTGTCTTGGGTCTCTGTAATGGAGAAAATGCAGGGATTTGAATGATGGCCTTCAGGATCCAGACTGAATTTGACTGAGCATAGGTGATGCTGCCTTATGTAGCAATCTCTGCCAACACAGTGTTGGATGTAGACAGCTTTACCTAACTTGCACCATTGGGTGTGCATTAAGTTCAGTCTTCAGAGATGGCATAATTTTTAATGTGAGTTGATTCTATGCCACAACTGTTTGCCTCTGGTCAACCTAACACCTGCAAAAGTCCTGTTTTTTCTGAGCCTGCCCTCGGTGCAGCTGATGCCTGGCTTGCAAGGCCCTCCTGCTCGTGATGCTCGGAGCTCTGCTGGAGCCTCACATGGTACGGAGATGTCTGGGAGACAGTTCCAAGGTGCCTTACTGCAAACAGGGGACATATGTGCTGCCTCCCAGCTGGCTCTCTGCCTTGGGCTTGTCTCCCTCTTGAATGTAACATAAACCCTGCTTGTCACCTTTATTGTGTGCTTTGCGACCTTTCAATTTGTGTGAATAGAAGGCTATAGACATGAGGTACCTGTGCAATAGGATCTCTTTGTTTTCTCTTGTGTTCTAAAGGGGATTTAGAGTCTGAAAATAAGGGCAGAGTTTAAAAAAGGAAGGTTCACTGCTGTTACATAGTGGCTCCTTTGAACCCGTAAATGCTAGATGATTGTCATGAATTACAACTGGAGAAAATGCAATGCTAGGTTTGTTCCAAGTTGGTTTTAATTTTTTTTTAAGATCTCAGCATATTCTATGATACTGTTAAATGGTTGCTTCTGGGCTAGGAACAAAAACAGAAGGCTATGGGCAACACTTAAACATGACAGAAGCCATGAACAGATGAAAATAAAATGTGAGGCTAAACTATATCCCTGCTGATGTTAGTGCTGTTTTATGGTAGCCGAATTAAACATAAGGGAACACAGAGCACTTTAAAAACAAGTACAGTTGTGGTAAGTATATGCTTCCTTCTGTAGTTACTAGATTGCACACGTACTTGTAGCTCTTCAGAGTATGTTGGAAAATTTAAATTTGTGCCCTGAGTACATCATGGTTAACTCTCCAGTGAGAGGTACAGCTTGCATCTCTTTTAGATGTGTGACATCTACCCTCCCTTAAATGTCAAAGGAGTAGGAGTGGAAGACAAAGTGCTGAAGAGGTTAAAGAGGCAAACTCCCTTGGACTTTGAGGGTCCCAGCTGTACGTTACAGAGTTGATACAGCATTTAATCAAGTTTACCAAGAGCCTGAAGTGTGCATTAGTTAAAAGCTTTTGGGTTTTGGCCTGGGTAAATACAAAATTGGTTTTAATAAAGAGGTATTACTCAGAATTCATGAGCATCTAATTTTTCTCAATGCTTATCCAAGAATCCTCAATTCTTTCCACTGTGGTTAAAGAACCCTCTCCTACAAAGATTGGTTCTAGAATTAATTAAGTTGGTGTAATTGGGAGGACTGTCAGTTCAATAGTTGAATCCAAGTTCATCAACAGAAGTAGTTGGTGGATGTCCTATGATAAATAAATGTAATGAAAGGGAAGAATAAAATAATTCTGAATGAGCAGCCACAGGTCTTAGAGGTGGACAAGAATGAAAAATAACTAATGTGTTTTCTGAACATAGATGATGTTAGTGATTAATTTACTGTATAATTACAGGCCATGGACACCAAGAAGCAGTTTCTGTGTCTGTGTTAATGTACACAGTGGGTTTCTCACCTGTGGTCCTCGGCAGCTGTCCCATCACTTACAGAGAGAATCTGTTGTGCAAGTTGTCTCACTTTCTGGTCGATCATGCAGAATGTGTCAGCGCTACTAGTCACAAGCTGTTGCTGGATAAGTTTGGGCTAAGGATGAAAGATCTGCAGTCACTGGATAATGACTTGATGATGGCCATTGCTTATGAAAAGTTGCCTTCAACCTGGAACATCCTTGGAAGCTGCCCAGAAGGTGGTAGAGTTTTATTTGAAGTTAGAAAGCTTTTAACAGTGGTTTGGTGCACAGTTCAGAGCAGAGTATCTCACTGTTTTATCCGGTTTCTCAACTCTTGTGCTTTATTTTGTGGTTAATACAAAAAATTGTTCAAGTGCGAGAGGAGTAATCAGAGATTTGGTTTGTGCCCAGAGAGTTAAAAGGGTTAGTGATGGTTATTGTAACTCTGTCTCCCTAGAAGGTTTTTCTGCCTTGACTCACTGTGAATGCAGCTCTTTATTTGTAAATAGAGTTGTCTGTTTAAAAAAAGCAAGAACTGTAGCATGAAGCTTTGCAGCCATGATTCTAACCAAGTGAGGCATTTTATCTCCAGAGAAAAAGGTGGTAGTCAAAGAGGACTATGTTACTGTAGGCACTCTGATGTGCAGAGTAAATATGATTTTTGTGACTGTTCTGTCAGTGTTTATCCTTTATTTATGACTATGGTCATTCTTTGTGGAGAATATCATTAAACAAGTTTCTTTGTGGCTTTTTTTGATTGTAGAGGAAGTCAAATGAAAATATATGTGAAACTTTACATTAGGGTATGCTACTGAAAAACTTCATAACAAAATCAGGTGATATTTTCCTAGTTCCAGGTTTCATTGCAAACAAAAAACTTAGGGTTTGCCGAAGAGTATATATTTTTTTGCAGAGTCAGCTGATTTATAGCTGAGGATGGAAACTGTGTTATACTTGATGGCTTCACACGTTTTTAATTCAAAATTTGGTAGTTTTGGCTGTTTTCCTTTTAGTACTTTAAACTGCTAAAAACCAGAAGACAGGCAGTTTCCATGTGAGCCAAACTGAAAGAGATTAATGCAAACTTTTGGGAAATAAAAACGCATCACTTAAGCCCATTTCTTTGGGTAAGGGCTTTTTTCATGTCTTAAATCTTTCTAATTCTTAGTGACAGATAACTTAGAATCTGGAGAACGTTTTTTGTCTGTCTATTGTAAACAACCCCTTTAACAGATGTAAAAACAAATACCAAGTCTCATTCAAATATTGGCTAGACAGGAGAGGAAAGAAAAAGCCCCTTACTTGTTTCATTTTGATGTCTAGTAAATATTTGTTCACATTAGTCAACTTCTGGGAAAACTGTTGGATTATAGCAATGAGGAACTTGTATCAAAGCCTGAAGAAATCAGCTGTAGTTTTGTTCACAGGCTTGTCTGAGCTTTTCACCAGCTGAAACCCAACCCAGAAGCATCAGCAGGATGTCATTGGTACTGGGAGATGCTTGGGCTAGCCAGCTGGGTACCTGCTTGCTTGAAACATGGGGAAAGATTATCCTGGCTGTATTGAGGGTCCAGAGAGTCAGAGATCATCTCAGCCGGTATCAGAGTAAGCTGTGCTATCCACAGAGCAAAATTCTTTAATTTTTAATTGTGCTAATTGTTAATTTTCAGGTATACTGCAACATTTATATGGAAAAAGGGTATGTTGCCCTTGCAAGACTTTTATAGATCTTGTGTTTTTGGTTCTATGTATTTTTTGTACTTTGTTCACTTTTCAGATTAAAATACTATACATAAACAAAATTTCAACAGAGCAGAAAAGCTGAGATGTGTGCCACCATTGCCATACAGAGTCTCTGTGAACATTTGAGGTGTTAGACAAGCATGTCTTCAGCATACTGCGGTGGGGCTCCCTCGTGGGCACTGTTGCACTTGCAGAAGTGACATCCCCCTTTGTACAACAGATGCTGCTCTTAAGTGAAGCCAGGGTCTTTTGCCTTGTTTCTGAATAAACAAAACAAATTCCTGGGGCCTGGTAGCAATGCTCATTTACAGTGGGATCTGTCAGTGCCTTCCTGCTTGGGCAGTGCTTGGGGCCACCCTCGATGAGTGGGGGCCTCCTAAAAGCTTTCTGGACAGCTTTTCCTTCAGCCCAAGGGAGGTTCGTCGTTCCCTTTGTCTCTGGGGTCTAGGCTTGGGCTGGGCCTGATAGCTATTTTGCTCTCCTCTAGGCAGTTTTTATAATTTTTCTTTAGCTTCTGTATTCTTTCTCTCTCCTTTCTGAAAGTATAGTTTTGAGGTTCTCTCCTGAAGCACTGATTGGAGTTGCTTCCTTGTGCTGTCCCCATCACTGTGTGTTTGTCCCCAAAGCCAAGAAAGCCAAAGCTGAGGGTTGTCTGTGGCTGAGGGAGCCTTGTGCATGCAGGGGAAGGAGAAGGAGGGAGAAGGGGGTGGACTGAGACAGGAGACCCTCAGATCTCTCAGCACATGAGAAGAGGAGGAGAAGGTCTTCATCAACGCTCGATCATCTTCAACCGTGAGGTGATCAAGCATTGTCCCTGTACTCTTCTACATGGTCTAAAAGATCAAAATTGGTGAGAAAAGGAATGTAGAAATTTGTGAGAGTTTAGAAAGAGAATGAGAACTTCTTTCCCTACTTGCTGTCCGTGCAACTCCTTGTATCAAAGGTTGGAGGTGTCTTGACACTTGACATTGTCAGGATGTTCTTTTTAATATGAATGTTGTGAAAGATGGGTGCTATCGTCCATCACTACTTAGAATATTATGCTTGTGCGATTCTGTCAGTTTTAGAGCTGCTGGGCTATTTTTATTGAAAAAACCCACTTTTGAGTGACATGTTGCTGGAAAAAATTATTGCACCATCTGGTGGTTTTTGACCTCATTCATTTTTATGAGGATTTAGAAACGTAAGGGTTGATGAAAAGATAGAAGAACGCTTTATTCACAGGAATTTCGGTATTCAAGATAACGTATAAGAAGGATTGGATAAGGAGAGCCAAGAGATTGTCTAAGGAGCATTGCAAATAATTCAGGAATTTAGTGTAGCTGCACAGGTCAGGAGTTATTGGCCGCATTATAGAAAGTTCAACAAAAGAAACAAGAAAGTGTGAACCTTTCGGTAATGCTCACTTGTAATAGATGCCTGTGTGACAACTCTGACAGGAGCTGCTCACTCTCACAGAGTGGTCAGGTGTTGAGATCAGCAGCTTGCTGCTAGAGAAAACTGGGGACTCAACAAAGGTGCTATGCTTAGACATTTATTTGTTGGTGGGTTTCAGGAAAGGGGAAGGAGGGGTAGGGAGGAGGGAGAGGGAGAAGCTGATTTTCTTCTTCATTGCACCTTGATAAAGGATATTTTCCTTCTGAACCGTATTTTTCAATCTGTGGAGATAATCAGTATTAAATAATAAGCTAAATAAATTGTTAGTGCTGCCAAAAAAAGAGAAGAGAATCTTTCCACAGTTTTTTGTTTACCAAAAAAGAAAAAAAAAAGGAAAAGATGCAAAGAAGGGAGGAAAGAAAAACTAAAAAAAGAGATAAAGAAGAAATTAATCTGAATGAGAAAAATGCTTCCAAGTAACTCTTTCTTTCTTAGCACCATCAGGTTATGTCAGCCTTCCAATACTGGCAGTCCCAAGAAACATGAGACATAGGTTCAACATCTTCCCCATAACTTTTTTATCCTTGACACACTCAGGTTTTCATTTCTCAGCTGTCAGAGGGCGAATGGGAGCACAGGAGGGCACTTTGCAAGCAGTGCACTTTATTGACAAGAAGCTGAGGGCATCTCAGTTTCTGGCTGTTTTAGGGGCACTGCCAAGAGAGTGAGTTCACGTCTGGGATAATTAACTGTGCTGGTAATCAAACAAGAACAGTTGCTGACAGCTTTGCCACTATTAACAGTTATTTTCAAGAGGAAGGCTGCTCGTTTAGGTTTTGGCTATTAATAGAAGCAATAACATTGCAGCCTGAATTAAGAAAACTAATTGTGGATCATAGAGAAGGGAGCAGTGTTTAGTTCCCTTTTGTGAATAAGGAGATTTTTCATTTCATAAGTGCATTGTAATTGTTTTCTAGGGATAGGTCTTGTGGAATGAATTGAGCTACCCAAACTTGCTGCTTTATAGTCTGCCTTTGGGGGATGCTTTTCCATTTTCTGTGGCACTTTTTACTTTATAGCCCTTGCCCTACCATTTTCTTTGTAATTTATGTTACTCCTTTCACCTGGTATTACACACATTTCTTCTAAAGTGCACAAGCTCAAACCTGACTGATGTGATGTCAGGGTTCTGATGTAAATTAAAGAAAATTCTGTCTGTGTCTTCTCTTCAGCTGGAATTTTAGATTACTTTTTTCCCCATGGAAGGAAATGGAGAGGAGTGCAAAGTGCATGTTCTCCTTCACAGGATTAGAAAAACACAGGGAGCAGTGGATAACTGTGTCTAGGTCTGGTGAGATTTGTGAGGAGAGGTAATTGTATTTTGGTCAGAGAGTTCAGGGAGTTAGAGAAACAGATAAATCTCTGCCCCAGCAGGAGTTTGTCCTTTTGGAAGCTGTGTCTGGCAGAGGGAGGAGGATGCTAGCCTGCATTACAAAGCAGACGAGTGTCTTCCAGTGCCTGCTGCTGACCCAGAAACCTGCATGGGGCAAGATGTTGTCAAGCACTCTTCAACCTATGGGTTGCCAGCACATGTATGATTCTCATCTTCTGGTCAGTGGTAATAAGAGCAGAGAGGAGGCATTTGAAATCCCTTTGACCATGAAGGGGCTTTTTGGGAAAAGCATGGAGCACTTGGAGATATGCAGTGTGACAGGAGAGCAAGTACTGTAAGAGATACAGGAGATAGTTTCCTATTGAAGGCAGTGTATAAGTAGTGGGGCTCTCTCTTAGCTCTGCTGCTAAGAGACCAGATGTGAAGCTGTGGTCTGACCCAGACCTCGGTGCTGGGCTGGAGAGCCCTGCTCTTCTCCTGGCTGAAAGGGTGTCCCACCTGGTATTGAGCACTTGGGTGGTGCTCAGGAAACAAGTGTCTTACACCAGACACCTCGAGGGAGTGTTTGGCTGCAGTACTGAAGGATAAGGAATATCCCTCCTGCTAACAGACACCATCTCCTGTAGTGTTTTGCATCATAGTTGGGGTCACCCAATCAGTAGAGTCAACTGCAGCTTCACCTGAGGTGTAAGTGTGGCACCATGCACAGCCTTTAATGCATGAGGCTGGGAGCCTTTTCTAACCCTCCTGCTGCTAAAACTGCTGAGGAAGGTACAGGTCCCTTTGCAATGGACCTTTACCTTCCCTCATGTTCTTTTGTTCTGTAGGATTGATGCCAGCCTCTGGGAGTTGGTTCATGTGGGTATGCTCTCAGGTGGTCTGGCACATACCTGACTTCATGCATTGCAGCCTGATGCCCCTTCACAAAACCACTAGTGTGGGTTTTTGCAGCAGTGGGGTGCACTGAAGACAGCTTTATAAATAATCTCATACCTAATGGAAAAATGAAAAAAAATAGCAGTAATGTATAAAAGTATGAGGCCAGGAAAAAATGGAATTTGTCAGCCAGTTTTGATGTCTCCCCTTGCTTTTCAAGTCCCAGATCCTGAGGTTTTTAGCCTCCTTCCAGGAATTGAATGAAATTCAGAGCCCAGAAAGGGCTTAGTCATTTCTGTAAGAGAGAAATACTTGGTTTTAGTTTATTTTTTTTTTAATATAGGAAGGGATTCAGGTGCAAGGAAGAACAAAAGGGTTTTTTTAATGTGTAAAACAGACTGTTTGGCTCAGCTCTGTGTAACCCAAACAGAATGTTTTGGCTGGAGAACTGGGATGCAATGCAAAACAAAGTCTTGATAGTGCATATCATTTACAGCACCACCTATGCAGTGGCTGACCCTGTCTGAATCAGCCAGCAGTGTGCTCCTTCAAATCGTAGGAGCTGTTTGGTTTGTGCATTGATGGGAAATGGCATTCTATACCATTTAAATTAAATTATATTTTATACCATTTAAATATGAATATGTTGAAGAAGCCTTGTGTTTTCCTTTTCTTCCTTATTTTGTTCAGCTTGCCACAGAATGCAGTTGAATTATGTTGGTTTTTTCCCACAATATAGGGGGTGTGTGTATGTCTGTTTCTGGATGGTTTTCTTTCTGTTGTGGGTTTTTTTTTTTTGTGGTTCCCCCCTCCCTGCCCTTATGCCACATTTGTGTTCTTCCCCAAGGGAATGGGAAAATAAAGTGAAAAGTGTAGGAAAATGCCGTTTGTTCTGTCACAGTGAGGAAGTATAAGAGAAGGTGGTAAAAGAACAGAACTGAAACTAGAAATTGTTCGTAAGGGAAAAAATTGCTAACCCCCTGTTGTTTCAGAATTTTACCGTCTTTTAATGAAAATCTTTTCTTTATAGGCAGGTCTATTTAAAAAGCTTATTATCAGTCATCATGGGTTTTTGTTTTGTTTTGTTTTGTTTGTTTGTTTTGTTTTGATGTTGCTGATTCTGGAATAGAACAACAGCAGATTTTGGATGTAAATGTCCCTGGAGGTGACCTGGTCCTACCCTCCACTTGGAGCAGGGCTAGCTTCTTGAAAGTTGTATCAGGTTGCTAAGGATCAGGTTTTGAACCTGAACCTCTGTGGACAGACAGTTTGTAACCTCTCTGGGCCACCTGTCCCAGTGCTTCACCATCCTCGTGGTGAAAAAGACAGGTCCTTGTATGGAAAAGCATACTTACCTTTCCATTTATCCTTCTGAGTAGACAGTTTGAATTTCAGATTTTACTGTCATGAAACTATTAGTAATTGCTTTATGTCATCAGGTTCTGTTCAGTCCTGGGCAACCCATGTGGGACTAGTAAGAATAGAGTAGCCCAGCAAGCACATCGTCTAGAGAGGTAAAGGACAGGGAGGAACATGAGTGCTGTTTCTGATTAAGTGCATCAGGGCTGAAACCAGACAGTGAACCTGCTGGGTGGTTCAGCTACCCTGTGCGTTCAAGCTGGCCATGAACAAATTTAGCATAAGGTTAGATGAAGGTTGTTAGGTTAGGCAGATAAAGATCGGTTCCTAGACTATTTGTGGTGAGATAGTGGAAGTTATTGTTTTAGATGGTGGTTTCAGAAGACAAAGATTAATTACTGTTATTTTTAAAGCTAGTTTTTTTGTAGCAGACTTACAACGAACTGTGTTGTTTATAAGATTTGGCTGCCAGAAGAGTAACTTCATTTGCTGCAGTGTCGGAGCAGAGAGAAGGCTATTCCTCATCAGGGAAAGCTTCCTAAGGGCTCCCTATTTGCTGAGTGGGAAAGTCCTAATCTTATCATCCTCAGAGCGAATTTATCTGGCTTTTTTTTTGGCATTGTTACAGTATACATTGAAACCCAGTGGCCACAGGCCAATGTTCAGAGTAAAGTTTGCCTTTTGTTTCAATGCTTTTAGTCTGAGGATTGGGATTGCATCTACTTGGATGTTTAGTGTGTTTAATACTGATTGATGTATTTGCATGTGTTTTAATTAGATTAATTTTTCTGCTGTCTCGTTACTAACACTGTATATAGAAAAAATGGTCTAGTTGGAAGCATCTGAAGAACATAACTTGATGTCTAAAGTGGGACTTCAGCGGAATTTCAGCATTCCAGATCAAGGAGCAGATCTGAAAACTTTTTTTTGCCCTGTGAATGCAAAATGTTGGCTTAGGGTCTACATTTTGGACCATATAATTTCCTAGGTATTTAAAATTGAACTCCCTGGTGTACATATAAACACTTGAAGACAAGGTGCTCTGCTGGGGTCCAGACTGGTGGCACAGCCTCGAGTCTCCTGAAGTCCTTGTGTGGGAGACTCTGTGAAGTACAGAAATAGCACTGGGGCCAGTGCTATCTATGCAAAGCACAGATGATGTTCTCAATCTCTATTCAGAAATATACCTAGGGAGAGGGAAGATACTGGCACACATTTTCATACTGTATCTGAGTTGCTAGGTCATTCTCCGAGCAAGTGAGAGATCTGGGCTTTGAGCGTTGTTTTTCACTTCTGATGACAGTATAATGAGAAAGGCATCCGCATCTAAACAGCAGAGACTTGTCCTAGCCGATTGTTGCATTGTAGTCAGTCTGCTGTTTTCTTGGTCTTCTGCCCTGCATCCCCTGGATTTCCCTCTGCACCATGCCCTATTTTCAATTACTCTGCAATGGAGTGAACAGCATATGCTTCCACCGGATGAGTGATCGGAGGAAATTTTAAGCTGTGTGTGTTCAAATCCCATCTGGCTGAGGGGGAAGTTGTACTGAGGTGTCTCAATTTTGAAGTGGCACACCAGCCACGGATTTTGGGAAGCCTTAACCTTTCTTATTGAAATGTTCCTCCATAGAAGAAGGTCTCATATCCAGGCAGACCAAGGTGCTTGATGAGAAATGCTTGATTGGGCTTTGAAACTGAGAGTTTCAGTCAGATCTTCTGGGCTGAGTTGTTCAAGGCCAGGTTACATGGTGCTTTGAGAAACCTCCTGTAGTGGAAGCTGTCCCTGTCCATGGCGGGATCTTTGGACTAGGTGGTCTTTGAAGTTTTCTTCTGACCCTGGCCTTTCTGTGGTTCCATGTTGCTTATGGTTCCATTTAGCAAAGCAGTCTGCAAATGCTTGGGTTGGATTCAGTGGACATAAAGGTTGCATGTGCTTGAAAACTTTGAAACATACATGCTGACTTGTTCCATGGATGTGTAAACATTATCGTTCATATTAATGTTGGTAACTAAAAGGTGGAAATGATCATTGTTTCCAAAGACTAAAATTAGAAACACTTTGTAGACCTTGGAGGAAAAAACCCCATAATTCATTACTTTCCTCTGTGGTCCTGGATCCTACAGCAGATCCTGTGCCCAGATGGACATGTATTTGCCTAGAATCTGAAACGGGAAGATCAAGAAGTTTTAAAGACCGATACCTGGGGAGAAAATTGTTGCATAGGCAGGCTAATGCACCAGGCCACATGTTGGCTAGCCACAAATGAGATGAAGTTTGAACATGAATTTAAAAAAAAATAATGATGTGACATTTTACATGGGTGTTCTACAAATGCTTAGGTACATATTATGTAAATGTTTAGTGATATTCTGGTTTAAAGAATTCTCCCTGCATCTTGTTAATGTGTCTACTTCTGTTAGAACTGCAATGAAAAATAGTTTTCAGACACTGCATTTGGGTTTGCTGGCTATTACAGGGCTAGAATCTGTGGCCCGTAGCTCCCTTTTACTCTGATGCTTCAAATTTCTTTCATTTATTGAATGAAGCATGGCCTGGTTTTCTGGGTTTTGACTGTCTGGAAGTTTTGATTCCACTTGAAATGGAAAGGTAAAAAGTCTGGATGGGTTGCCACCAAATACTCAAATCAAAAACTGTGTCACCAGTGGAGATACTACAGTGATTTTCCCTGTGTAGTGGTAGAGAAAGTTCTTTAAGTTCCTAGCAAGTAAAATGCTGGTGTTTGTTACTGATGATTTTGATTTGCTTGCTATGGTTTTTTAAAGAGCCTGAACAAAAAGAAACTCTCCTCCACCTTGTGATGAAGTTGGGCTTGATTAAGCTTTCCCAGTTCTTGGCAGCCCAGCCTGGAGGGTCATCAGCATTAGCATTACCTAATGAGGATGGAGCAACACTGTTAGATTTGGCTTTACAAAATGGGCACTCCAAACTTGTTGAGGTCTTTACAAAGTGAGTATAATGGTTTGCTGTTTTCTATGAAAATCTCTTGTTATTTAAGGGATGTGGGGAGTACTGTTGTTTATCTGGAAAGAGTTGCTTATTTTGTGCTGCTTTTTGCCAGTATTATCATTTTAGGTGGTAAATTTGCATTTACAATTAAAGGAAGTTTATTATTTGTGTCCTTCATAACATTTGAAGTTAATTAACAGTCAGTTAAATGATAGAGGACCAGCTGCACTATCAGGTGCCTCTCCCAGCACTGTACCAGCTGAATCCTGACACACTAAAACCAAGTAAAGACATTCCTTAAAAATGTATGTAAAGAAATATTTATATATAAGGAGAACCATAGGACCTGACTTTCAGAAAACCTCAGCAGGCTTTGTGACCCCTCCAAAGCTCAAGTTTGAATGAACAAATAAGGGAGAATCAGCAGCAAAGACACTGCTGCAGTTATGACTCCGTTCTGCCCAAGAGCTGCCACACTGACAAATGACTTAAAGGACAAGTGCTTTCTGGCACCTTTCAGCTGTCTGGAGCCCTGTCTGTGCAGTCCTGAGGAGCTGTCTGGGATGTGTGTGCATGTCTTGGGATACCAAATGGTAAGCATCAGCCACCCCTTCTTACTCTTAGCTTTTCTTTGCAAATAGAAATATGCAAGAATTGGGCTACATTTTTATTTTGGTATGTGGCTCTTTCAGTTTTGGCTCCATGCAGCCTGTAGTTTATGTGAGACTTATCCGTACTTCAGCTTGAAAAAAAATAGAACACGGGTACAGTACATTATGTTATAACTGTCTCATTTGTTTGTTATGTCCAAACAATACTGTATTCCCTTGAGATACTTTCTGTTTTTCAGTCTTGTGGGATAACAAATCTGCTAGCTGCCAGTCGTGTCCTACTGCTATATATGGCAACATTGACAGGAAAAGGTACTATTGCTCATTTACAGCACTAAGGAGAAATAGGTATTGTCACAGCTTGCTCATTCTGGCTTCTTTTAGTAGTGAGTAACCATCTAGAGCTAACATTGTTTTTTCCCAGTTGATAGCTAGAAGTAGCTGTGTGTTCTTAAGGCTGAAAAGAGTCGTTGGTACGTATTTGTTTGCCCAGCTGTGTGTTTCAGTGGATGTTTCAGATTTTCTGCCTCTGGTTTTTGCAACGGGTGCATTGGGGTCCTGACGGGTTGTGCTGAAGGCAAGCAGGAAGCTCACTGTGGCTGTGCTTTCATTCTACCTGTGCAGAGAGCATCTGCTTTGACTTAAAGAGTGTGTCATTCCAGCTTCCAGGGCAGTCAGTCGCTTGACATTTCAAGAGCAGAGATCAGCGGAGGTGCCTGCCTGCAGTTTGTTCATTCATCAGGAGCTCTGACGCTCACGTTTAGCCACACTGCACAGCACTTGCTGGAGTCAGACATTAAGCTCTTCAGAAAATACTTCAGGGACAGACCTCTTCTTTATCAGGTACCACAGATTTTCTTCACAATTTCCAGCTGTAGACTTTTCAGGCTGGATTTGTTTTTCATGAGTAGCCTTTTAATTTAAGCTGCCTGTGTGACTGATCACCAGCATAATTTCATGATTACTGTTGTGGGCTTCTACTTCGTGTAAGGGTAGCACATTGTGTGTCTGAAGCTGGAGCATAAGAGGTGTTGAGAACTTTGTCAAAGCCTCCTTTGCCTCCCAAGTTGTTTTTTAATCATGATGAACCCTACAGGGAGTATCTTTCCATGAAATCTCTGTGTCTTCAATTGCATTGCCATTGTATTCATTTTTGTACTTTGAAATATTTAATTTAATTCCATTCTTCCGGTAGTGTAATGCCCCGGAGTCTTTATCAAGAGCCAGCCCTGGTCTGTTATTTACAGCAGAAATACAGAGTACAGGCTTTTTCTACAGAGTTTAGTTTAGTTGGTCTTATTTTAATGTGAAATGTCTGAAGCACTGTTGTCATATCCTTCAGGACATCTCTTGATTCCAATAAAATAAAGAGAATGCTTGAATGTAGAAGTTCTTTAATAGCAATGCAGATGCTTACCTGTGTTTTTAGATTGAGACTGCACAACATATGTAAGACTAGGGAGCTAAAAGCACACTAAAAGTTAGCTTTTTTCCTGGTCTTTGACATTCTTAGCTTCGGGTTTCTTCATTTGTGCACCGATTTTCCCTGTGTTACCTTTATTGCATGCTGCTTTTTTTTTAACTTAGAAAATTATTTATGTGTTATATTTAACATAGAAACTTATGATGTGGTGTATTGTATAGTCCGTATGTATAATCTCATGTAATAACATTGTCCAGATTTTGATTTGTTTCAATACAAAAAAGTTATTCTCTGTAGCTTGCAGAATCCCTACAATTTGTGTGTGGCTTTTCCATTGAGACAATAATAAACTCAAAAGGAAAACCAAGACTATAATCAAGAATGCATTGTTATTTATATAATTGGCTTTTTCTTGCACTCACAAAGTCCTTGTTTTTAATTCAGTCTTTGAAATGGAAAAAGAAAGTGTGGCATGTTAGGTATTCTCAAAGACAAAGACTCTTAAAGGCTGCAAAATTCTGCATTGGTAGTTTCTGGGAAAAGCCTATTGCTCTGGATTTGTTGGTTCCCCTTTTGCCATTCCTCTAGTTGCTGTAGTCTAGGTTCTGTTGTGGGGACCTTATTCCCCACCTGCTCAGCATCGGTGTTGCAGCACTTTTAATAAAGCAGAAATAAATGAGAATAATTGGGAAGATCACGTGGTTTATTGTTAATTTCTTATACACAAGTTGTTGTCTTTAGACTATGTATTATGTCCAAAAGAAAAGGTAAAATTAATTTTCTTTCTGTTGCAAACAAGAATTTTGAGCTCTTTAGTTGTATCCAAAGAATTGGAGGCAATTAGATATTTTTGGTGGGTATTAGACATTTCACAGTAAATAGTCTTTTTAAAATAATCATAGAACTTATTGCTGTCCTGGAGTATTCATTTTGTCTACAGCAGACTTAGGCTGTACATTTGGTATTTCAGACTGTATAAATGACCACCTTGCTATTTCATGGTTGAGTCAGAATGTTATGAACTGAAGAAAGGGAGCTTGTCTCAGTTGTGATGGCATGTAGTATTGGATTTGTGGATTTGTGTGAAATGATTGCCTCAGACAGCAGCACATCTATTCATGCAAGAAAAGCATAATCTTTCTCAAGTATATTCTTTACTCTCTGCCGTGTCCGTTCTTTCAGTTCCTTTTCTATTCCTTAGAAGCTTAATGAAGAAGTAATGGAAAAGTTAAGCTGTCAGTAAGCTAAAGTCACTTGTATGGGAGCCATGCCTTAATTAAGCAGTTCAAAAAGTGGAGACCCACAGGTTTTTTGGGCACGTTAGGCAACAGAGATGGGGAAGATACCTGAAATGGCTGAGAAGGAATGTGGACTTGCTTAAATTCTGTGTGACCTCCTTGGGGCAGAGATTGCTGTGTGGTAGTGGTGCCTGTCAGTGGGACGATGTGGTTGGTTCATCGTGCACCTCCAGTGGAGACCTAGACAGCAGAGAAGGTGACCCACAAGGCTGTCTCAGCTGCTGGAGGCAGCACAGCCAGTGCAGGGCAGAGGTCCTCCATGAGAGGAGGAGAGATCTGGGGACTGATGGACACATTTGAAATGGTGTCAGAGTAATGAAAAAACCAAAAAGGTCAAGCTAGGATAATCATCCAAAATGACTAAGATAGTTTATGATCATTTAAGTAATTTTTTTGCCTGGTGGTGGACAGATTTAATAGTTACCAACTTTCTTTTGACTTTTTCTGCCTTATAGGTGCTGGAGTGGGAAACTGCCTAGCACAGCAGGAGATGAGCAGAGATAAATGCAACTAGCCCCACTGAGGTGGGGCTTCATGGCTTTCAAATTAGTTTGGCTGCAGTATTCAGCCGAGGGTCACCCCTGGCCTTTGCTTTTGTGTTCGGGTTACCATGTCTTTTCTCTGTTTGCAGCTCTTGGTACATGGCAAATACACAAGCAGCCTTCTAGAGGGAAAGACTAGAAGCTAGTAGAGTTGTAGATGAAAGCACACAAAAGAATCCATTCTTTCTGCCTCCCACTTTGTTTATCATCTCAGAGGGTAATTTCTAAAATAGGAGACTGTATCCCAGCCCCCTCTTCCTTTTGAGCAGGAATGATATAGTCAGTGTGTATCTGAACAAGGGAGCAGCCTGGCCCGGGCCACAGACATGGGGAGTGTCTCCTGGCTTCCAGGCTGGGTTTATCATGTATTTAGTGTTTAGTCTTAGTTTATCCTCTTTGTGTTACCTGTCCACCAAAATTGCTTGCTTTACAGGGATGCTTTTAACATAAACTAGACTTCTGAACAGAGCTGCTGTGCAAAGCTGTTGTGCTGCTTTTCTCATAGAGAAGAAGGTTGTAAGCAGTGAAGTGCAAATGGTAAATCTGATCCTTTAGATCTTTTGTGTATTGTAAGCAGGAGGTCGTTTCTCTCTGTAGTTAAAAATATTTTATTGGTTTCCCTCTTGAGGGATTGCTGTCAGTTTCCTCTGGAAGGTAGCCATTAAAATATTCCTTGTGGAATCTCTCTCAGTCATTTTGGTATTGCTTATAAAATAAGTGTTTGCTAGTCTTTGATATTGTTCTTGAGTTTTCAGATAAATGTAATGGGCATCAAATACAGTTACTGTCATTTTGATTTTTTTTATAGAGTATTAATTCAAATCAAGTTGAGACAGTGGAAGGTCCAAAAATGCACTGCAGTACAACACGCTCTGTAGAAGGTACAGTTTTTTTATTCCATAATGTTGCAATCTTCAACAGCTCTAGAAACTTGGCACAGATTCATACACTATTTATTCAGGAAGATCATTTTTCATACGGTTTTAGAGACATATTAGAAGAGAACAGTGGAGTATGTAAGCCATACATTACAAGAGTTTTGTAAATCATGATACTCTCTAGAGAGCATTGGTTTTCCAATGTCAGACTGAAATTGTTCACAAAATATTACGACATTTATAGTGACTGGAAAAGCCTTAACTGATTTCATTTTAAGAGCCAGAAAAATGTCAGATGTTTCCAGGAGAGGGCAGTGTTTAACTGAATGAACTCTTCTGCAAATGCCAGTGAAGCCAAATAAGTTAATCACGATCGGAGCAGAGTAATGATTTGTATGGGTAGTTCTGGGATTCAGCCTAGACTTCTTGATGTGGCAAAATCCTCATTTGTTTCCACCAGACATTAACTATTTTGGTGAGCAGTTTACCTCTGCAAGGATTGTGGGACTGTGCTTGCGCATGAGAATGCTCTTTCATTACCAAAATACATCCCTGTGTACCTCAGAGCAAGCATGTCTTACAGCTGAAGAGAAAAATACAAAAAAAAATCGTTCTTCAGTATCAGAAGTATGAGGCTTGGGGACTTGTATAGGGTTCTTAGGAATTAATTAAAAGTTTTCATCAGTTGTCCATTTGCTTATGCGGCTGGCATTGTATGTTTGGATGAAGCAACGAGCTGAAAACTGAGAGCTCTGTGAGAGGCTCGGTCTTGCTCTTCAGTGTCTGCTGGAGACAGCCTTACTGAGGGCAGCAGAAGTGTTAGCACCTGCATGAACTGCTGACAGGAGCAGGACCAGGACCAGCACTGGGACCAGACCGAGGGAAAGGATGGGGACTAGTTTGAGGGGCATCAGCTAGTAACTTCAAACGAATGGGTAAAATAGGGACACAGTAATGTATTTAAATGTGTATGCTGCCATTGCTAGTGCTGAAAAAGTAGTTTTGTACCCAGTTTCTCTGTCAGTCTTCAGGCGACAAGTGTTCTGCCATTAGAAGTTAAATTTGCAGAGAAATAATAAGCACTTGTTAGCAGTTACAGACTAAATATCTGTTATTGCAAGTGTGAGAATTTATTATATGAGATTTGTAAATGACTTTGGTGACACAGCATTTACTCTGGGTGTTCACCTGAGTGCTGTACTCTGACCAGGGTGACCTTTATGCTACTCCTTGGGGACAGAAAGTGGATGGCCTTAACTGGCAGCACTATATGTGGCAGGCGCTTGGTCAGTGTGACTTGTAGGTGACGATTACTTTGATACTTTTTGCAAAAAGCAGTTTTAACTTGGTCTGACTTGCACAAGTGGAAGGCAAACATCAATGGGTATTCATTGCCCAGAGGGAGAGAGAGAGAGAGAGTCTCCAGTTCAGGACATCTGCTCTCATTTTGGATTCTGATGAGCAGCAAAGATATTTGGCATAGGCACACCTAGCTGTTTGGGTTTTCAGTGGAAGCTATACACTTTAGTGCCTTCATGCATCAGAGTTACTTTGCGCCTGGTTTTTTAAAAAAAAATTAATTTCAGTTCAAGACCTGGAAAAGTATGCCACGTTTTGTAAGTATTCAGGACCTACGCAAACAGATTGTAGTAAACATACTTGCGTGTTTTATGCTCTGTGTTACCTACTTGTAGACATGAGAAGTCTGTGACTGCTGTTGGTACAGTGTTAAGCAACAAAGTTTTTTCATCTTCTTATATTTCAATATTTAATAGGTTACCATATTTCTGTAAGGAAAGATTCTCTAACCACCTAGTCAGAAAAATGAAAAATCACTGAGTGGTGGTTACTGGTGGCTAGTAGCTTGTCTTAAACTTTCCATTTGCCAGCATTCAGGAGATCAAAAGAACTTTGTTCGAGATTGAGTTAAAATTGTTGCTGCTGGAAGCACAAATTATATGAAATTATTGTACTTTTTACTACATTCCGAGTTGCATTCACTGAACTCTTTTATAAAGTGTCTGCTAAGTTAAGGACTTTATTTTGGCACATTCATGTCATGAAAGTATCCCCCTCAGATTTTAAAACTGCTGCCATTCCAAGAAGTAGTAACTACTCAATTCTGAAGTCAAGATCAGCAGGCCTTTAAAATACAATGCTGTCAGCAGCCCTGTGCTGCTATCGAGAGGAGGTTGCTATAGCAGTGTGTTGCTTCTTGTGAAATGCCATCGTATGAAAGCAGCGGCCAGTACAAGGTGATGCTGCTAGCTTAGCAGTGAATCTCCCATAGCAACTTAATTAAATTCAAATATATGGAGTGATAAATTATCCAGACGGGATGCAGAACAAAAAGTGAAATAGGTGGTATTTTGGCTAATTTTATAGTTTGTGCTTTTCTTTTCTCTTTTCTGACCTGAAATTCCATGCTTATGAGTTGAGTGAATACTATTACCTGGAGGATAAGCCAATTGCTGCTACAGTATATATGGTATAGAGAAAATGGCTTTTTATATCTGAGAATTGTAGAACCGAATAATAATAATAGTAATAATAATAATAATAATAATAATGCCAATTGTATGTCAATACTGTAAAAAATACCTTCTGAAGGAAGCTCTAAAGTAGGTGTCTGCATTTACAGTTACAGAAGAAATAGTCTATTCCTACTAGCTGAAGGATGATGTCTGGAATGCTTAGTTTGACAGCAGCTGGGATTTTGTGCTGATTGCCCTGTGTTAGAATGCAAGGGGAGGTATATATATATGAGTGCTGCAGGAAGTTAATTGAAGAAGGTGGATTAATTCAAAATTAATGATCGTGATACTGATCAGCATGGACCCAGTCCTAACTCCTGCCAGTGTTCAGGGCCACTGCTGAGGTCAGGGACAACAGGTTGCAGTGGGCCCATAACTGCATCCCAGAACTTCATGTCTGAGAGACCTGCAGGTTGGGTGGGGTTTTTGTTGCTGAGGATTGTGTGATTTAGGTAACAGGCAGCTGTCTTTGAATTGTTTTTCCCAAGATGTATTGATACAATGCTTTTTTTAAAAAACTTGAGTATATACTTTGTTCAGTGCCAGTAAAGGTCCCCAAACGCTGTACACCTCAAGGCACCCTATGCTGACTGAGAAATGAAGAGGGTATCTGAGAACAGATATGAACCTAGAGTTGTAAGATTCAGTACAAAATGAAGCATATTTACCATGATGACTCTATGTAATTTCATTTTCATTTTTTTAAAAATGTGTTTGCTAAATAATAATGTTCCTGGAAGCATGAATGATGCTTGTGTTCATTTACATTCCTGTATCCAAATTACTGCTCTTTGCTGTTTCACAGCAGTCTTTAAGGCTGCATTTGGGCAAAACTTTAAAAGTGTGGGAGGTGGTTTTTTTGGTGGTTTTTTGGCATTGCTGTGTCCTTCTCCACAGCCCTTGGAAGAAAACATAAACCAAAACCCAACCAACCAAAGAAAAAAAAGAGCAACAGAAGTGAAGTTATTTTTTTTTACTATTTGGGTTAAAAATGCGAAGTCTAATTTCAGAAAATGCATGAAATCCCTGCAGAAGAAAAGCTGAGTTCAGCTGCTCTGTGGCATTGGTGTGAGGCACAGTCCTGGAGCTGTTGATTTTCTGAGCGTGTGGGGGTTAATCAGCCCAAACATAACTGTGACAATAACATAGCACTTGTTGTGCATCCAGCTTGCATGCTGCCCACGGGATCGCCGCTGCGGGGAGATGCATGGGCTGCCCATGTCCATTGTTCTGGCTGGCCTGCCTGCTTCTTGTGTCCCCTTTCCTATTTGAAAAAGGAGAGAGACCAGCAGCAGAAAACAAAGCAGACACAAACTGAATTTTCTTGTTATTAAAGGCAGAAATCTTTGCTCTTGCAGGTCCTGTGAGCTCGACATCTGATGAGTTGTCCCAGGATGACACGAAGGTACAGATTTCTCCTTATACAAATAGCTAGGCTTTATTTAGGCTGAGAAGCAGCAACCTCTGCATGCCTCTGTGAGCACCTACCAGAGCTAACAAATAAATTCTAGCCTGCCAGGCAACATTTCTTGCTATTTCTATCCTGCAGTAATAGTTATGTGTGTAAATGATTATTATTTGAAAGAACCTGTTATGTAGTTGTGGGCTGGAAAGCTAGGTTGCAGAAGCAAGCTCTGCTTTTGGACCAGAAAGCTCTCGTATTTATGGTGAAGCTTAGTGCCTTTAGGGAGCTTGCAGCTGCCAGTTTGGGGTCAGCACAACCTGTCTAGCATAAGTTTCATCCTTGAGACGGCATGGTTCATTACATCTGAGGCGTCAGTTTCTGAGAGAGACCCTGTGGTAACTGTGAGTCCTTAACTGGATGTAAATGGGAAAAATGCTTGATGCAAAAAATACTGCAAGTTCTCATTGTCATTTATTTGGAGGTATCTAAACAGTTTTGGGGAGAGACCAAAATACGTGAGAAGTGCCATTACAAATGTATTTCTGTCAGTTGTATTTGATCTCTAGTCTTATATTTGGTTTTTATTTATATGTATATGTTTACAAAACTGGAAAATGTTTGTCTTGGTATTTTTAAACACCTTTTCAAGCAGGAGCTTGATTATTACCTCAGTGGGTATGTAGCTAAAATAGTAATTTAGATTGAGAGAAACAAAATCTGGTCAAACCTGGCAAATCTGATAAAAGTGATATCAATACCAAGTGACTACTGTTTGTTTTGGGTTCTTTTAATAAAACTTGAATGTAGTGGAATATTGCTGAGCTGACAGATTAGGTAATTTTTACGAATGTGGTCACCTTTTTAGGCTTTTTTTTGTTTGGTTGCTTGGGATTTTTGATTTTTTAAATTTTTATTGCCAGCCATGCAGAAGATTGACTGTTTGTTTAGAAGTCCCATGCTGCTGTTGCAATCTGTGAAATCTCAGAATTATATCTACAGTATGCACACAATTTGGAGTCTGTGTTGAAAGTGTGTGTTGGAGCAGAACGTTGCAGCTCATGAGTCTTGCTGGGGGGAAAAGATTCTGGTCCCATACTGATTGTCTCTTGTTTTGATCTAGCAGAAAGGCTATAATGGATCTATAATGAATGAACTGAACTGTGACATTTCTACAGGTGTGAACAGCTCTGGCATTAGAAATATTTCTAATCTTAGAAAATATTGCTCTTTTCTCCAGAGCACTATATATTGGCTAGTCAGAGCACAATTAAACTTTGTAAGAGGAAAACAGGCTGAAGATTGAAGTTTGTATGGGAAGTAAGATATGATTTGGTCTCTTCTTTAATTATGGTTTGAATTTGAGTCCTTGGGATTCATTTGAATATGGAAGTAGCATGCCATATCAGTTGCATTTATGAAAATGGCTAAAATGAAGTGGCTGCTGCTTGATAGAGTTTGAACTGAATTATGAAAGCCTACAGCACAGTTTGCAACTAAGCATAAATACAACTATTTGTCTTCAGAGATATAGCTCAATTTTTCTGTTTCTAGCCTTTCCGAGACTCTGGGGTTCCTTTTAAAGAAAATGAAGATCATGTCTTGTTGGGCGTAGGTAAGAAAGAATTAAAAATTTTGACTTCCCAACAGCTACTGATACATAGTGTGATGTCAGTTACACATGGGGCAGTTTCTTTAAAAGAGGTGAAGGTAATTGACATTGCAGATTAACTTGCTGAAAGATCAGCCAGTGGTATCTATGGCAGAGAGGGAACCTCTTTTGTCTCTAGCATACGTGGGTTGTGTATCCAACAGTATTATGATACCTGGATTTTTCGTAATGTATTAGCTGTTGTTGGAACAACAGCCTTGAAAATACTATCTGATAGAGCCAACATATGTAACTGAAGGTGAAATGAAGTATGTAGAAATGTTTAAATGCCGCAGTGAGTTGTGGGCCTGGTAGGAGAATATAGCCAGTTGTGCTCGACAGCACCTTTAGAGACTGAAACTCAACTGGAAAGGTATTTTCAAGCTTTGTGGAAAGCTACAAGAGCAATATGCAAATATGGCCTCATGGAAAGCACAGCGAGTTGGAAAATATGATGAATAACTAAGCTCTGCAAGTGGGAGCTGCTGTGCCAGGCAGAGACTGCCAATCTGATGTCACTGGCCTGTAGTCCAACACTGAGCTCAGGAAGAGCAGCCCAAATTGTGGCATTCTGTACGCAGATTTTGGTGCTGCGAAGTCAAGATTCACTTTGTGTGTGTAGAAAGGGAGGGGATATATGTGCATGCATAGGGGGGATATATGTTAGAGGGAAATGAGCTGACATAAACTCGGAGACAGTTCTAAGATAAGAAGCTGGCAGATTATTTTATTACCTCTCACTAAATCAGTATCTAGTTATCTATTGTTTTAGTCACTGTTATGCCAAATACTTGTACTTCAACTATTTAATGATGTTTGTCTCACTGTCCCATACAGGGAATATGAGAGCTCTGTAAGGGAATTGGGACTAGTAGCAAAAAGCCTAATATTCACAGTCATCCTAACTTTAGTGCTTTCAAGCATAGGACGCTGTACCACTCCTTGCCTTGCTCAAAAATGCAAGGTATGTGGGATATTAGTGCCCGTGTGTTCAAATCTGTTTTGTCAAGCAAGACCAAAGTGTTGGACTGTGTCTCAGTGTAGGAGTGTGTGGAGACATTGGGGAGTGATTATGGTTTGTTAATCTGAAAGCCACATTTGCTCTGGTCTTTGTTCCAGTTATACCATCTGGACAGAACATAAAGTAATTTAGAAGCTGACAAAGCAGAAGTTCTCCACCCTGAAATGATAGCTGATATTTCTTTTTCTTACTCCTGAAATGCTTTTTCCTTCTAAGGCATCATTCACAGAGCGTTGCTTTCGACAGCTGAAACAGAAGCCAGGCCCTCTGGCTTCAGACCAGCTCATCTCTGATGCTTGGATGGGCAGCTGCATCAGATCCTGAGTCCTCTTGGAGGAATAAGCAAGTGACTTTGGCCATGGTTCATACTGTTAGGAGTGGTAGTGTAGATTCTTAGAGAAGCCAAGAGGGTAAAAAGAATGGTAAATTTGCATATGATTTGGACAAGATTTAGGTGCTTAAAATTCGATTTAAATAAATTTTCTTAGGCCTCTTATTTGCACATAAAGTAAAATCATAATGTATAGATATACATATATGTGTTCATACACGTGTGTATGTGAAGTGTGTCCTGAGCACGGGATCATCTTATCTTAAACTAAGAAAAAGTCCTCATTTTAATGCCTGTATGAAAAAGAACCAACCCTCTGTCACCCCCTATATTGTAATTACTTTAGAGTACGTTTAAGAAGCCAACTTTTTTGTGGAAAAGCTGCAGGGAAATCAGTTCTACTTGTTTTAGAAGCCACTGTAACTGAGAGTTTGGTTGCCCTATGTAAGGACTGGAGCATGGACTTGCTGCTGGCCACACTGTGGGCTCTTCTTGCCCATCTTTGGGTTGTGCACTCGAACTGGCCGAAACACTCACCACATAGACATCCAGTGGGATTTTTCCATTGACCTCAGCAGGGCTGGAAAGGCTTCCAGTGCGCACTGTGTTTGAGATCTAATGGGGTTGAAGTGCAGGCTGGGGAGTCAGTGGGCTATTGGGTGTGCAATAAAAAGTGGAACTGGGGAGAGGTGAAGGCTGGAAATAGAGTTTAGTGACAGCCAGAAATTTGTAAGTTGACCAAAGCTGGGTTTACTGGTTTATTTGAATGTAAAAATCAGCATACATTCTAACCTGACTTATTTAACCATATTGCTAAATATCATAGTTTTCCTACCCTGGATTGTTTTAAACTATTCTAAAAAAATTGTTTGCTTGACAGTGTTGTTAAATGGCAGTGGCTTTGGCAGGAAGAGCACACAGTGGGGGATAAGAAGAGAAATTAAAATGGTTGTCAGTGGGGGAGAGCAAAACAGCTAAGGGGGATTGAATGAAAAAGAATGAATAGAAACAAGCTAACTCTGGAATCTCACTAGTAGCTGGATGTGTAAATCAAAGAGGACTTTTAAGAGCAAGAATGTGAGTGCTCTTTGAATGTAGGTACGAAGTCCCCCACTTCTGTTTGTCACTTCTTTTTCTATGTGGTTCATGCTTTAGAAATCTCTACCAAAAATCAGTGTTGTCATGGAGTGGTTTTGATTGGAAGGGACCTTTGAAGTAGCAGTGGCTACCGGAAGGGCTCTCCGGTTCCTGCTTTCTCTGTTCTTCCTCAGACATCCGTTTCAGGTATGTTGATCATTATAGCTCTTTACTGACAACGTTTGGGGAGTGCCTTTGCAGAGGTGCTTTCAACATTTGGTAGGATGCTGAAAGGGCACCAACTGTCCTTGCTCCCTGTCTTCTTCATCTTTGGGTTGGGACCTGGCTGCCTTAGGCACCAGGTCTAGTTGAATCTTGTAGTTTGGTTTTGAGAGTTGTAGTTCAATTTTTTTGTGCAAGAGGTTTCTCATCCTCCAGGATCTCTGGAGAGCCCCTGGAATATCAGTCCAGGCAGTATGTTGGGCCAATAAGAAGCCAAGAAGATGATGGGGTTTGGGTTTGCAGTATTTAAGAATGGAAGGAGTAGGAGTAGGGCACAACATGATGCTAGACCATGCTTAACAGGAGGCTGTATGGAGACACCCCAGTGCTAGTCACACCTGCCGGTGTTCTTCCCCCTCTGTCTGTCTCCTTTGGAAATTGTTAGAGATCTGTTTTATGTTTACAAGAGAAAAAAACCGTGAAACAAAACCCAAAACCAACGAAACAAAAAGCCCCCCAAGCACTTTTTGTCTTTTTTCATTGAAGGCAAACGTGCTGGAAATATTGAGAGAAAACCAATATCTGTTTGGGGAGAGCGAATAAAAGAAATAAATGGAAAGCAACAGAAAAATGATTTTTTTTTCCTTTCAATGTTATGCATGTGTTTTATTACCAGGCATTGTCATCCTCAGAATCAGCAACCCTGGACATTTTGGGAGAAAGTCTAGGAGGTGACAGCTGTATGCTGTTACTGTTGGGCGTGAAACAGTGTGAGCAGGGCATGTGTTTTTAAACATTTATAATTCCTTCCTGTTTTGCATAGCTGGTTTGGAAAGATAATGTTCACAAGGCCGTTTATAAAGCTGTGAAAGTTTCTCTTTTCCATTAAGAAAAGTGATCCAAACATGCAGTTTTTCTTCCAAGAGTATACAGCTTTTTTTTTTTTTTTTTCCCCCCCGGAACTTCAGGAAAGGAGGATGATGATAATTTTTCAAAATAATTTCCATTATCTCCTCCTTACATTTCCAGCAACCTAGCGGTGTCTGTCTCTTCTATTCTGTTTGCTCTGCTGGTGATGAAAAACTCCTGGAAGCTGTGTTTTGCCAGAGATAAAATTACTGATGCCAAATTTTTGGCAGTTCACTCTGTGACCAGGCAGCTACAAAATATTTTTAGTAGAGTCTGCCCTTTGATTTTCATGATTCCACAGAAATACCCATTTAACCACAGATCAGTTTAAGGAATAAAACGTAATTGCCATAATGATCTTCTTCTTTGTAAACCAGTGCGCCTGTACTGAAATCTGCAGAAAAGTCTGGTTTTCAAAAAAGCAAAAGTCTGTTGCTGTTTTGTTCTTTTCTTTGATTAGATTTCCTCACCATGGTTGGTAGGACTCAAAAGTGGTAGAATTTTTTTTTCTTTTAAGATAGAAAAAAGCATGGTCCTGCTGTCTGGAGTCCTACCTTTTTGCAGTTTTTGTTATGTCTATAAAATTATTAATTTTTTTGTACTTACTGCAATCATATTTTTTGCTCCTTTTTTTGTGGTTTTTTGCTTCTGGGTTTTTTTAGGCCAGAATGTTTGCATTTGGAAGTGTTTGGAGTCAAGTGTGCCTGTTTTGACATTGGAACTACAGGAAATAATTTTATGGTTACTGATAGGTAAGAGTGAAAGTTATGTGCTTAGTGTTGCATGTTTGAGACAGTTACAAGAGTCATGTGATTCAGGCTATGCAGGTCTTTTCTGTTTGTGGTAATTTTTATATTTTTCTGGCAGCTTTCAATCCTATCTTTGCATTATGTATGTTTTGAGAGAGGCTGAGTGATGCAGCATAGCATCTCTAGTCCAGGAGCTGCAGACTTCTGCTTCAGTTTTTCTCCTTAACAGATTTCTAACAAGACTTTGGGCATATCACCTATCTTTTCTCTGCAACTCATTTTTTCCTGAAAGGAAGAAGACTGTAGAGAGCAAGGTGATAAAGAGGCACTGAAGTACTTCGATGATTGGAGATACGCAAATACTCAGACTGGTTGTGCCAAAGAAGTTCAGTTTGTGGTAAAGGAAGATTTTAAAAACCTCATTTTTAGTCAAAAGGCAGATGATTTGAAAGCTGCAGAGAGAAACAACAACTGAAGAAAATTGCACAGTTATCACTGCTGATGATGCAATTGCACTCTGGCGTTTTGGGCTGCAGCTTTGACGTCTTTGTGCTGCTTCTTCCACTTTGCAAAATCTTTTCATGGTTCCTTGCACTGGAGACTTACCTTGGGGTTGATCTGTTAGAGTACTGCCAGCAATAATCTTTAAACAACATTTAAACATGACAGTAGCTTATTTCAGTAGATAAAAATATTCACATTTGCTTGGAGTGTCTATAAACAATGCAATATTGTAGACTGCAGAATAGTTAAGAGTTGCAGAAGATACAGGAAGTCAGGTTTTCCTGGGGTGTGAGCCTGAACTGAGTTTAATTAAAAAGCAGTGGAGAAATCTGGAAGAAGCAGCATTAGGCACTAAAACAAGCTTGTTCTTGTTGCTTGGAGTTTCCTCCACTCTTTATTTTCTGAGGCACTATAATTCAAGTTAACCTCAAAAGGAAGAAAGAAAGAAAGAAAAATCAACAAGTCTGGCTTCCCAGAACTTGTTCTCTTCCACTGCCTAAAATCCCAAACAAATTTGCTCAACAAAATAACCCTTCAAATAGAGACGCTTTTTTAAAACTGATGTTAAATAACCTTTTTTTTCAGCCTGTCTTCTGCCCAGTTCCATTTCATGCTAACATAAGTAAGCAATCTGGGATGTATCTAACATCAAGTTACTCTTTAAATATAATAAATATAATCCAGAAATACATTGTGAAGAAAACAGTTGTAGTCTTGAGAGTGCACACAAGAAAACATTTCTCAGCTTTCTTCCTCCTCAAGAGGCAGCCTTCCCTTGAAGTCTTCCCTGAAACATAGAAAATTGCATTTTTAATGAGGTGGGTCTTTGCTGAACTTTTTGGCATCACAGACTGCCAGTGTAAGTCTAGACTCAATAACCAAGTCATTGGCACAGCTTCAGTAGGAGCGAGGTCCAAGTTAAACTTCAGTTTGCTTTCACGTGAGGCGATATGCACGCTCCCTGTTCCTGCTCTCACAGGCCTCCATGGAGCTGAAACAAGGAAGTCTAATCCCTTAGTCCTCAGGCTTTTGCAAATAATCTCTTATTTTCA
The DNA here is from genome assembly GCA_014706295.1 of Lycocorax pyrrhopterus obiensis. Classification (NCBI taxonomy): domain Eukaryota; kingdom Metazoa; phylum Chordata; class Aves; order Passeriformes; family Paradisaeidae; genus Lycocorax; species Lycocorax pyrrhopterus. The sequence continues at coordinate 23,925,308 of JACSVZ010000014.1, read as the reverse complement.
TCAGGGAGCTTTTCATCAGGATACTGGACAAAAAAGCGACGAGCTGCCTACCCACATTTGTTCTGTATTTCCCAGCTACTCTTTTGATCTGAATAGATACTGGACAAGGAGATCATTTAGGCACATTATCTCTCTATGTGCTTTGCTTAGTGGTTGTTTCAAAAGTCAGGGCATCCTGACCACTGCCACGTGAAAGTAGTATTAATGAGCTTCTTATCCTAACCGAGCTTGCTTGTTACCCTAGAGTGAGCTTGGTGTTGTACAAAAAGGATAAAAAAGTAAATACCTGTTGTCAGTCATGAACCAGAGATCAGAAAGGTCTGAGTTGGAGGAATGCTGTGAAATCCTAACAGCAGAATCCAAATATGAAGAGTTTGAGACAAAACCCAAGATGATGCAGTGTGTGTGCCTGTGGGCTCTTTGGAGCTACATCCTGTCAGTATTAGGCAGAGGTCATGTTCTTGCCTAAATTTTGTAAAAATATTGAGCCGTTCTATATCCTAGTCTGGTGAGTGTTTTCCAAGGATCTTGCAGTACTAGTATAGTTTATACAAAGCTGTTTCTTTAAAATTTGTGGAAGTGCATTGTTTTTTAGTTTATCAAAGAAGCAAGCCTGAAGTACCACCACTTACAAACAGTTGCTTTTCAAAAAGGTACCTATGGCTAAGACCTCCTTGTTGGAGAATTTGTCATTCATTGAATATCACAAACATCATATTTTTATCATTTATAACAGTGTTATTCTTGTTATAGGTGTTCTAACTGTAGTTGTCACCCTGCTTTCAAAGAAAGCATTAAAAAATAGCCTTAACAATTAATTTAGTAATTCACATTGCAATTAGAAATCTATCTGCTGGGGAATAGTAAGGATGTCAATAGAAATTTAGGGAAGCATGGTCTTCTCTCAGTCTGGATGGTTTGTTGCAACACAGTGATTCTATGTGCCTTGTCTGGGAGCAATAAAAAGATACATCCATTTGGAAGTAAATGCAGTTAAGCATAAAAACTCTTGGGCTGGCAGTCCAGCTTAAAGCAATGTGAAAAGCAGTGCACACAAATTGCCTCTGCTTTTCCTGCAGCCTGCCGTGATTGCAGAGTGTTTCAGTAAACTTGTGTCTTAGAACAGTGTTTTTGGGGATGGATAGGGTGGTCTGCTGCTCTCAGCAGAGCGTCTGTGAAGGCAGCAGCTGTTCTGTGTTCCTTTCCAGGCTAGTGTCCAAAAACTGCACAAATAAGTCAATGAAAAATTGACCCAAATTTCTGTACTGCATTGTTATCTTATATTTTTCATTAATATTTCTGTTATCTGTCTACACAACATCTACAGAAGACACTTGTTACGGAAAAAGAGGTCCCTAATGTGGGTGAGTTTTGTCATCAGCTCTTTGAATGGAAGAGTGAAGAACAGAGCATGAGGGGGACATGGGAGCAGGAGGTTTGTGGGCTGGGGATCAGGGCCATTTAATCTCATGTCAGAATGTGGCTAACTTTGAAACCTAATTCACCCAGGACTGTGCCTTTCTGGGAGTGCAAATTCTGCTGCTTTAAACTTGTAGTGGGAGGAAGAGGCTCTGTGATACTGAATGGTTATGATCCTTCACCCTGTTAAAACCTGTGGCTTCTTCAGGTTTGAAACTGTGGAAAACAGGCATGTACCTCATCAGTGTGTATAAATTATGAAGGGGTGGGTGTCAGGACGATGGAGCAGGCTCTCCTCAGCAGTGCCAGACAATAGGACAAGAGGCAGTTGGCAGAAACTGATGCACAGGAAGTTCCACCTGGACATGAGCAAGAACCTCTTTACTGAGCAGGTGACTGTGCACTGGAACAGATTGCCCAGAGAGGTTGTGGAGTCTCCCTCACTGGAGATACTCAAGAACCATCTGTGCACAATCCTGTGCCAATTGCTCCAGGATGACCCTCCTTGAACAGGGAGATTGGACCACTGTGACTGCTGTGGTGACTCCCAACCTGACCCATCCTGGCACTCTGATTCTGTTTGCAAGGAAAGCATGCAGTGCAAGAAACTCCGTGTTCTTCCTTCCCCTGCCCTGCTCCCTGCCCTTCCCCTTCCCTGCTCTGACCTCCTCTGGGTGATGCAGTGTGGGTAGCCTGCTGCAGGGTGCTGGAGGGGGAGGTAGAATCCACCAAATACTGCCATAATGTCAGGCAGTGATGATGAACAGTGGCTGCCTGCCTGGACCACTTGAAATCCATTGCTGAACAGTTTAAATCCCAAACTGCTGTGTTACTTGTGGGAGACCTCTGTTTGCAAAATAAGAAAATAATGGGCCAGTTCCTTAAACCAAGTGTCTGAATTCACCCATCAGAAATTTAGCAATAAGGAGGATCATAAGAACAAGTGGAGGAGGTTATCAACCAAGATCTTAAGGATCTGGGCTTGGTTCTTTGTTCTTCAATGATCAGTTCATCAAAGATTTGGGACAGGGAGAGGGAGAGAATAGCAATGTGGCAAAGCTTTTCTGGCTATTCCTATAGAAACTTTTGTAAGAAAGACCTAGTAGAGGTCTTTAGTAGAGAAGAGAAGTGGTAAAAATAATGTCTGTGACAAGCCATCCTTCAAGACCTATGTGGATGTTGGCAGCTGTAGTCTGCATAGCCATCGCATCATTGTTGTGGGCAAATGGAAGGAGTGTTGCAAGTTGGAGCGTGCTTGGTGCCTGGCATCTAGTTGGTAATGTTTTGCTTTTAATTTCCTTTAATTTATATTTGCTGAATCTTGTTAGGTCTAATGTAGGGTAAAGCAAATAGTTTGTCTAGGTGCATTGTCTGATCCTCTCTGTGGGAAGATACGCTCTAATTAGTAAGAACAATGGAGTGAAGAAAGTAGGGAAGCTATGGTGCCTGTGGATCACAGAGACCAGTGGCGAAGATCACCTAACCCTTTCTACACCATTTTATCTTGTCAGATCCTGCAATGTACTTTGGGAAAGGATTGCAGGCTCTGCTGGGCCTGGGGCAGAATCAAACTGGGGAAAATCAATTTCATTGCTAATATCAGGGGAGACTCCTCCCAGAGCAAACTGAACAGGGTGTTTTTGGCAGAGCTTTTGTTCAGGCAGCTGTCATTCTACCTGTGTCCAAAAGTGACCCTTTACAGCCCTGTTTGTGGAGTTGTTGACCACACTTTCCATCCCTTCTTCATCTGGGGAGGGGGCAGTGGCTCAGGGTTGTCCCCTTCTGCTCTGCTCGAGAGAGAGAACTGCCAGCTGTGGTTTAGCAGTGTTTGGGGAGAGGGAGCCCACCTGCTTGGCACCATGGTGCCATCCACTGCCCATGCAGGGAGGCAACAGTGCTCTTCCATGGAGTCTGTGGATGTGGTGACATTCCTTTCCTTCCTTCCATCTAGCCATGAGCCACAGGAATGATCAGACAATAGACAATACACTGTACTATCTCTGAAAAACATTTAGATTTTATGAATGTATTTTGGTAAGCACTGGTTGAAAGAATTTAAGGCATTACATTATTTATCAAAAGTGTTAGCCTTAGATAGTACCCATAAATCCCTCATTTGTTCTTTATCTTCACATCTGTACCTTGGTATATATAATGAAAAACATTTTTTCAGTGGAAAGTGAGGTTAATATTTTCCAGCTAGAAAGCACCTTTTATCTCGTAAGTGGCCAGATCTCTGTGGTAGCTGCCTGCAAATACCACCACTTTGGAAAGAAAGAGTGGCAGGTGAAAAGTGGGTTGGATCATCCTACAAAGTGCAAGAAACAAAATATTTTTAGTCTAAGACTGTAGGGCAAAGCCCTTCTTTGTGGCAAAGAACAGCATGACATCTTTCATGGTTGCATAAAGGAGTTTTACAAATAAGAAAAAAGAAGTCTTTCACAATGCCCAAACAGAGCAAGTAATGTGAGTGATATTCAATTAACCCTTCAAAAATAGGGGTTAAGGTTGATAATTTATCTGCACTTTCAGACTGCACTTGACAAATTCCTGTGCACAATCCTATTCAGGAGAGGTTGCAGTACACAGGTGAAAAGCCGAAGAACTTGGAGAAAAAATAGATGGTAAACAGCAGGAGTGCATGATAAGGGTTTTATCACTGCAGAAATTAGTCGTTGGATTCTCCGAGAATTATGTAATAGGGCTGCTGTTGAAAAATTATTTAACGATCTTAATTACTAATGTGTGTTAGAATGTAAAATGAACACAGCTTGTTTAATGGAAGGAGGCAATAACTGAGCAGTCAGTGAAAACATTTATGCAGTGTACAGAGGTCATTCAGGAAAGTAAATGTCTCGGCATGTAAAGTATTTTAATGCCATTAAATACATTGACTGCATTTCCTCATGGTGAGTGTTTTGTTCGGCTCTGGTTACCCCTCCCTGGACTAAACGGAAGTCCAGGAAGACCAATGAGAGTAAGTTATTTTAGCTGAATGCATAAACAAAAAAAAGCCAGATTTGCAGAAAAGATGCACAAATGGAGATATCATAGAAGTAAGCAAAATTTACCATTTCTCATAAAGTAGAACAAAAGAATAATGGATGAAATTGAAAGGTGAGAAACTTTAAATCAAAGTGTAAAACAAACAGCTCTCTAAATTTAAACTGCCCTTTGTCCATGGAACACTGCCATTTGTGCACATTTGAAATGAAAGCTTTTATTCCGGTTGGTGTTAAATTTATCCAGTGAGCCAGACAGCACACTTGTGTAGGGAAACTTGCTGTGTAGGGGGGGAATCTTTTCTGTTGGAGCAGTTGGGAAGGCTTTCTTTAATTGATATGCTCTGTCCCGTCCTTTTCTCAAGGCATGGCCATGGTGGGAGGCAGGCGAGTGCACTGGGTGGTGTGCAGGTGGGAAGGAGTACGTCAGTGCCTGCGTTCCTGTATGCCCAGGGGATTTATCAGTGCAATTTGAACCTGACATTCCAGGGAGTGGAGATATTTTGAAGTGGATGCTTAAAGCATGGATTTATATCCTCCCTGTATTTTCCATTGTCTGTTGTAATTCCCTGGGGCTGTTAATTATACATATAAATCAAACAAAGTCTCTGTGAGTGTCTAATATTTAAAGTGAGAGTCTAAGGCTTCCAGTGTCTGGGGTGAATTATTCTTTTCAGGCCTAACAAAGCTGGCAGAACTTCAGTTAAGGGAAGGGCAGAACAATGATGTGTTTCAGTCGTGTTTTATGTAATTTGTGCACTTTGTGAAGGGCTTGTATGATTATTTTATCCCTGAAAATATGATAGATATTTTTCTAATGGGTTTTGAATTAAATTTGCATTTGAATTGCTTTATTTTCTTCAACAAATATATTGTTATCTCTGACCGAAATGTGGATCAAAGAATCACTTGAAACATAATACAGAAGTAGCTCTGCAAACCTTAGCAGCCTGAAAAATAATTGAAGCGAAGTAAGGAATGTTAACAAGCTCAAATGTCATCATCTTCCAAAACCTGACATTTTAGCTGATCCACATTCCCTCTCCTCCTTTATGTGGAATACAAAACCACATACATTGTGGAGTAACTAAAAGAAATGTTTGCTGGAGTTGGTTAAGAAACAGTGGACATGTTATTTTTGTATTAGCTCTTGTATAGCCACATATGAGCCTGTTTGAAAAAAACGTAGTTTGTGTAGCGTAAAGATGTTGGGGGAAGGGATAATGAGTTCCTACTGAATACTAATTGCCTATGAGTTGTTCAGGGAGACTGTATAAGAATGGAAGATTTGTTGTAAATTAGTCACTAGCTGTATTGTGCATTGCAGCGAGGTTAGACCAGAGCTGTAAAGGTGCCAGCTCTACAAAATCCTGATGATTCACTGTCTTAACTTGGTGACTGTGTGAAGGAGAAATTACTGTGCAGACTAAATATTATTGGAAAAAATGCTCCTCTAATGACAGTGTAATCTTTCTTCATGACACTTAAGCTTTAAACTCATTTGAGCTAGAAAGATGGGAGTGACAGATTTTGAGTGGGTTATCACTGCTTTTCCAGCTGCAACATCCCAAGGTCTGCCAAAACTGTAAATGCTGAGAGGAGGGGTAATGCTGTGGAGTCATATAGAGCCCAGCAGATTGATTAGTGCTCTTAGCTTAGTGTTAATCTTAGGCTTCTTTAGTTCCAGCATTTTGCCTGACATTACTTTGAGATCTTCTAAACCCCACTTTTAACATGGAAACAAAGCTTTGCAATAGTTTATTTGCTTTTGAGAAGTATTTTCTCATTCCTTACCCGGCTTCTATTGTTTTCATTTGCATCAAAATGGAAAGGTGAGTTAATGATTCATTGGCACACAGTGACCTTTCAAATAGCTCTTGACCGCGATGCAGCAGCTCAGCTCGAAGCTCTCATACTTTAACCTTCTTGCCTCTGCTTTAATATTTGCAGCCTGATCTGTCTACATGCCTGGAAGCCTGAAGAGAGCAAACATTTACAGCTTCTCCCTCCCCTGTGTTTAGTGGGCAATTTGATCCTTCTTTGTCCATTCGTTTATTCCACATTACTCTTAGGCTTGACTTGCTATTGAGAACAACAAAGTGCAACTTTGGGAATCTGCGCTCTGTTTATTTAACACAAAAATGGACTCAGACTCTGATTCACCTTTTAATTACTCTTGGCCTTCCTTACCTAAAATGAGGATTCGAAGAAGGGCAACCAAACCAGGTAGAAAAAGCTATCTTCTTTTAAAGACTCTTTCTTTACAGCTCTGCCTCCTTTTAATTTTCTGCTTCTGTGCAGGTGGCTCTATAAACAGCTTGTGTGAGGTAGATTTTCTTTCTATCAAAAGTCCACCTCATCACTTTTTATGCCTTTTTAGATAATGGAGTTGGAATTTGTTAAGTAAAAAGAAAGTTTTTTTTCTCCAGACTATGTACTGTTCTTTACGATTGTTTTTATTTCTTTACTCTCTTAAGGCTTTTTTTTTCTTCTTGATGTATGTGTTGCTCTCACTGAACAGCTCTGACACCCGGAGCTGCATGGCACGGCAGCAGCTGCAAAAAGCTCTGCTGGGTGCAGTTGTTTTCATTTAAGGAGAATCTGGTAATTCAACTATGCCTCAACAGCTAACAGGATTTTTTTTTTTAATTCTGTGAAAAAATCTTACCAGAGTGAAGAGAAAAATCCTTTGCTTTCTGCAAAAGAAAATGAAAAGGGTCAGTTACTGTCTTTGCACAATTAGACATTACCCTTCTTTGTGGAGAAGTCTTTGTGAGGTAAGGATTATAAATGCTGTCAGTGTGAGAAAGGGGAGTTTTAAGGAGGCTTAAAGGCACTGACTGGTAAGTTTATGTAAGGAAGAATTATGATTGGAAGCTTTAATGAGGAAAGAAAAATTTTTGCTATATATAAAAGCAAAAAAATGAAGACAAAGAATGGCAAAAAAATATTATTTTGCTTCCTTTCGTAGAAATTTTTTTTTTTTGTTTCAGAAAGGGAAAAAAAAAATCAGAGAAGTAAGATCAGTGTCACTAAATTCAGTAAGCCGAGAGAATAATTTTTACACAGACTGAGACTTTGACCTAGTTCAGAGCGAAAAATGTGTACAGAATGCATGTTTTAATGTGCAAGGCACTTTCTCAACTTTTTCCTTCTTTTCATGGGGAAATCCAGTATTTCCCAAGTGTGCGGGAGTTTCTGCAGTGCGTATGGATGCACATGCAATTTGCAAAGATGAAATGAGTTGCAAGTTGCACAGTATGTGTTTACTCCACCTCAAACGAGGACTCGTTTTATCGTAAATGCTGTAGCTGTGCACCTGTCCTTCATTCACATTTGTTTAGACAGCTTTTTTTTTAATACTTTACCAGTTGTAAAGCACTGGATACAGCTGTGGTATTTGCATGTTACAGTATTGCACCTTGTTTTCCATCCCTGTTAATAGCATACCAACACATGTGGCTTGTACACACAACTGACCTTTTATGTGGGGTTGTTGGAGCAAGAAGGTGCTTCTAAGTGCATGTGCATATTTCAGTGGTAAAATTCAAGGGTTCATGTGTGCTTGGGGGATTGAAATCCTGTGTGCTGATATGGTAGGAGAAGTGCCTGTGCAAGGGGACAGCAGGCTCTTGATCTAAGCTTGTGATCTGTGTTTTTTTCTGGTAGTATCTGAACATGACCTGTTGATCCTGGCATGCAGGTGTGGGGCACATAGCTCATGGCTGCATTTTGTTCATACAGGTGTTCAGGTCTCAGTGAACAAGAGACTTGCAGTGCCTGGCAGGAAACAGTGCAGGGTTCTTCCAGCCACTCCACAAGTCCCGAAATAATGTACCTCTGCTGGGTGTCCAACTGTTCTGGACAATGAAATTTCAACTGCCTCCCTTCCCCTCTGAAGCATCAGGCTGTTGGTTTCTTGGTCTGGGGTTGCTCCTCTTGGAAGGCAGGGGAGCTGTGCCAAGTGTCCCACTCTTTGGAACAGAGAGTCAACGTTATCACTTGCCACTTTGCACCGTGTGCATCAGTGTTTTCACATGTTAAGTTCCCTTCGAGGCCCAAGGTCAGTTTTCATCCCTGCTCAGGAACCTTTCAGACTGGGTGTGCAGCCCCTGCCCTTCCCCTGAACTTCTGCAGTCTGTCAGGAGCCAAGTGCAGGCTTCGCTCCTTTGGGACATGCATTGCAGATTGCTCCCTCCCGCTGAAGCTGATGGGCATGGTATATTTAAAGGGTAATTAGCCTATACAGAGAGTGTGAGCGTGACTATGTCTTAGTGATTGGACTGGGGAGAGGATCTAGGTTTTTTCCTTGCTGCAGGACAACAAAGGTATTTATGTTGTTATTTTACGTGAAATTGTCACGAGGCATAGTTCTTACTCTGCATAGGCCTACCTGTCCAGAGACAGTGACTGTCTCAGCCTTTTTGGGGCCTTTAAAAAGCCTTCAGAGGTGCTGAGAATATCTGTCTCTCATGACTCTGTCCTACTGCGCTGGGAGGTGGGAGTTACACGCTGAGTCCACTCACGCAGAGGTGGCAAGTGAAACCAAACATCCCACATCAAGGGAAAGTACTTTTTTTTTGGTGTACTGTTCTATGAAATGAGACACCAGCTTATTTCTGTCTGTATATTCATTTGTATAGTAGGTAAGGTGCCTTCTTCAGGGAGGGAGTCAGGACTGTGAATCCCATATTGAAAACAGATGCTGTCTTACAGCCCACATTTAGGTGACCAGGACCAAAGTCAGACTGACAAGTGTATTTATTCTTAGTGGCTACTTTAGGACTACACCTTGAACATGTTGACATTATTTTCCAGCATCTATATGCCTGATCCCCCTCGTGCAGTATATAGGAAACACAGTGCTTTGGTTTCCACTTTATAGATTTAAGACAGTTAAATGTTCATCTATGACAATAGCACTTCAAAGCCTACCTCATTTACCCTCCATGTAGGGTTATCCTCAAGTACTTGCTTAATTTTGCTGTCGTGAGTAGTTGCACTGTCTGAATGAAGACCTAAGACACCTCAGTTAAGAGTGCCATTCTGCCACTGAAATTGGTTGTATGGGTCATATCTACAGATGTGCATGTCACTCCAGTTGCACCCATGCCAGGAACTTCCTTCTTAAAATTCAGGTGACCTGGATTTACAGGAGTATATCTGCAGCCCTGCATGACCCATGAGCTTAGCTGTCTGTATTTTTCACTGACTGCAAATTATACATTAACCCCTGCTCAGATTGCTGGGGGTAAATGTGATGAGCTGTCTGAAAACTATTCCTTGTATCTAGAGAAGGGAATTTATAATTTTTTTCCCAGCTCTTGGCTTGGTCATGTTGATGTATTTCACTGCTCTTTTCCTGTGTGTTCTCTCATGAAACAATTTAAGTTTTGATTTTTGTGAAAAAAAAGTCAGTGTTGTGTTGCCATTTTCTGACACAGGCAATTCAAAGCTATACATTTTCTTACACCAATATAAAACATGTTTTTAATTACTGTTATGATGATAGTGTGTTTTTTTAAAGCTATAGTATTTGTGTAAGCTTTGTGGCTGGTAACATGTGCAGCCTTTGCTGTGTAACTCTACAATGTTACAGAAGATGTAGACAACTTGTGCCTTGTTACTCCTTGGTCAAGGTCTTTTATTTTACCCGTGTTTGGAGATTATTCTTCCCAGCGTGACATTTAAATAACACATACATCTGTCTTGATTGTTCATTAGGGAGATGTCAGAGAGCCACAGTCTCTTCTAAAGGAGTCATGTCTTTATTCTTTTTCTGTGATCACAGTGTAGAGCTAGAGAGTGTTCAGCTCTGGCAGAAGGCCCAGCTTGTTGAGCTGTGCTTGCTAGGTTGTTTCAGTAGCAAAGCCAATTCTCCTCTGTTGTATTCAGGTCATTTTTACTTTAATAAGCATCTTGAAATCCATTTCTAATACCTTACAGAACCTAAACTCTTCTGGGGACACCTTCGCCAGTTTGCTCTGGCAGTCCTGTCTTTCACAAACTATGCTGAACTTTTGCATCTGCAATGTGATTTTTGAAATCATAGGAGAGATTTTTGAGACATTTTATTTGAAAATGGATTTTATTGATATTCTTCACCTTTCAGACAAGTGCAGCCTTGCTGCGTATTACTGCTGGTACCCAGTACAGTGAGCCTGTTACCTGCTGCCATGTTAACCTGGAGGGAAAGGTCTGCTGATGGTCCCTGTAAGATCAAGAGGACTTGTAGCCAGCAAGGCAGGCTGGAGGCAGTTAGTGAAGCTGTAGGAATGCAGTGTGTGATTTGGACACTTGGAATGATTTTGTCACTTTTTAAACTATGCGGGCCTTTCCGGTGGAAATAAGTTACTAGCACAGTCAATGTGTAATTAATATTGCTCTCCCCCACATTCAGCAAAGTCTTTAAACTTCTCGTGTTACAAAGTTAGTTTGATGTAATCATCTCTTCACATGTTTGAAATTGAGGGGGCGAGGGGGCAGAGTGGAAGTAAAGAGGTATGGTGGGGTCATACTGCCATTGCACTCAATGATCTTGAAGGTCTTTTCCAACATTCAAAATTCTGTGATTCTTTGAAGCCTGAAATAATTCATTACCATTTAAAATCCAAATGAATATTTATTTAGTTATCTCACACTTAACAACAGACTAACTGGAGCATCTCCAGGAAAACATATGGCATTTAACAGGGATAATTAATAAAGGTTTACAGACTGAATATACTGCAGGTAGCGTATTCTGATATAGCTTGTACTTGCAGCAGCTTTCTCCAGAATTTGTTACTTAGGTTGTTACTCTTGTACAGAACTTCAAAATAATGTAAAATGTGCTATTAGAAGCTGCTATATAAATTAAAATCGGAAGTAACAGGGGGATTTGTGTTGATTCTGGTTTGGGATGTGCAGTCCATTAAGTGGCTGTGAAGACCCCATGTGACATCCCACCCTCAAGGGGAAGAGATCACTCAAGGTGCTCACAGATGCTCATGGTCAAAATGAATGGCAAAAGTCAGAGAGTCCACAAAACTTAGGAAGTTTTATTAGTAAATTACAATGTGGCATGGAAATTATTATAAGGTAGTTCCTGATGTCCTCCTATAAGCACACAGCACTGGGTTTTGGGTAAAGAGGTGGGTTGAAAGGGAAGAGAGAGAGAGGGAGATGTATTAAAGAGGAGGAGACAGAAAGAAAGGGAGATCACCAGTCCTGGCTTTAGTGTCAGTCCAGCTAGTGGGGTGTCCAGGGTCCTGGGGCTCATGTACACCCCAGCTTTGGAGGAGTACCTTTTTTAGATAGTTTTTTTCACACCCTGGAGCTAATTTTCTTGCTTTTTATGCAAATGAGTTATCATGCACAGTCTGTTCTTCTAGACCTTTCTGGAAATGGGTCAGAGGCCTTTGTGGGTCTCAGGTTGTCTTGATCCCTCCCCTACAGTCCACGCCCACTTCTTCACCTCATTCCTGTACTTGAGCTGTATTGTGTTGTGCTTATCTCCAGGACCGAGCAGAAGGACATTTGTCCCAAAAAAGTGGTGCCCTACCTCTTGAGCTGCATCCTGTTCTTTCTCGCAGCATGTCATTACCAGCAATCCTTGGCTGACTCCACAGCTATCTGTCTATTGGTGTTTGAGACATACACATCAGCCCCCGTGTCTTCGAGGCTTCTGCACCCCAGGAGTGGGGACTATTGCTGAAGCCCAGAAACTGACTTCTTAGGCTCAGGTTTACGCCATGATGTGGGAATCCCTAATTCCTGGGCTGGTTTTTGGGGATATGTGTTGAACCTTTGCCAGCCTAGCACTGAATATGTACACCACCCTTGCCTGTTGTATACGAGAGGGAGTGCAGGCTGGGGAAGGTACTAAACATACAAGAAGAAGTGGAGAGCCTGGCACTTACTTTTTTGCCTCATTGTTGGTTTAGGAGCAACCCTTGGAAAGCTTTATTTGCCACAAGAAAGTACTGCCAATTTTACCAAATCACATTTCCATATGAGGTGAGCTGCCAGAGTTTGATGAGCTGCTGTAGAAAACAATGCTTTTATATTACTTATAAACAAAGGCTTTGGGATCTTGTCAGACATAAGGAAATGGTTTGTAGCTTTAGCAGTTCGCAATATGACAGTCACTAAAATCATGTTAAAATTCTTGTGGGAGGGAGAAACAAAATGAGATGCGTAAGGATGTTTTAATAGTATGAAATCCCACAAGGCCTGCCAGGATTTGAAACCAAATATTCATAGTATGCCATTTCTAAATGGGAATTTCCATCTTTCTCTAAGTATAGAGGTTATTGTTCTTAGGCTTTATGAGATAGCATCTTAAAATTAAATAAAAGCTGTGGTGTATCACTGCAGATTTGGCAGTGGTCCAGGACTTTTTTTTCAAAGCAACAAATGCACCAGACCTTAACAAGTGTTGTTTCTAATCCAGTTCTATTTTTTCATTATGACTTTTCTTGCCATCTAATGGCTATAAGCATCTTGGATGGGCTTTGAGCAACGTGATCTAGTGAAAGATGTCCCTGGGCATGGCTGAGGGGTTGGACCAGATAACCTTTAAACTTCTCTTTCAACCCAAACCCTGCTATGTGGCTCTGTGACCTTCCAAAAGCAGTTATGTTACTTTAGGGATATAGTGTGGGGAAATTCTTTAGTGGCATCTTTTCCTTCACACCTCTGCAGAAAAAAAGTTTCTGATACAGCATAAAAAGATTTTTAAAATTATATTTAATAACAGACAAACTCAAATTAGGTTTATTGAGAGTTTTGATTTTGAGTATTTTGCTGGGTGCAGTAGTTTCCTCTATCACATCATTCTTATGCTAGTCTTTCTCCATTCACTTCCAGTGGCAATGCTTAACTTACAACATTTTAAGGAAAGCTACATTACAACTGTGATTTTTTTAGCCTGTTTTCACACAGTCTACAACAAGACTGGTTTCTGCTTTGTTAAATTTTACTCGGTTTACATTCAGAAGATAACCCAGCTCAAATGCTGGACTGGTATGTGCTCCTCATTCTTACAAGCAGCCTTAAGAGAAGTGGGCCTGCAGGACGGAGGATTTCTGCTGCTCAAAGGCATAAAATACACAGCCCATGCAGCTTTTTATAATATTTGTAGTCATGAGCACACTTTTGAAAACCAAACTCTGGATTTCTGTTAATGATTTCTGGTGAAACTCGTCAAAAGCAGATCAGATGCAGTATTCATCCCAAACATCCTGTTCATGGATCAAGTCTTGCTTGATTGCTGTCAATCTGTAAAGGCAGTATTGGTGGTATTTTATTTATATCCCTTTTGCAATTTTATTGGTGTTTTTTGGTTTTGTTTTGGTTCGTTGGTTGGTTGGTTTTTTGTTTTGTTTTGGGGGGGTTTTTTTGATGTTTTTGTTTTGTTTTAAGAACAGTAATCTGATTTCTTGGTTTAAGATTAGTATTTATGTGGTTACCAGTAGGTAGAATGCTTTCGGAGAATCGTTATTTGACTGCAATTGAACAGTATTTCATTCATGTAATGTATCAGATGTCAAGTATTTAATGTATAGGCCAGAATCATGCATAATTCATCCCAGCCTATAAATATTGTCCTGTGTTCTTCTGCAACCACAAATCTCTACAAAGTTCTAGCTTAGGTGGAAAACAGAAGCTTTTGCTAACCAAGATACAGGAACATTTATTTTTTAGTTATGTGAATGATCCTGTGGTACCCTTTAGAGTCTTGTCAGCTATAGACTTCCTGGAACATATAGCAAATATTGGGCAATTATGAAATGAGCAGGTTTTGGTGCAGTCACGCAAATATTACTCAAATTGTAATGCTTAGATTTGGTGCTTAATGCTTAACTTCGCCTTTTTTATGGTAGTGTATATACATGAGAAGGAAATGGTTTGAGATTTAATGGCAAATTTCCCATGCTTTTTTTTTTCCAGAGCACAGACACTCTACCCTCGATGTTCTAAGGAAATTGAAGTCTCCCCCTACTTTCTTTGCTGCAACCAGACTTTCTCCCATGAGTGGAAGTGATGAAGTATATGCAAACTGCATGGTAGTAGACCAAGTAAGCTTATATTTGAACTCTGGCTAATTTTTCTTCATCTTCTGTTAATTTATTTGCATGATAGTAGGATCTTCTGGATCTATCAGCAGTGGTGTGCTGTCAATTAGTAAAATTCTAAATTAAAACCAGTAATATCTTACACTCCTCAGCTGTATTTTGTAACCTTTTTATGAAGTGTTCTTCAACAGATTCAGTCAATTATAGGAATTATTCTTCCTAGCCTGCAGGAAGAGCTCTAAGGCAGGTGTTATTGTCTCTTCTGTGTGTTTGTGAGCTAAACAGCATGTGCTTCTTTCTAAGAAATGTTTACAACATTACTTGCTCGTGTGCACTTCAGATTTCTGAATTCTATGTACATTCACAGTACAGACAAATTTGCTGGATAATTTCAGAAGTTAATTATAAGCTCATAGTAAAGCTTATAGCCTCAACAAAACCAAGATACTGCTGAAAAGGTGAAGCTGATGTCCTACAACTGTCATGGAACATTCTGATATTGGAGATCCTGACTTAATATTCTTGTTTCTGATTTGTCACCAGCACTGGAGATGATCTAAAGTGTCCGTACCAAATTATATCTTATATCAGTGTGTTGCACTCGGAATCTTTCCTCCGTTGTCCCACTCAGATACCATAATTTGGGCTGGTGGGATGAATCTGACTAGTCACAACATGTATTTGGTGGCTGGGTCTAGTTAAACAGACACCAGATTCTGGCGGCGTGTTTCAGTGATACTTTAAGTGATTTATTTATTTGTAACCTGCATTGGGCTCTCCCTTGCCTGAAAGTTGGAATATAGCAGTAAGAAATGATCAGATAATGCTAGAAGTCTGAGATTTTGCAAGTGTGATTCTTCTTTTCCTTTCTTTGCCTTCTGCCTGTCCCTACCCCATTCTCTGAAACACTTCATTCACTGCAGATCCAGTTCATCGTGACAGCTGAGATGGAAGTTTAAGTCAGAGGCTGAGTGTATTCAAAATGCACTGAAGAGATGTATGTAATAATGACCCATGAGTGAGCAGCTGTCAGGGGACTATGAAGTGCAGTCTTTGAACCCTTGATTTGAACAATATAGAAGTTTGAGATGGAGATGTTACCCAAGTGTATTGCTCAGGAGGCCTTCAGCTTGGGTTGCTAACCTTTGCTCCGTATGTGGCCACATTCTACTGTTTTAAATTGCTGATTGGGGCCAAATTCTCCCTTAAGCACCATGCAGCAGGAGCCAGAGTGGCTGCTGGAGAAGGTCCCTCTGGTGCTGAGGAGGAACACTGCCCAGACAGGAATAACTTTTCAGGGAGGAACAGCTGCATAAGACCTGGGAAAAGCATTTTCCCTTCGTGCATGTCGTGTGCATAGCGCAACAGAATTATTTCCAGACTTGCATGTGCTGTATCTTTGAATGCAAATGTGGGCTGCTATAAAAATGCCAGCAGTTCTTCCTGTCTTTTACTAAGAGAAACACAGTTAAGATGGGGATGAAAGCACATCTCAAGAAGGACTGGAGAAGAAGTCAGCAATCTGAAAGACCAGGGCTTTGGAGACGCTTTCATTCCTTCCTTTATTCTTGCTTTTATACAGGTGCTTTTTGGAGATTGAGTGTTTTCACTTGGCAATGTGACTTTTCACATATTATTCGGTATCTAATTAGATGACTGTAGCCTCTAGCTAAAAGACTAACAATGAACTGTATTTTAGTATCTTCTGCAGAGTCAACAGGGAATTCAAAGAATTATTTGTTACTAGAGTCTAAATCTTGATCCCTGTACCTGAGAAAATAGAATTCCCAAATCCATTCCTGTCTTTGTGCAAAAGGAGAGGTGCTTCAGGCCCCGAATTGCTTAATGGCAAAAAGTAAGAGTCCTCTCCCTTCCTTCCCTCAAGAAACTCTGTTCCAGGTCATGTATATTTATCTCAAAGCTTAGGAAACTGGTGCTGAAAAATTAAAAGTGCATGATGTGTAGGCTGATTTTTCCAAATTAAATTGCACAATGGTTGAATTCTCTTCCATATGTCTCCCGCACTAATGTATTATGCATATTTTTTGCTCAACTCAAGGCTAGTTTTTAATAAAATCTATAAATATATGTATCAGTACATTTAATAAAAGGTATAAATATGAGTGAGAAATTCAGTAGACTTGCAAATACCAATTCATTGCTGCTCTAATTAGGAAAAAAAAATAATGCAAAGTCTAGAATCTCTTAGCCATAACTTGCCTTAAATTCATGTGGTGTAGAAAGTAATAGGGAAAAACCCACAAAACATATATCCATAAATAAAATGGCAAACTGCTCTGGTCCTTGTTTCCTTGTTGTTGCCTCTTACCAGCATTAATTTTTTACCTGCAGGCTGGAGAATTAAAGACTAACTACATTCATAGAGATGATATCAGCAGTGAAATGTCTCTGAATCCCACCAACTCAATCCCGATGGCTAAGAGCTCTTCATCTCCCTCCCTTGAGGAGAATGATCAATTTATATATCTCCCAGATGAACGAAGTCAAAGGCCAGTAAAAAATGACGAAAATGTAGGATTAAGGCATGCCATTTCACCTTCTCATCTGTATGGAGCAGATTCGTATCTCCCATTCAAGACCCATGGATTTATTAAGGATCGGGGCCACCTTTATGCTGACATGAAAAGAAGAAGGTATGGAATTGACTTGATGATATGGCCAGAATAAGGATTATTTATAACCACCTTTTGTTTAAAAAGGTGAAGCAGAATCTGAAGTAATAAATATTATTATTGGGGTGAAATCTCAGTTTTTAATCACTGATAGTTTTTGTCCTAATAATCTGTTTTCATAAAATAGCTGTCAAGATATTTTTAACAAATAAAAAGTGTCCTCTTAGTAAATGTGTTTTGAATGCAAGTGGATACTTTTATACCTTTATTTCTTGTATGCAAATACTCTTTACAAAAGAAAAAAAAATAATCAGCTCTTCACTGTCACTGCCACTGGGGCATTTTTGACAGGTAACAGAATTTCGCTCTGGTTTTCCTCAGTTATATTTTCCATTAAGAAAATAGTCCAAAATCTGTTGAAGTCTCTGGGAATCTTTCAAGTCTTTAATTAGGCCTGTAGAAGGACCATACTATTGCTGATTGCATAGGTATTTTATCTGAAAAGACACAGTGCAGAGAATAGCTGCTGTTTCTGATAGGTTTAGATTGTTTTCTTCTCCACTGCTGGTACACAAGGTTTGCTGCCATTTGTCTGAAGACCCTCCTCCAAATGGCTTCAGGTTATGGTGGGAACTGGTAGGCTTTAGAAATGCAGGGAGCTTTGAAGATGGAACTATAATTTTGGTTATTGAAATTATGTTTTTAACAGTTAATTTTAAAATGAAACACCTTAACAATGGATTTTCTTGATTAAAAGGCTTTATTGCTTCTCTGAATAAATGAGATTCCTTCTTATGCAAGAGGAAATTTGAATCTTGCTCTCACATTTGAAGAGTATTAGGACTAGTTGGATGTAGAGCATCAGATCTTTGTAAAACAGTAAGGAAGCAGAAGAGTCAGCTAATTATAATTTAAAGTAGGCAATAAAATTTTCTCTACCTTAATTTTGAGTTTCTTGTGCAACTATGAAGTCCCACTAGGAGGAATCTTTAACACAGATAATACAATAAATGTCAGACAGAGTTTTTCTTTCACAATCCTTTTTTTGGTGGTTTTTTTTTTACTAGCTGTGGAGATGTCATGTAGAATACTATAATCTTCCTGTGCCTCTGGTCAGAAACATTTTTATCCTATATATTTTTAGATAGTCCCACCCTTTTCAAGACCTAGGTTATGTACCTGTATGAGAACTTAAGGAGTGTGTATAAATTTTCAGGGACATGTGATTTGCCTTAATGTGTCATATGACATAGGTAAGTGATCCAAATGTTACGCATGAAATAAGACTACTAGTGTGTAATTCTGTTTTTAAACCAGCTTTTTAAGTCAGAAAAATTCCCTGGAGAAGTTACCACAGTAGGTCAGGAATACTTGTCTGTTGGCGTAGACAGGTATTGCTTTTTCAATTTTAACATGTGACGGTAACTGATAAAGCATTTATATAACTTGTTTCTGAGATGTCACGTGGGCTATTACTTGGAAACATTGCAAAATACTGTCTCCAGAATTGTAACAAGGAAGTAGTTTCAGACAGTAGCGATAGATTTGTGCTTCAAAAAAGTACTGGTGTGTGAAGGAATTTTTGTGCTATTATTCCTGGTAGGAACTCCGGCTATTTAGAAATACCACACATAATTTAAAGTTTTATGTTGTAAGGCTGGAATGTTATTGCAAGCAGTCAACCATTCCTTCCAATCACTCTGATGAAGAGACCATGAACTTGCTCTTGCAGGTAACAGGACTCATCCTGGGGAACTCATCCTGATGATACTGCTGAGCAACCTCAGTGCACTCTCCTGCTCAGGACACCTTGCCAATCAAATAGTCTCTACGTATTTGACATATTGATTTAGCCAGAGATTTTGCAGTCTGCTTGTAGCTCTATATGTTTTTAAATGTTTACCTTTCGAACTGAACCTCATAAACTGTCTCAAGACCCTCTTAATCTCTGTTGTTGTTTTTCTCTTCCATCTTCTGTTGTGAAGTCACAAATGTAGATGAAAATATGTCTGCGAAGAGCCATATCATATCTTCCAAATACACACATGCACATCTATATCCATCTATACCTATGTATCTTGATACTGAAATGTGAGGTAGTTCTCTCAGCCCTGCTTATTGTCTCAGTTCTCTTTATCATCTTTGTAGGGAAACAGGTTTATGCATGGAAAAAAAATCTCATTTTTCAGGAGATGCTGAGCATGGGTCTAAAAGTCATGGTCCAGAGGTGGCTGGCTGTGGTGGGAATGTGCGGGTTCATGAGTGATGCAGAAATCTGCACTGCAGAATGCGCGAGGCTGGGTCAGAGGGGCCTGTACAGAGAAACTGAGCAACCTGGTGACTGCAGGCCTGAGAAAGACCTCAGGGCATGGTTTACCTGACATAATCCTGGTGGTTTGGGCTGTCATTGTTCAGAGGATTCAGCCATATATTTGCTTGTTGCATTTGGGTTGAAGTAAATTGCTAGGACGACGTCGGGGAAGTTAAAGACTTTGTTGTCTTTTTCAGTTCAAGTCTCGATGACCTTGAAGTAGACAGTGGAAGTGGAGCTGTGTCGGACAGATCCCGTGTTCACTACCCTCCCCTCAGCTCTTCAGAGGCCATGGCTTGTAGCAGAGATGGATTGGACTTACCTACCAGTCTGCAGCCCAAGGTATTTGATACTGTCTTGGATTGAATTGTTTTCCTTTTAAGTAAATCACCGAAACTATGTGAGAAACATCCAAATCTGAAAAGGAAAGATGAGTTCCCAGTTGGCGGTGCTAGTCTCTCCAGAGAGCATTCACACGGACTTGTGTGTGCTAGAACTCCCTGGGTGTGGCTGGGCTGGGCAGCAGCCATGGAAAGGAAGTGTCTATGAGAGATCTGCCTCAACTTTAAAAAACACATAATTTGTCAGAAGTGTTTCAAAGGAAATATCTCAGGTTCAGTGAATCAGCATTTTTAAACCAAAATATATTTAGTGAGAGAATGTTTAACCAGCTGTAGTTATGTGAAAGAGTAATGCTTTGTAAAGTGTAAAACTGGCCTGCTGCCTGTTTTGAAACAATTTCTAAACTCAGGGAAATTCAGTTGGGGTGTGCATGGACCGATGTAAATCTCTTCATTATGGTTTTCTGAAGTATCCTGTCTACATTAATTTTCATTAGACCATGGTGCTATTTCTGAGACCTTCAGACACGTACATAGGATTATTTCTTGTTTGCAGAGATTCTTTATGTTTTTTTAGATGCACTTGTTGCCAGTGTAGAACTTTATCTGACCTTCAGCACATGATTACATGAAGGGAGAAAAAGAGTTCAGCACAAACATGAATTCTGTTAGGGCTGTTTAAAAAACAATAAGGTAAGCACTTTACAGGAGTTTTAGGAATAGTCTCTGTTGAAGTGTAAATGATGTATCAAAAATTAGGGGATTTCCTTTCAAGGGTTACTACTGACATATTTGGTAATTGGAAAATGTTTTCAAATACAATAATAATTTAAAAAGCCAAAAACAATATAGAGAAAAGAGAAAGAGGTCAACTCCTTTCTTTGGAAACTCTGACATCAGAGTTTGTAGTTGCAGACTTGGTAATTACCAAGGCATGGTCAAAGTCTGCGTGAAATGCTCTTGAAGTGTTAAAGTACTAAGATTAATGCCTTCCTTGGTAAAAGAAGATAGCTTGGTCATCAGATATAATGGCCAACAGTACTGTGTGGATGTTGCCTGTTACCAAACTGGAGAAGAATGTGATCTTTCTCTTAGTCTAACTTGCACCTACAACTTATTTCCTGTAGCATACAAAAATTTATCATGCTGGAAATACGACTGACTTCCTAAGAATACACATGAAGTTGTCAAAAATTCAACTTGAAGCCAAGAAAATGTATGCAAGTGGTCAGCTGTTCCTTGTTTACTTTGTTTCTGTTGCTGATGCATTTCAGAATGACACAAGGTTTCATTTGCTGCAATTTCTCGTAGGAATGCACAATGTTTGGGATTCGGTCACGCTCCTATTCCTGCTCCTCACCCAAAAGTTTGGTAGGAAGACCTCGCATTCCTCGGGACTTTGCAGTTGGGGATTCAGTTGGAGGTCAGTTCCCTGGCTTTGCGTTGTTCAATCCCCGCTCGCTTCAGGCCCAGAGCTGATGGTGTTACTTTACAGAGCTCACCAGTGTGTATGTTTGGTAGCCTTCAGGTAGCCCTACCATCATCCCTCAATTTTCTCCCCTCTACAGCCCCATTGTGCCTCCCATGGAACAGCCACTGATCTTGAGAGGGCATACAAGCTGGAAGGGCAACAGACACAAAAACTAATGCAGACAAGGGCAGTAATCTTCTATTTGGAAGATCCTTACCCTAGCCTCCTGCTGAGTGTCTGACAGAGATCAGGAAGAAGCTCAGGATAACACAGAAGAGTCATCAAAGAGGACAGATGGTTCCGGCTTCCCACAGATCCTAGGGAATCTCTGAAACACAGATGGGCTGTAGTATCTCTACACGCTGGGAAGCAAAAACCCACTCTCTTCATCAAGTGGAGTCAGAGATGTCTGTGCAAGAAGCTTTTAATTTTTTATGACTTGTTTCTGACGTGCTTTATTTCTAGACACATAGTTTCATATTTAGAAGACAGCCCACACTTTTCTCAGTGAGGGTATGGGTTATATTTGAAAACTATGCAAAGTGTGAAATACATATACTGTGCTTTTCATACAGTTCACATCACTTTAAAAACACCTGCATTTCAAGAGGCTTGATCTCTGTCTCTGTAGCCGTGTAGTCCTTGATTCCAGCTTGTCTCTCACTCTAGTATACCTTTAGGTTTTCACTAATCCAGAGCAAGAGGCAGGACGTGTGAGCCACAGCGAACAAGATGGCATGGACACCCGGAGAAGTTGTGTATGCTGCATCATTGGAAGTGTTCAAGGCCGGGTTGAATGGGGCTTTGAGCAGCCTCGTCTAGTGGTGGCATCTCTGCCCATGGCAAGGGCATTGGAACTAGATCATAGAATCATGGAATGATTAAGGTTGGAAATGACTCCAAGGTCATTGAGTCCAACCTTTGACTAAGCACCATCATGTAAATTAAACCATAGCATCAAGTATCACATCCAGCTGTTTCTTGAATGCTTCAGGTGACTTTACTACCAATGTGGGCAGCCCATTCCAGTGCTTGACTATCCATTCAGTGAGAAAATTCTTCCTGACATCCAACCTGAACCTTCCCTGAAGCAGTTTGAGGCCATTTTCTCTAGTGCTGTCACTTGTTGGTTTGGAGAAGAGGCTGACCCCCACCTGGCTACAGCCTCCTTTCAGGCAGTTGTGGAGACCGAGAAGGTCACCCCTGAGCCTCCTCTTCTCCAGGCTAAACATCCCCAGCTCCCTCAGTTGCTCCTCACAGGACTTGTGCTCCAGGGCCTTCCCCAGTTCCATTGCCCTTCTCTGGACGCGCTCCAGCACCTCAATGTCTTTCTTGGAGTGAGGGGCCCAAAACTAAACACAGGATTTGAGGTGTGGCCTCACCAGTGCTGAGTACAGGGGGACAATCACTGCCCTAATCCTGCTGGCCACACTGTTGCTGGTACAGGCCAGGATGCCATTGGCCTTCTTGGCCACCTGGGCACAGCCTGGCTCATGTTCAGCTGCTGTCACCAGCACCCCCAGGTCCTTTTCCTGTGGGCAGCTTTGCAGCCACTCTGCCCCAGCCTGTGGAGCTGCCTGGGGTTGCTGTGACCCAAGGGCAGGAGCCGGCGCTGGGCCTTGTTGAGCCTCACACCATCGGCCTCAGCCCATGGTCCAGCCTGTCCAGATCCCTCTGCAGAGCCCTCCTGCCCTCCAGCAGATCAGCACTCCCACCCAGCTTGGTGAGATCTGTGAACTGACTGAGGGTGAATATGATGTCCTCATCCAGATCAGTGATCAAGATACTGAACAGGACTGGCCTCAATGCTGTACCCTGGGGGACAGCACTGGTGAGAGACTGACAAATGGATGTAGCTCCATTCACCACCACTCTCTGGGCCCAGCCATCCAGAGAGTTTTATACCCAGCAGAGTGCACCTGTCCAAGCCATGAGCTGTCAGCTTCTCCAGGAGATGCTTGCTGGGCCTGATGCCCTGGTTGTCCTGTATGTGCCAATGATCACACTTAAGATACTCTGTTCCATAGCCTTCCCCAGCACTGAGGTCACCAAGGTCAGGCTGACAGGCCGTAGTTCTGCAGATCCTCCTTCTGACCCTTCTTGTAGGTGGACACCACACTCGCAAACCTCCAGTTAGCTGGGGTGTCCCTGGTTAACTAGGGCTGATGATAAATGATGCAGAGTGGCTTGGCAAGCTCTTCTGCCAGCTCCCTCAGTACTCCGATGATCTTTGAGATCCTTTCCAACCCTAACCACTCTGATTCTTTGACATTCAATGTGAAAACATACAAAAATTGTGGAAATGTTATCATTAACTTTGAAACCATTTAGCAACTTCAAAAACTGTTGTGAGGTTGAGAGATACACTGTGTGTAGACTTCTTTTTTCCTAAGAAACTGAGTTAAGCAGTGCAGAAAATAACTTCTTTGATGTTACTCAAATTCAGTGTAAGACTTCATGTCCCCTTGGAAGAAGGAGTATATATTGCAGCCTGCAGCATTCAGCTGTGTTGTATTTTCCTCCATCACCTAAAGTATTTGTAAGCATTTATAGTCAACAGATCAGGTGAGAAGTCTTCGAAAAAAACAAGGCAGAAGAAAAAGGTAGAAGTATGTCATAGAACCAAAAGATAGCAGAATAGCAAAGCCCTGTGTCATCTACGTAAAGTTAAGACAGAATTCCTTTGATGCCGCAGCTAAGGGACTTTGTTGGTGTCACAGCCTGTTAAGTTTCACCAGACACCATTACCTGCCCTGACTTGATATGGGCTTGGGCCTGTTTCCTTTTCGTTCTTTCTCCCCTTCCTCCCGGGACAGTCAGTGTTGGACCTTTACATACCTTGTGGAGAAGGTGAAAACCTGTTCCTGTCCAGACTTTAGAAGCAGGGTGTTCTACAGCCTGCACTGCAGATGTGGTTTAATGCTGGGAGGGAGGGTGGTGGTCTGCTGAGCTTCCTGCTGGCACTTCCCTCCCACCAGCACCTGCTGCACTGTCCCTTTTTTTGCCAGCATTTTGCAAGGATGGCAGCACTGAAGACAGTGTTTGGCAGCTGGCAGTGGTGATTATTGTGTGAGGCAGGCACACCTGTGCTCGCTTTGAGCAGTTTTATCTGGGTATGGGGCTAGCCCAGGAGCTTGGTCCAAGAAGCTGGGTCAGATAGTTCATCCCGATCTCTATGGACTGTCGTGGGACTGTGTCTGGGTCTGTGAGGGAGTCTGCACATGGAAAACCTGCCCCTTCACCTCTGCCTAGCTGCCAGCAATTTGGACATCTTGCTCAGGTCTTAGCTATGCAAGAGGCGGGTGCAGCTGCCCTTGCATGTTGCAACAAAATGTAAGCTGAAGCAGATGAATTCAGGGTGACAACAGGATGGTATTTTTCACACAAAATATGAGAAAAAAAGAGGCAAAACACCATCCATTTCTTGTGGAAACTTCTAAATATGCTCAGGTTTAAAACATACTACCTACCTTTATTTGAGAGGATATTACCAGGCTGTAACAGTAAAGGATTTGTCCCTGCTCTGTAGATAGTGTGCTCATGAACAGTGGTCCATCCCTTCTCCAGGCCCTTACACTCTCTAAGTCAGTGTCTCAGCTCCACCTTTCTAGTAAGTACTTCAGTGCCAACCCCAGGGTGCTGTTTTGCATGAGGCTGTCTTCCTCTCCCATGGATACATGGCATTGGTTTCTTACAGAGGCATCCCGTGGCACAGGTTGTGCCTGACAGCTAACTGAAATGCCCTTTTAGTCTTGCTGCCTCTTTGGTAAATATTCTAGCTCTTGCTAACCTGAAGTCTACATTGTCTGAGGAGATGCTGATTCAGCAAAGGGTATTTAAGCCTGTATCTAACTTCAAAGAAAGCATAGTCTGGTGCTTTGGCTTAGGCAAATGCTTGTCTTTCTGCACTATACCTGTGGTAGCTTTGCTAAAAATGTCTGCAAAACAGAGTGGCTTTTAACTTGCAAATGGTAGTGGTCTCTATAGTTTGGGGCTTATTTTCTTCCAAAACAACCCAACTGAGTTGTTTGTCTTTTATTTTGCTTTTTAGAGAGTTTGTGAAAAGAATCTCCTTGAGTCATCTGTTTATAAGATCATAGAATTGTAGAAGATACAGATTTGTAACACATTAAACATCCTATGCAGTACCTAAAGTAGTAGTATTCCTCTTTATGTAGAAGGATTTAAATTTTTTTAATAGATAAAACTACATAAGTTATGTAACTGCAAATTTTAGAAAAATGTCATTAAGATATTTTACAGAAAATGATGTAAAAAGCAAAATGAAGAGTGAGTCATTCAAGTCTGGGTTGTTAGGAAAAACAAAAGAAAAAATTTTTGCTATTCTTAAAAGCAGGCTGTTTGCAGAAACTGTCATTACTGATCTCCTTCTCAGTTCTGGCAGATCATGCCAGGTGAAAGCTTAGTAGGAAGTGGTCTTAACCTAGAAAAAGCTGTTTTTAATGTACATATGGTTTTGCCTTCCTAATTTTCAAATGACATTGCAAACCCTTAATGGCAAGCTTACGGCTTGTTGGAGGTCATGATTTTCAAATAAACCTGATGACCTTGCGATCTGAGTGCCCGATGGCTGTTTGTGTCTTGCAGAGCGAGCGTACAGTCTGCCCGAGCAGTCCCGGGAGCAAAGGTACGGGTGCGTGTCGCGGAGGGCTGGGAGCAGGTTTGTGCAAGAATGCCATCTAGGGAGCCATGTGGGGAAGAGACATCAGCACCCCTCCCACGAAGGGTTCGAGCAGTTGTGTAGAGGCCCATGGCCTCTGTGAGCTCGTGCCTAAACCGTGTGCCAAGCTCAGCCCAGCTCTCATCACACACATCCTACAGCAGGGATTTACTGTGGGACCTGCAAAGTAGCAATGGGTTCCTGTCTGCTGCTGGGGCTCCTGTCCACTGTAGGAATGTCCAAACCACTGCAGCAAAAGCAGGGGAGCTTTTGATACCAACTGTAATGTAGGCAAGCTTGTTATGCATTGCATATGCAGAGCGCTCATTGGCAAGTGTTACTTCTTTTTATAGAGAGACAGCAATCTTTTTTGTATGTGTTATACCCACAGCAGAGCATGGCATTGTAAATGTTAGGTGAAACAAGCACTGTCCAGATTCTGCTATATCTTAGTTAAAGGACTGTTGCCCCTGGAATAAGGAACATTTTTTCACTGGTCTCTATTTTAGGATTCAGGAAGAGGAATGGAATAAATATGTTGTACCCTCAAAAAATGAGTCTGAAAAATATAAAGTGAGTCGGACTTTCAGCTTTCTGATGAACAGGATGACCAGCACACGAAATAAATGCAAGGTAAGTTGGGATTTATGTCTATTTTATGATACATAGTCATGTCACTGTAATTAAATTAGTTATAGATGGAATCTAAATTTTAATGTAAAAATAAATTTTTTATTACAAAACCACAGAAGTCATAGGAAAACTATTTTCACTTTAAAAAAAAAATTTAAAACATATGCAGGATACCCTGAAATGCCCTTTGTATTAAAAACCAGCTTTCCTTTTAAACAACAGCCTTAGCTGAACAATATTAAGTATTTTATTTACTATTTTTTGATATCATTGGTATTTATGTTTGGTGATTTAGCGAACATTTAAATGTATTAATTGCATTTAAGAAATAATTTTCTTTGTTAAATGAAATTAAGAGATATGGGCCTCTTCTTGGAATTGCTATCAAAAAGTAATTGAGTGTGTAAGCTTCTACATTAGGGTGTAATTAGTTGAATTTACCTTATTTGAAGTTAAGGGGACTTCTTGCATAAATAAGCACTGCTTTGTGTAAAAGAGTTGGAGATATGAGGCCTGCACAGTCAAACAGGCCTGCTATGGAAGGTAGATTACAACACCGTAGTTTAATTCTAAGGCATCTTAATTTTAGATTAATGGCATCAATTAGCAGTTTGAAAGACAGGCTTGGCCTACAGGCTCTTTCCAGCTGGCCTTCTGGCGGTTTTGCAGACTCCCTAGTGTGCCCTCCTGTGTCCCAGGACATCCTAATGTACGTGGATGTGAAGGTGTTTGTCTGAGGTGGTATCTTTGAGAGTGTCAGAGCTGACTGGGAACATGTATGTCTGGTCGTGCAGCCTGTGTCTGTGTATTCTCCTAAAGTATAACAGTCAGTAACTACAAGTATTCTAAATGTATAGTTGTGCCAACAAGGGTACTGTAAAAACAGGCAGAATTTATTAAATTTTTTACCACTCATTAAAAACAGGTTGTTTCTAATGTCTTCTAAGATCTAAAGACCACTTATCTAAATTTGCATAACTGCACCTTTATCTGCAGAGGCATGAGCTGTATACATGTAGGGGATGTAGGCATTGATACCTGTATGTGCAGTGAATCAACAACTTCTTAAATTTTATTTCCTGTACCTCCCCTTTCTGTAGATTTCTAAATGTATTTCTGTCAGTCTTCCTTGATAATGCTTCCAGGCCTAGCTGCCAGTAAAAGCAATGCCTATATAATTTTAGGGCTTCAGCAATATTGGGTGTAACAGTACAGTATGCTGTTGCAGGTCTTCCAGGACAGGGAATAAACGTTCTAGAATAATTTGGTCTTATAAGGGAATATTTTATTGTTTTTAAGATTGAATTACTTGATCTTATTTATTTATTTATTTATTTATTTATTTATTTATTTTCCTGCCTCTGTTTTTGGGGATGAAGACAAAAAATAAAGATACCAAAGATAAGGAGAAATCAACCAGGCACAACTTTACAAATGGAACTTTCCCAGGAGTTATCCCATGTATGGTCTGTGAAAAGGCCCTCCTAGGAAAGGAGTCACTGCAGTGCTCTCGTAAGTAGCTGCTGGCTTTTACATGTGAATTTACAGTGCTCTGAATGCTGTTCTGACATCCTCATTCAGTGTGTTGTTTGAAACCTTGTCTGCATTTGGATGTAGCTGCTTTATGTAATGAGCTGAGGTTGACATGGGAAAGTGAGGAAGGACAGCAGGTAACAGATTCAGAAGGCGCCTTGTCAATCTCCTACCCCTAGCACATTAGGCAGAATCCTCTTTCTAGCCTGGATCTGTACATCAAAGAATCCTGAGGATTACTTTAGTAAGTGAACCTGAAAAAGGGAAAAACTGAAGCCTCAGAGTACATTTTCTGCAGACTGGGGACCCTGTTTGGTACCAGGCTTTGAAATGTACCTTCTCTTTCAGATTGCAGTGTGATTGTGCATAAAAGCTGCAAGGAGTGTGCTCCTGTGTGCACCAAGGTAACCTCATACACTGATCTTACTGGAGCATACTTGCTTTCCAAGGGGCTGGAAACATGATGAAAGAAAAAAGAAAATACACACAGACTGCCCGGACTCAGTGTCTGTGTGCAAAGGGCTGCAAGGGTGTCAGAATGGCTAATGTGAGCAACAGAGCAAATACTGTGCTTGAATAACACTTTTTAGTAGGGGGTCGAAAATGAGTTTAAGGAAATATTTAGGTTTTTGAAGACTTTGAAGCTCAGATTGTGAAATGGTGTGGCTGGAGGGTTGCAAAACAGATTGAAAAGAAGGGCTCCTCAAAACTACAGAGAGAACCCTTGTGTACAAGGGGGGATTCCATACTCTGGAATAATGGAAAGCAGAGATGGCAGGTGACCTCATCCACCTCCTCACCCTTGGGCAGGCTCACTTCTAGGTAACAATTTGGGCAGGTGTTTGTTTCATCCATTCTGGAAATTCTCTGGAGGAGGGGGACTCCACAGCTGCCTGCCTAGGCAGTTACTCCCAGTGTTCAGCTGCTTCTGAACAGGGCAAAACCAGCACTAGAGCTGATGGATACTACCTTAACTCTTAAGAAGGAATGCATGCATGGTGAGGTTATCATAAAAAAGACATAATCTTGAAAACCAGATGTGTAAGGCTACTGCCCTCAGGGAATAAAATGAGACTTGAAGAGAAATGTGCTGCAGTGATCCAGGTCATTTTTCAAATGAGTGGAGTGTGTCTTTCTGGTGTAGCTGGGTTTTGCATCATGGTGGCTTGCAAGGATAGCGTATTTCCATACTGATTCTTTAGCATAAATAAGCCTTTAACTGTATGTAAATCAAGTGGGTTTAATTTTGTTTATAATTTTCATGTCATAGTCTTGCACTAATTTCTGGGCAACTTTAATGCATTAAGACAGCTGAACTGACAGCTTTGGTTCCTGGGGATGGTGGGTTATTTGCAAGAGGAGACAAGAGCCCCCACCACCCCCAACTCATCTCAGCAAGAATGCGGTGCAGGAAATGTTCACTGACCCACCTGAAGTGAAGTATATGCCCAAGCACAGCAGGCTTTTGCTACAGCTTTTGCAAAAGTCCACTTTGGAAGGGGGAGCAGTTCTGCCTTTGGTACCCATGCTTCCTCAGACAGTGCCCTGCCACAAATGCTTTGATCTTATTTGAGTATAAAGCCCTGAATGTGCACTTTTCTTGCAGCTTTTGCAGGCAATATTCATATAGAGAAAGTAGAATGTTTTAACTCAGTCTGCTTAGAATAAATAATTTTATATTATAATACAAATAGTATTCTACTTTGAATATTACTATCTACCAATAACTAATAAAATCAGTTAGTGGAAGAAATTAGTACCATAACTGAGGACTTTCTTGTAGCCCTTTGTGTGATGGTATATGTAAATGAGTTACTGACTTGACTGTTAAGTATATTATCAGCTTTGTGATTTCAAAAAACTCTTCTTTTTTTAGAAATCCCAGGAGAGATACCATAATAAAAACAAGCCCCAAGTTGGTGTAACAAGTAAGTTAGGTGTAAACCTAGCATTTCTAAGGTAGGCCTTGATTAAAAATCATGGGACTGATAGCATGAACTTTCCTGCATCATTTGTCTGTTTTTAATTTTCGTTTCAGTATCTGTAAGAAAGGGTGTGTGTCTCCAATATGAATGGAATTTTTTTGAGAGATCACTGTTAACTCATCCTATACTAAAATGTGTCTGAATTTACTGTATTTTCAGTAAAAACAAAAATAAAAAGTAGTCAGTTCTGTCTATGCCGTTCACCTTGTGCACAAGTATTTGTGCACCTGTAGAGCATGTATGATTTGAGATTATTTTCTTATCAAATGATATCCACACTGGGGCTATTGCCTACAGGCTTATTTTTATATTCTGTGAGAGAGCGTTGTGGTCATGTACCTTGGCAAGTGGACATTCTTGATGTCTGGTGTAGGTCGATATGAGCACCAGGTAGCATTTCTCAGTATAAGTGTGCGGTTGATGACATACTCTGTCAAACAATGACAAATTCATTGTTTGTCAAAATGTTGTCTTGTGCTTTGCCTCGCAGATTCCCTGCCTGGAGACATCTCACAGATGATGCTATCCTCAGTGCATCCTTCTTCCTCTGTGCCTATTGGACTGTATCCTGGAAAGAGGGAAGCCTCACAACAGCCATACTTCTTGTCCAAAAGTGTCCCCAGCACCAGTTTGGAAAGGTAGAGGGGCAGTTGCCAATGGACTATGCTAAATACATCCTTCAGCATTTCTAGGAAAATTGAAACCAGGAAATAAATGTGGGATTTTTTTATTTCTGCTGCAGAAGAGCGACACAATTTTCTGAACAAGACTCTGAGACTAGCCCCTGGAGGTCCAAGTCACAGTCTGAAGAGATGTTACAAGCACTAGGGACCTTTTCTTCAATGGATGCTTTTATGATGGAAGGTGAGAATATTGCACAGATGTTGCATCTTATAGTTGGTATTAGAAAGTGAAAACCAGAAAAACTCCTTAGCTCATTTAGGAAGATACTTCATCTTCTAAAAGAGCACCTGTTTTTGATAATTACAGTTGTATCTCTCATTAAAATGATGAAATCAAACACATTAGCCTTAAAAGAGAACAACTTCTTTCTTCCTCGTAACTATTTTATAACTTTTAGAATATTTTATTGTGTTGTTACCACTTTAAAATAACAAGGATAAATGTACTGGGCATCCTTGCAGAAACAGAACAGTAATACACTTTTCTTTTGCACTCATCCAGTCGACTCTGTTAACAGTGTCCATTGCAAACTGTAAACCTGCAACACTTGTATTTCCTCAGTAGCCCCAAATTCTTACCTCCTGTTGGTGAGCTGTGCTCCTACAGTAGCTACATAGCCTTGTGAAGCAAATAGAAATAGGTTTTTTCTGTAGCTAAGTGTGAGACTGAATTTGAAAGCTGAAGGGCATTCACTCGCATAGAACGGTGCAAATACCACTCACTGGACATCTGCTGTTGGAAATGTTGAATTTTATTTTTAAAATTTAAAAAGTCTCTTCAAGCAAAGAGTTATAAAAAGGATTTTATCTGAGGAAAGAAGAGTGGGGTTTTTTTTTATCCTCCTCCTCTTCTGTCACAAAAGCAATTCAACACTTCGGTAATGATATTGACATCTGACAAACTTCGCTGTAGTAAAGCCAGTGCCAGTGTTTGCAGAAGTCTTACCTATAGTTATCTCTGTGATGTATTCCCCTTGCTATATGAATAGATCTGCATGTGCCAAGGGACTTCCCTTACTGTTTATATGTGTGGTGTTAAAGAAATATAAATTTTGTCATAGATGATGTGGATTTGTCTCAGTGGACTGATCTCTGCGCAGATGCAGAAGAGTTTGAGGCAGAGTCCTGGACTCTTGTTGTGGATCCGATGTTCTGTAGCAAGCAAGAAAAGGATGTTGTCAAGCGGCAGGATGTCATATTTGGTCAGTATTTCAAAGCTTTGTGTAGGTTTAAAAGCAATTTGGCATATCAAATAGAGAGGGAACCTACATGGTTTATGTCCAGAAGAACAAATGCTTCAACCTAGAAGAATAAGAAAGTTCAAAGAACATTTTTATCACAAATTACAATGTGTCCTAGAACTAAAGAAATGGATAGTAGTGGCTACCAGAGACATGCCTAGCCTGTTCACAGAATGGTTGAAATTGGAAGGGACCTCATCCGATCCCCTCAAAAGCTCAAGCAATTACAACCACAGCTCGTTCAGTGGGGTACAGAGAGAATTGTGTCAGAGCCAGATAAATTAAGTCTTCGTACTGACATAATCTATTAGGTTTGAGGCTGACACAGAAAAATGAATTATGACTGTACATTTGATAGACTAAAGTCTATCTTAGAAGATGTGCAGAATATTCAGGGGTTTACTACATTGTGCTCTTTTCTTTTATACCACAGAGTTGATGCAAACGGAAGTACATCACATCCATACCCTGTTCATTATGTCTGAAATATTCCGGAAAGGGATGAAGGAAGAACTGCAGCTTGACCACAGCATGGTGGACAGAATATTCCCCTGCTTAGATGAGCTACTGGAGATGCACAGGCAATTCTTCTGCAGAATGAAGGACAGACGGCAAGAATCATGTGAGGCAGGGAACGAGCGTAATTTTGTCATCAACAGAATTGGAGATATCCTTGTGCAGCAGGTAGAGGCATCAGCTCTTTTAATCCTTTAAGCTCTCAGCGTTCCCAATCAAAAATTTTTTTTTACTCCAAAACTTCTGTGGGCAAGAAGACAGTTATGGTTGCCTCAAAAAGATTCAAAACCTGTCCTCCCCTGATTATTTCAGGGTGAAATAGCAATGCGAAAACAAATCATTGTTGTCAGGTAACTGTGATGAACTTGGGGTGGACTTCTCTGTATGTGGTATGAGTGACAAGGAAAGTGATGGACTTGGTCTTGCTTGCAGTAGAAGGCTGCTGTCATACTATAGACTGCAAAAAATGGAAGCAATGGATTCACTTTTTTAACAGCTGAGCAGGGATGTGAAGATCTGACTGATA
The DNA here is from genome assembly GCA_014706295.1 of Lycocorax pyrrhopterus obiensis. Classification (NCBI taxonomy): domain Eukaryota; kingdom Metazoa; phylum Chordata; class Aves; order Passeriformes; family Paradisaeidae; genus Lycocorax; species Lycocorax pyrrhopterus. The sequence goes on along the minus strand of JACSVZ010000014.1, from coordinate 23,892,275 downwards.
ATGGAAAAGAAACTACCCATTAATTTCTTGTAGTGGTCTGGCATGTTATGTCTCAGGATACTGCTCCCCAGGGAAGGGGTCGTTGCAAGGTGTTTCCCGTGGCTGAAGAACAGCTAATTGATAGCTTGGCATTCACACTTCTGTTCCTTGTGAAAGGGAGATGTAGCTTTTCACCTTTGGTCAGTCTGTTTTCACTCCACTGACATAAAGATATGAGCTGTTACCTTGTCTAGGTGCAGTGTGGACATCAGACCAAAGTAAATGAACCTCAGAGGGTTGTGTTTGAAAAGAGGTGAAGGAAATGTTGTTATAACATTGTTATCGGCAAGACTACAGTGGAGGTTCCTTGCTCTCTCTCCAGCCTACATTCTTCTTCTTGCTCCTAAAAACAGCTAGCCTATTTTCATTCTGTTGTCATGGGCCCTGTTTGCGAAATTCAGAGAACTCGATAAATCAGTTCCCTATTTGCACAAAATTTAATGTTAGTTAAAGGTATACAATTTCCTGTATATGATACAATATTGAGCACAATTCACTTATTACTTTCTTCAGTTTTCAGAGGAAAATGCAACTAAAATGGAGAAAATATACGGAGAGTTTTGTAGCCATCAGAAAGAAGCTGTTAATCTCTTCAAGGAGCTGCAACAAAACAAGAAGTTCCAGAATTTTATTAAAGTAAGTTAATGTGGAATCATGAGCACTATTGACAAAATGCTCAGGAAAAAGGTACATAGCTTCTACTTAGATTTAGGATTGGAATTATATTCAGTAACTCACTTTTAATAGCTAATAAAAATGGCAAAAGGTTTTCCTCCTTAACTAGTGAGCTGATAAATCACAGTTTTCTTTCAAACTTTAGAATGCTTTGGCATCCAGTGTGCATTACACACATGTTCCTGTTATAGTACGCGTCATCCCTCAGCACAGCAACTGTTCCTTGGGGATGGTTCAGATTACCAGCATTTGTTTTAACTTATTCTAATGCTTTTAGATCATATTTCTTATTAGTCAACTGATGGTTTAATATGCATTTACTACTTAAGGTATATATTTGTATCTGTGCAGCTGAGAAATACTAACATGTTGGCACGACGCCGAGGAATCCCTGAGTGCATTTTGCTCGTCACCCAGCGAATCACCAAATACCCTGTTCTGGTTGAAAGGATACTGCAATACTCAAAAGGTGAACAAAAGCTAAAGTGTTGCTTCATGTCTGAAATCCTCGCATGTTTCTAACGTAAGGAACTTGCACAGCTACGATATCACAAAAGATTAAATTCACTTCTCGGTTGAGATAGAGCCAGAGAAACATAAATATCTACTGTTCAGGCAAATGTCACCTAAAAAGGGTTGTCTGGTCTATATAGGCCTTGTCAAGGCTGGGCCAGCCAGGTAAGCCATAGAAGTCCAGATGAGCATACTTGTTTTAGGAAAAGACCTCGCCTAGAGGATGTGAACTAGCTCAGATACACGTCTGTACCTTTGGAATTAATTCTGGAGGACTCTTTTCTAAGTAGGGCTAGGCAAACGTTTCGTAAATTACTCTGTTTTTTCAGGCAAAGCTTGAATGACCTCTGGAACTTAGTAGAACATTTTACAAATACTATTAACTTACAGATATTGCCCCCCAAATGGGCAGTAAATGAGCATTGTAGAAAGTTGCATATACCAATGCAAATCCTTTGTACTTGCAATTCTGTTTCAAGGGTTCTTTTACTTAGCCAGAAAAGTTATATACTATGTGATTTACTTAGCTGCTGATTTTCTTTTAAAGTGCTTGCACCTCATAAATTTGTCAGAAACTATTCAACATGTTGTTTTGGCTAATGAATGAATCTGAGGTACAGGTCATCTTTTAATAGGTGAGTCAAACAAAGATATATATACCTTTGGTAATTCTAGTCACATGGTTGCCAGGTTCAACTTAAAATAACAAATGTATCAATTTAAGCTTTGCATCATGCTGGTTGTTTCCAGAAAGTAAGGAATTATATCTTCTCTTGAACATGCTGACTAGTATCATGTTGTTTATTTTTGTTTCATACAGAAGGAACAGAAGAACATAAAGACCTGTGCAAAGCCCTTCGTCTAATTAAGGATATAATTGCAGCAGTAGATTTGAAAGTGAATGAATATGAGAAAAAGCAAAAGCTGTTGGAAATTCTCTGTAGAACTGAAAACAAAACATATACAAAGCTGAAAAATGGCCATGTTTTTAGGAAGCAAGACTTGATGAGGAAAGAGAGGATACTTCTCCATGAAGGTTTAGTGTATTGGAAGACAGCGACTGGTCGGTTCAAAGGTATTTCATCTGAGCAGTAAGGTCCTTTAACTCTTTATTTGCAAATAACATTTGAAGACTGGTTAAAGAAGGAAAATACTTTATTGTGCTATATTGCAAATAAGAATGTCTGAGGTAATGGTATTGTGAATATCCCACTAATTGCTGGAAGATCAGTTCCAGAAGCTGCCATGGTTTGTAAGTAATCTGCATAAGAACACAAGTTCACGTACAATGTCATCTGCATTTCTTCTTCCTGTCCCCTCCTTCTAGTTTTCTCTTTTTCAATTTCATTTCATAATATAGTTTTGACTTGTACATTTTTATTGCTCGCAGTATTTGCTATTGAAAATAACTTACTAAAAATTCAGTGGTAATGAGACATCCATAGTAGAAAAGAAATTCTGAAGCTGCATTTGGCTGGACCACAATTTTTACATGCAAGCTCAGAATTTGATTTTTTGGTGTTAATCACGTATTAGGGGTTGGGGTTTTTTGAGGTGCACTAGTATTTGCTGTACAACTTTATAAAGCTGTCTGTTCATCATTATTCTACAAACGCTTTTACCAGTGTACTACTGTGCTGTGAGTGTATGTTACAGCACAGGCAAAGCAAGGTTTATGTGAGATAGTCTTTGCCAGGTGAATGGCTTAGGGAAGCTGTGCTGCCATTGGTGCAAGGATTTCTTCTTTCCCTGGGCCAGTGCTCCAGCATGGTGCTCTTTTCCTGAGAGATACAAAGCAGGGATGAGCAAGTGCTTCATGCAGACCATGGGCTAATTCAGATATTTCCTGTTTGGTTTACTGTAGGATTCTATGAGATATGTCTTCATCAGGGCTTCTCCCTTTATAAAGATGAAATAAGAATTTAATACTGACTGTACTAATTTTAATTGAAAGCCATTATTTTCCTTTTCTCATTCTAAGACACCTTAGCTCTGCTTCTAACTGATGTACTACTGTTCTTACAAGAAAAGGATCAAAAATACATCTTTGCAGCTGTTGTGAGTATATTATCAGATATTTGAACACATACATTGCACATTTATTTGTATAGTTCTCAAAAATTAGGTCCTTATCTGGGTCATTCCCACATAACTTTTTTTTCTAAAATCCTGGTATTGTGTTCAGGACTGTAATATGTCAATATATAGAAAATTAAATTTGTTTCCAAAAATAAATAATTTTTTATGAAGAAGGATGAAAATAACAGAATTATATCTTTAATGTTGTGCCTTACATGATTGTGAAGGTGGGGAGTAATGCAGGCTCTTTCAGTTGTCTAATACAAATTTTAATTTTTGGTGAAACAAACAGAAGACTAATTGTTACTGAAAATACAGCAGTAAACACACATAAGAGATATGAAAGATCATGGAAAGAAGTTCCCAAACTATATAAATATAAACATTATATGAATATTGTGTCTCAGTATCATTGAGGCTCTGAGATTTTCTTTGTATCACATATCTAGTGCTTAATTTGTTCGTTAACTGTGTAGTGTATTTTAAAGAATAGTTTAAAAAGATGTCTGATTACTCGAAACTTTCAGTAGTCTGACTATACCAGGACTAGATTTGGTCCAGTGAATTGAAAAATTATGTTCTTCCTAGAGTGTGGTGTTTTATAAGAAAGTAATTTGTTATGTGTGTGCTCTGACTGTTTCCTCCAGGACCAGAAACCTTCTGTTATCTCCCTTCAGAGGCTCATTGTAAGAGAAGTAGCCAATGAAGAAAGGGGGATGTTCCTGATCAGTGCTTCGTCTGCAGGGCCTGAGATGTATGAGGTTCATACCAGCTCCAAAGAAGAACGTAACAACTGGATGAGGCATATTCAAGAGGCAGTGGAAAGGTAGGGAAAAGCAGTTTGGTTTTCATGCTGGCAGTCCAAAGCAGATGGGAGGTTGGTTGGATATTCATGGCAGCATGCTCTTTGTTCTGCATTGCACTGGATCCATCTGTGAGTTTGGGTTTTCCTCTGAGTTCAAAGAGCCAAAACCTCTTCATCACTCCTGCCACACTTCCCATATTCCTCCTGGTTTCCCACTGAATCAGCAGACCCTTTCTGCTCCTCATTAGACATCCTTACCACCATTGTGACAGCCTTCCCTCACCTTTGCCTTTGGCACTGGCTGCCTTACAGAGTCCTGCATGTGTCCCATACAACCATTTTGAGGAAATCACAAATCATGCCTGTTATCTTGGCATCAGCTCATTAAGAATGATGCGGAAAACGTTGCTTCTGATGGGGCACAAGCTTATGCTTAGGACAGCAAACCTGCGTGTGTGCCAGCCACTCTCTCACTGCACAGTGCAGCCTTACCAGAGTAAAAAGGAATCCTTCAGTCTGCTTTCTGTCCACTTACTGCCTCTTAAAGAGGCAGACAAATGGCATGCTTCTGAATTGTTGCAAAAGGTGCTGGTGTTGTGTTCTGTTTATTGTGAACATAATATTGTATTGAAGATAAATAGATGATGTGCAGATTTTGCTTTATCCACCTTTGTCTTTCATCTTTGAAGTTGTCCAGAGGAAGAAGAAGAAGTAAAAATGAGTGAGTCTGATGAGGACAGACGTATTGCTGAGGCCAAGGCATACAGACTTCAGAAATATCAAGGTGTGGTACCTTTCCTGTTGCTTTGAGAGCTCCGGCATCCTCAGAATTCAGGATGAATTAATCATGTACCCATACTGGCTGGTGGGTTCAGAGTGGCTCAACAGGCAGAGTCACAGCAGAGACAAATGGGGTGGTCTGATGGAGCAATGTGCGTGTATTGAAAGAGAAGCATGCTTTTTCCAAGCACTTTAATGTTTTTGGTACATTGCCATAAGTAAAAAAGAAAAATAAAAATGGGTATTTTCAAAACAAACACTGAATTTCACAGATTAGCATCAGGACCATGTAGTTCTGAGTTTGTGAAAATACCTTGAATCTTTACAGTTGTGTGGTTTTGTGCTTGTGTATGGCTCTTTGTCCTTTGCTGCTATTATTTTTATCTGAAAATACAGCTAATAGGATAAATTCTACTTCCTTGGTGCCCCTACACCTAACTCCCACATCTTTATACTGCTGTGAGGAGAGAAGTCACAGCAATGTCTGTCCTATTGAGAGCCACAGGGAAGGGCATCCTCTGCTGAAAGTAGGTGTTCTTTGATGTTGAGGCCCTGAATTAGCACACAGGAGCCAAGTGCTTTTCCAGGAGCACTGACTTGTCATTGTGAGTGCAACAGGAGTAATGAGGGCCAGAGAGGGCAGCCAAGGCCACCTCATCAGGTTAGGGCTTGGCCTGGACTCTGCCAGGGAGTGTGTTAACTTTCATTTGGACAGACTATGGGATGAACTTGGATGAGTTTGGGTCCTGGTCGCTTAAAAGAAGCTTAACTTGCATTAGCACTTTCTATGTGGCATAAAGATTAGAAAGGTGAATGGGCAACATGCGTTCCCTGCAGGATAAAAAATTCTAATACAGTTTTCAATTTTACACTGTTCAATTTTGGTTGACAGAATCACTGAGTAACCAAGACCAGCAAATCTGCAGTCATTTAGAAGAAAAGTTGTGTATCTATGCAGAACTGGGAGATATATGTGGGTTTGACGATGTCCATGTAGAACCTCACCTGCTTATCAAACCTGATTCTGGAGAAACTCCACACGCTGCCTCACTGCTGGCAGCAGCACTCAGGGAAGGTGAGTTTGCATGGGAAGAGTGGATTGGTGGCTCTTCACATGGGCAGATATTTTAGGGTAACAAAGTGCAGTCATGTTGCCTTGTGTTGCAATTCTGTCGAGTCTCAAGAAGTGGCAGTGTGCAAAATTGCCAAAGGGTATAGAAGAGAAATCTGTCAAGTTTATTCTTGTCAGATACAGGAGATGGTACCTATCAGACTGCAAAATAAAGGATATGTTTAGGGCATAGTATCAAATGTAAGTAGGCAGGAGTGTGGTGTTAGGTTGTTAGCTGTCCTTGCAGTACAGCTCTGTGAAGCACATCAGGGGTTGCAGTATGATACTGCGCCCAGCCCCCGACCTTCAGCTACCTTGACTGATTTTGATGTCAGATCAGAATCCTGTATGATCATATACAGAGCAAATCAAATTTCTACCAAGAAACACCTGCCACAATTGCTGTGGTTGCCCTGTTTTCTCTGCCTGCTATCTAACGAGGAGTTAATAGATAGTTGCACCATCTACAGTGCTGTCCTGGGAAGGACAGAAGCGAATGGTATTTGTAGATAGCTTGCCTAGCTGGAACTTCAGCTAAACTTCTGCTAACTCAGCTGAAAAGAGTCCCGGTAAACTGAGTCCTGATTCTAGCATCACCTAAATTGAGAACTGTGTGCTACTAACAACATTTCAACCTATAAAGCAGTGGAGGTTGGTATTCATCATCATAAATAAGTCAAAGAGCGTTTTATTGATAAAATTGATTAAACTTGTGTAGGGTACTGTAAATCAGTGATGAAACAGAAAATAGTTAAAATGGCAGCCTATACTTATTACACACCTTTATTCTGCCCACTTCTTTGTTTTTCAGTTTCTCTCATGCTGTTTTTGATGTTCATGATGTCTTGGATTTCAGAACTCTACAATACTGTATGGAAGCTTACAGTTGCTTACACTGTAGACAGTTTGTGGGGATTGTTTTCCAGGATGGAAATACTAAGTCCCTGAGCTAATAGCAGACTCTATAGGAATAAAGCATTGCTAGTTGTAGAGAAGGATAGAATTACAGAGTGCTTAAGCAAATTAGATATACACAAATCCATGAGATGAGATGGGATAAATCCAAGGCTGCTCAGGGAGCTGGCCAATGTCACTGTGAGGCTGTTTTCTGTCTGCTTTGAAAGGTCACAGTGATCAGGAGAGGTTCCTCGTGACTCGACAAAAGCAAACCTCACACTCCACTTCAAGAAGGAATATATAGGCAACTAAAAAATAGCCAGTCTCATGAGTATCTCTGAGATAATTCTCCTAGAAGGCATTTCCAAGAACCTGAAAGACAGGAAGAAGATTCGGAACAGCTGTCATGGATTAATTAGGCCAAGTTGTGTCTGCTTAACTGACAGGTTTTATGGTGAGAAAAGAGTGCATGTTGGTTACCTGGACATCTTTCAGACCTTCAACACTGTTTGCACTGGTTGTAGTAGCTTTACATCTGAATTGATGTAAACTGCTTAACTGGATGGAAGACAGGCTGGACTGCTGGGCTGAAGGGGTCAGTCATACAATATCCAGTTGGTATCATGTTATTAGGAAATTCCCTTAAGGATGTATCCTGAGACCAGTAGTGCTCAATGGATTTATTAATGCAGTTAACCTTGGGATTGAGTACACTCTTGGCAAACTCATGACTGTCATTGAATGAGGTGGAGTGTTCAGTGAGCTGGAGACACCTCTACAGATTGCGAAAATGGGCTAAGAGGAGCACCTAGACATTTGACAAAGACAGATGCAAAGTCCTGCATCTCAGGTGCTGTAATCCTGTGTGTTGGTACAGGCTGGACACTAATAAGATAGAAAATACCTTTGTGGGAGTGGACCTGGGAGTCCTACTCGACAGCAGGCTGACCATGAGGCAGCAGTTGCCCTTGTGGCAAAGATGGTCAACTTCTTCCTAGGCTGCTGCAGTAGGAGGAGAGTTGCCAGCAAGTCGAGGGAGGTTATTCTTCCTCTAATTACCCCTCGTGAGTCCTGTCTGGAGTGCCATGACCAATACTGCGCTTCTCTGGACAAGAGAGACATTGACAAAGTAGAGCAAATCCTGTGAAAGGCACCAGGATGGTTAGAGGGCTGGAGTACACGACATCTGAAGAGAAGCTGAAGTAGTTGACTTGGTGGGATCTCATTACTGTCCACAGCTGCTTAATGGGAGGATACAGAAAAGCCAGATTTTTTGCAGAGGCATATGACGATAAAAGAACACATGTACGAGAGACAATAGTCTTGTGGTGAGACACAGAAAATTCCAGTTAACTGAAATGAAAAATTATATGCCATGAGAGTGTTAAAAAACTGGAACAGATTGCTCAGGAAGACTTTGAAGTTTCCATCTTTGGAGGTGTTAAAAGCTTGCGTGTACAAAGCTCTGATCAACCCAATTTAGATTGACCAGCTTTGAGTGGGGTGTCGGGCTAGGTGACCTCTGAAAGTCCCTTAGAAGCTAAATTATTCCATGGTCAATCAATTCTATGTCATTGATTTATGCACTAAGGAACTATTTAAGGGGCCTCTGTAATTCTGCACGTTTTCCTCTTCAGTTGAAAGTCTCCATGTCGCTGTAACAACATCACAAGTGAGCGAAACAGACAGATCACCAGAGGAAGGTACTGAGGAATTAACTGTGAAGCATACATTCACTGCCAATGAAATCTTGGAAACTGTTCCTGGTGGTGAGTAAAATTTGATGCTTTTACATATTCAGAGTGCTAAAATAATTGATACCGGATTGTTTTTTTGGCAAGCCTCTGTGGTCTACCACAGAATCAACAGACAATAATGTAATAAAAGTTGTCTTTGGGCAAATGCTCAGGTAGGGTAAATTGTTATATAATTTTGTTGCAGGTACACTTTCTTGTCGTTGTTCAGGTCTACAGCAGGTCCGTATTGCAGCATAGGCCATTTCCCTTTTTGTCAGGAGGCTTGAAAACCAGGATTGAGATTCCAATAATTTCAGCTACAAAGGGTAGCATTAATTTCTCACGACAAAATTGCAAATAGAGTTGTGTAAAAAACATTGCTACAGAGCAGTTTTAATGTTATGGTTACACTTATTTCCAAACTTTTGTAAGTGAAATAGTGCTAATTTGTAAGGTAGAAAAACGGGATTGGGCCACGTGTGCCATCCTGGCTTCCAAATTTGTTTTTCTCCAGCCTAGGATCCGTTATGTAACTCCAAATAATAAAAATCACTTTCTCAGTATCCGGAGTAGCTGTAAAAAAGCATGCTCTTTGTTTTTCTAGTCAGGATATGCTTTGATACTTTTCTTTTGCATTTTCTTGGGGCTTTATTTGTTAGATGCAGAAAGAAAAGAAATTGAAGAATCACCAGAAATCAGTCTCAGTGTTGAAGAGGAAGTGGCAGGTGCCAATCTTGAGGATAAGGTATTGTAACCAGTTTTTCTTCCTGGATTGCACGTAGCAGTCTGGGCACTGTGCATGTACATGCTGTCCAAATTTTTATGGGGAATTTCACTCAGATCCGGGTAATTCAGTTTAATAGAGGTCACCGCAATTAATAATCAAATTTTTAAAAGCAGTCATAAACAATCCAAGCATAGAACAATTTTCCTGGAAGACTGAAGGTCAGTGAGTTGTAATAACAGGCAGTGTTTTCAAACCACTTGTATGGGCCACTTACGAGCCTGGTTCTCTGCTGTCATCATTCAATAGATGCATATCTGTGGAGCTGACAATAGTATTTCCTCTACTCCCTCCTCCTGTTCACAGGATGATGAAAGTCTCCTGCAGTGACAGAGTCCTCAGCTAATGCAAGGAAGATTTGTGCATTGGAAGAAGCTTGTCCTGAGAACAAGCACATAAAATAGGATGGATGTTTTTGTACCAGCTTGCTTCACAATTTTGAATTTAAAAAAATGGAGCAATTACAGAGAATAGAAGAGGGAGTGCCCATTTTGCAAAGTCCTATAGCTGATCAGCAAATCTGGGGAGAAAAGCAGAACCAAAAATCAGTTCTGGACAAAATTAGGAATGACAAATTTTACGTAGCGACAGAGTGTTGGAGTAAGCAATGTGAATTACTGTGTGGAAATAAAGTCAACTGTAATAGTATAGTTCTTATGTGGAGAATAGGAATGACAAAAGGACTAGAGGGGAGAGACAAGAAGATAAGATACAGAACTTGAAATGGAAAGAAACCTTTGCCTAGAAAAGGAGTTAATTAGCATTTACATACTGTCTTTGCATCAGGTCTGAAAGAGGGCTTGTGTGCCTGGAATCTTGGGTTTGTTTGTTTTCTATATTGGGAGTACTCTTGCTAATACACTAATCTCTCTATAACCTCACCTTATGTTTAGCTCTAGATCATCTTATCAGACTGCTGATAGAGGGAGGCAGGAGGAAGAATGTGAGTGCAAAAAATAGGTTGAAAACAAAAGTCCAAGTGAGGGAGCAGAGAAGCTAGGTGAAGAGAAATAGAACAACCTAGAGAGGGTAGAGGGGCTCAGATATAGCCCATTAAAAATTCTAGTAGTTCCACATGAAAACTTTGCCACTATGGTTATAGAGAAGATAGAGCCAGGCTTTTCTCAGAGATGCACAGCTAAAGAATGAGCATCCAAGATTACAAGTTGCAGCAAGGGAAATTCTGAGTGTATACAAGGAAAAAAAACAGTGCAAGGATGAGAAGGAGGAATGTTTGTCCAAAGAAATTGTGGGGATCTCTACCCTTGGAATTTTCCTGGATTTGACTGAAGAAGGCCTTAGGCAACTTCCTCTAACTTTGAAACGATGCCTGCTCATAAAGGTGGAGGGACCTGCACCCAACTCTTCCACCTTAAGTCATTATGCTATTATTTGGGGCCTATTATTTGGCCACGGCATATATCAGTTTTGATACCATGTCAGAATCAGATTTACCAGGAGGTGGCAGAATGAGCAAAGAGAAGAGGCAAGGCAAGGGCTTTGCAGGGAGGTGGGTGTGCAGGGAGTGTGGGGTGCCAGCTCTGGACTCAGCCCAACTAGCTTGGGAAAACAGGAGCTGGGCAGGGGGAGCAAGAGCTCCCAGCCCGGAGATTAGATGCTGACTAGACACTGGAAGGGAGAGCATTGCCCCTGCAACATAAGGGGTCCCCAGTGGGCAGCTGTGAGGGGTGATCCCCATCTTGTCTCCCCTGCTCCTGCCTTGTAATTGGATCTCTGCGGGCGTTGTCCAAAGCGCAGTGCAGCCTGCCCTGGGATGTGACCATCCTCATCTCTCTGAACCAAGGTAATCCAGAACAGTGGCAGAGAGGTGGTGGTGGCCTTCAGTTAAACACCTGAAATTATTGCTTCACTCCTAGCTGGACTTGCAGGGCATGTGCCAGCTCAGCTAAACCTGCCTCAGCCTCATCTCCCAGCGCTCAAGTGGTGCTGCAGTGAGGGGTCTGTGGGCACTGGGACTGGCCACTTGCAACTCCGTGGTCAAACCAATGCCAGATAAACCTTCTCCCGTGCACATCCTTTTCTAAATTAAAAAGGGCTTAAAAACCTGAAAGAAACTCTATTCTCTTTCAGTGTGCAGGCTCTTCTTTGTACACTCTTCCTCCACCTTCCAGCGTCACCTTCTTTCTCTCCCTCTTGGCCCTGCTGCTCACCATCTTACACACTGCTCACCATCCAGCTGAGGGAAAGCAGAGATATCCTGTGTCCATCCTTGTGCTGCACAGAGACATCATGCAAAATCCTCTGCTTCTCACAGCAGAGCTGAGCTTTTCTGTGGCTTGTGGATGCAGTGAGGAAGAGGAAGGGAAGATCCTCAGGTGGAGGGGAATGGAAGGAAATACTGCAGAGAGATAATGAGAGAAAGAGTAGAGGAGGAAATGAAGCAGCTGGTATTCCCTTTCCCCCATGGGTGTCTGTGTTGGGCTGTGTTTGGGGAGCTGGTCTTTCTCATTTTCATTTGCAGTTATTGCATCTAAATGTAGCAAATGCTTTGCTCTCTGTGGTGGAAAATGAGACTCGGTAGAGAACTTAGGAGAATCAGAGAGAAAACAAATATTCCCCAAACTCTCATCTGCTTCTCTGGAAAAAAAAAAAAAGAAAAATAATACAGGAAGTCTTTTCAGCATAGTCTCAGAAGGGATTGTGTTTGACACAGTTCCCACCATTTCATCTTATCTTTCTCAGAGGAGCTGTTCTTCATGCTGAAGGGATTATGGGTAGCTTCACCCCATAAATTTAGAAAGCTTCTTATGAAAAGGGAGCAGGATGGAATGTGTGAAGTGGCTGTGCCTTGCTGCAGAGGACAGTAGTGACCATGCTGGTATGTTTTCTAGAGTGTACTGGACACAGCATCTCACAGGGCACCTAAGGTATTTGTTGTAATCCACTAACATGACTTCTTGCTAGTTTCTTAGTACATTATTATCTCTGTTTTTGAAGAGTCTCGTGCTGTTCCATCCTACTCTAAGTAGTCTAAACCCACTGTGCTGTATATACAGAAGTCTGGTTACTGTATTTCAAAACTGTCAAGTAAACAAAGAATGAATGGGAATGTCTTTTCTGTGTAGCATTAGTCACAAGGGATTAAAATTCTGGATGAAATAGTTTTATTTGTACAGTTGTGCTTAGAGTCTCTAGTAATTTCCATGGAAACTCCTTTGTTGATGAATTATTAGTCTTCATAGATTGTTGCTTGTGTCTTTTTTCACATACTCACGTAAAGGGTTGACTCAGTACACATTTACTAGCCTTATGTCCCCACTAGTTTTAAAAAAAATTACCTAGATGATACAATTTTAAAATTTAAAACAACTTTTTAAAGCTCACATATGTTTATTTTAGGGAGGAAGTATGAATTTTCCAGGATCTACAGGGACAGAGGTGAGTAAATTTAAACCTCAGACAGAATGTAGTAACTATTCAGTTAACAGTGGTCAAACCTTTGAAAATCCTTCTCTTTTATTTTCTAGATTGTACAAGCAATCCAGAACTTAACCCGTCTCTTATACAGCATGCAGGTGACTACTCCACTACTAACTTCATAGAGTAATTAATTTGTCCTAATAATTTACTTTTAAAGATTTGTTTTCATATTGCCCTGCTTTTAGACATTACATTAATAGACACTGATCTCTACTGACTGTTGCATAAGTTGTCACAGAATATATTTTTATTCTAGTGGTAGGTTTCTTTTAAGAACTGAATAATACTAACTTGGTTGGAGATCAGTCCCTCCTCCCAAAAGAGGATGTTTGTACAGTCCAAAAACCTAGCAGGGAAGTAAAATGATGACTCTACTTGAACTGATGTCATTCCACATACAGATTTCTGAAATTATCGTCCAAAAAATTGAAAAAATTTAGTATTTTGATTAGATTGTTCTCCTGGCTAAGCAGTAACTTTGCCAGGGACCTCAGACAGCAAACTCAGTCCATTTTGGATGCTTAAATCTCAATTATCTTGTATATTCTATAGGGCCTTAGTCTGAAGAGTTTGCCTCTTTTATGCTAAGTTTGAATGTCTTAACTTACTTTTTCTTATTTAGCTACAGTTTTATAATTCTATTTTTAAATGTTTCATTTGAGGATACTTAATCTTTAGACCCTATTGACCTTAGCAAATTTCACAATAATCCTGGAAATATTGAGCTTAGAAGTTAAATGTATTGAAGCAATGCAAAAGCAAAATAAAAATCCTGTACTTCAGGCAAATTTTTTTGAGTAATTGTAAAACAAATAGGGACAGTAAAGTAAGGTTTAGGATCATGCCTTAGTTGTTCAGACCATGAATGGGCAGTCAATTGCAGATACACAAGGAGAGGATCTTGTCCTGTGTACAAATCACTGAAACTGACCCAATACTGGAGGAAGAGCGAAGGAAAGTGGGGATTGCACATTGCATGAAGTCAAAAACTTCCTGGGGTGGACAGCACAGGGCAGTGGGGCTATGTGAATTCTCTGGGAATGTCTGCTGAAATAGGTTCCCATGTCATCTCTTGAACATAGGCGGTGTAATAAGTGCCTCAGCAGATCTAGGGTTTTCTTGCTTTCCTTTCTTCTTAATCCCAGCTATTTGTTTTTGTGTTACTGAAGGATGTCACAATCTTTAATGCAAATGTCACAACATTCTTGTGAAGGATGGCATATAGAGCTCTCAGCTGTAAAACATGAACATCAAACCTGAAATGATTACTAAGCTGCAGGTTTGCGCTTGCACTGACACCTCGGTCAGGTGCGTGTAGCGGTACAGTCCTGGTGACATGGCTGTGTTGGCAGGTGGCCGTAGGACTGATGTTAGCTGGACTGCAGTGCTGCAGGTTAGCAAGGAGAGCCTTAAAGCTGGAGTGAGCTCTGCTGGAAACAGTACAGTTTTATGTGTATAAGTCACAGCTGTGTTAGGAATACTTGGGTGAGTATAGCATTTCCAGTGCCTTATTGCCCTCTTTAACCATGAAAAATCATTTTTCCTATGTGTCTTTACATCCTCTGAGAGAACAGGACCCCCAGCTGTAATTGAAGTGCATATGCACAGCTGTAACATAAACATGTATAATAACACTGAGCATAAACCAGAAGCCTTGTTAGAAGTGCTCAAAAGAGTTGAGTTTTATTTTAGAAGTAACCTCGTTGTAAAGGCATGATCACAGAATTTTCTCTATTTGCTAAAAGAATAACCTCCAAAAAAAGCTGAAGCATTTTTATATGGTTCTCTGTAAAAACACAGAAATGGATTAATGCTGGTATTTAAATATTTGTGTCTGATTTTGCTGTGGTGTCTAGGCAGCACTGGCTATCCAGGACAGCCACAAAGAGCTCCATAGGTTACTACTGCAAGAGAATGAGAAGACCAGTCGGGGCCAGGCTTCTCGGCTGAACCTCGTTTTGGAACAAGAAAAATACCGGAATCTGGAAAAACAAAGGGTGGAACTGGCCAACATACACAAATTGAAGCAGCAGTTTCAGCAGGAGCAGCAGCGGTGGCTGCGTGAATGTGACCACCGGCAGCGGGAGCAGGAGGCGAGGGAGGGCCGGCTGGGGCAGCGGCAGCGGGAGTGCGAGTGCGAGGAGGAGCTGCTGGAGCAGAGCCGACAGGGACTGGCGCTGCAGCTGCAGGAGTACCAGCAGAGCCTGGAGAGGCTCCAGGAGGGCCAGAAAATGGTGGAGAGAGAAAGAGACAATGTGAAAATGCAGAAGAAACTCCTGTGGCACTGGAAGCATGGTCAGCAAAACAGCCTGTTTTCACCCACAGGGGGCTATGAGGTGTGTGGTTCCCCATTGTAATTATATCCCTGACTGCATTCCTAGAGACCTGTCTTGACGAATGGGCCAGGATGTCTGGGTTTTGTTGGTTCTTAATGTAATGAATGAGCCTGTGGGAAGCTGAGATTCAGGCATATCCAAGCATTTTCTTTGACTCTCATGAAGTTTAACCAGGGAAAGTGCAAAGTCCTGCCCCTGGGAAGGAGCAACCCTATGCATGGGTAGATACTGGGGATCACCAGCTGGAAGTCAGCTTGACTCTCTACAGCTACCTGCAAGGAGGTTGTAGCAAGATGCCTCTTTTCCCAGGCAGCTAGTGAGAGGACAAGAGGAGATGGCCTGGAGCTGTGATAGGGAAGGTTTGGTTTGGGAAGAATTTTTTCTGAAACGGTGGTCAGGCATTGGAACAGGCTGCCTACAGAAGTGGTGGAGTCACCATCCCTGGAAGTGTTCAAAAAGTGACTGCACATGGTAGTTAGGGCTATGATTTAGTTGACGTGATGGTGGTGTGTTGGGTCCAAGGCTGGACTCAATGACCTTGGAGATCTTTTCCGGCCTTTATGATTCTGTGATTCTGTGAAAAGAACCTGGGAGTCCTGTGTTGAAACATGCCCCTCGACGAAGGTGGCACATGGTCTCCAGGGCTGCGTTGGGCAAAGTATTGCTTATAGGTCAAATGAGGGGATCCTTCCTCTCTGCTCTGGACGCACCTGGAGTCTGGCTCCCCAGAACAAGAAAGGCATAGAGCCGTGGGGTGGAACAGAGGTAGAGACAGGAAGATGGATGTCTGGTGAAGTGCCTGTTTGAGAGACAGGGAAACCTGTCCAGTAAGGAAAGGCTGAGGCTGTTCAGCCTGGAGAAGAAAGGGTTCTTATTAATAGGGGTTCCTTTTAATGTATATAAATACCTAAATGAAGGTTCTAAAGGAGATGGAGCCAGGTTCTTTCCAGTGGCACCCAGTGAAAGAACCAGAGGCAATGGGCACAAACAGAAACACAGAAGATTCCTCTTGAACATCAGAAAACTGTGTTTTCTTGTGAGGATGATGGAGCTCTGGCACACACTGCGCAGGGAAATTGTGGAGTCTCCATCAGTGGAGATATTCAAAAGCCACCTGGACATGGTCCTTGGCAACTGTCTCTATGTGGCCCTGCTTGTGCAGGGGGGTTAGACCAGATGTCTTCTAGAGGCCCTTCCAACCTCAGCCATTCTGTCATTTTAAGCTGGATACCCTAAAAACCCCAAACTTAGGCAGATGTTTATTAAACTGAGAAGGCAGAAATTGTAAATATGAGGATCTGTGTTTTATTCTGCTTTGCTACTGTGTTTGTAAGATACATTGTGCCTCTGCATCTTGTAGGAAAAGTAAATTATTGTAGTGCTTAAGCATATAAAGCACTTAGTGAAGTTTTTGGTTGCTGCTCTCTTTCCTGGACCACTATCTCCAGGGAGGAAAAGGAGCACCTCCAGGAGCAGCAAACAGCTGGCTCTTGTGAACCTCACATGTCAGGCCCTGCTGTCCTGTTCCCTGAAACAAGTAGCGCCCTAGGGGAAGAGATTGGTGTGTGGCTCCATCCCTGACAGTGTAAATTGTTGGAGATGACCATTATTTGGAGGTGCAATTTAAAGTAGCTGTGAAGCTGCTTAAGTGTTTAATACTAAAAACAATTAAGTTTTTGTCGAGGGTGGAGGATGCAGTCTGGCTCTGAACTCAGCTGTCTGGGTGCTCACCTGCCAGATGGGTCCTCATCTCTAGTCCCTGCTTGGTGGGTATGGTCTTGATTTCCATTACTGTTCTCTAAAGCACCTGAAAATCAAACCATTTTGTCTGGCTTTTCCATATATGGAAAGCTCACTGACCCAAACAGCTCTTTTTTCCCCTCAAGTTCTCGTTTTCACAAGAAAATCTGTAGAGCCTTTCTTCAAGCCATCACCTCCATAGTTTTTCAGCTGGCAACTCACCCATAACAGGCAGAGACCATTTGGCATCTAAGATTGTGCCTGCATGAGGGGGTAAAGGATTGGCCTCTGACCTCCCCCTTTTCACCCGGCTTTTGTGAACACCGTGTGAACATGACTTGCCCATACATGCTTGCCAGCCCAAACAACAAAGACACTTTTTACTAGTATAGCATGTGCTACAGTCTTGGCTTGTTTGGCAGTGCTTAAGAAGTGGATGATAAAACCAAAACTGAGGTTTCTCATCAGTTTTAATGGATGTGACTTGTGAAATCTTTTGAGGAGGGGAAGTTGAAGGATGATAGCCTGATACAGGGATATCCAGGATCACACAGACAGAGAGAGGCAAAATAATTAAATGCTGCATGTCAGAGAGTAGTAGGCTTTGTAATCTAATATTTTATTTGTAAAACTACTTGTATTTTTATTTCAAGTAGAGTACATGGCTTTGATTCCATCCAGGCCTTAAGATTGCCTTTCTCCCATGTTTCCACTACTTCTTGCAGCAGCAGAACTGGTTGAATGATAGTCAGTCAGTCAGTATTTCCAGCCCAGTGTTTTTGTATTACACTGCACCTAGATAGTTTTTTGTGACCAAACAATGCAGTAACTCACACTAATACTCCTGCTTTTTTGTAAGATTGGCCTTAATAAACACCTGCAGACAAAGAGTCTGCAGGAGTTGCATTTTCAGCCCTTGGGAGCCAGGGCTTGCTTGCTAAAGCTGTTTGCCATCCCCAGTTTGACTGCTGCAGCCCTGTTCTCTGTGATTACCTGTCCACGTGAGGTACAGTGTTATTTTTGGATTGCAGAGTATGCAGATTTACATATGGGAAGTGGTACCTTGTAGAGCCATGAGGCAAAATATTAACCCTCTGAAAGTAGTCAGCAGAACTCAGTGCATCCCAGTTAGTGGTCCTTTGTTATCTGTTACTTTGCAGTTATTACTTGTTTTGAGGTGAGCTAAGACCAGATCTGCTAGGTTATTGCTGTTTATTCCTAAACGCACATCCAATTTAATGTGTTTTGAGGTTAACTTCTGACAGATTGGATGAATATTTGCTGTGAATCCCCATTCTGTCTGGCAGTTAATTTTATGCATCCTGGTATAGGATTCTTCAGGATGATGCTCATAGGTATACACTTTAGTTTCACATAGTGAGAAGCAGGGAGTTGGACTCCATGATTCTTTTGAGTCCCTTCCAACTTGACATATTCTGCGATTCTGTGATTCTGGTACTTGACAAAGGTGAAAATGAGATACTCTGTTTTGTTTTTTGTTGTTTTTTTTCCCCTTCTGCAGATAATGGGACATAATCAGTTGGACAGCTTACATGGTGAAAATGCATTCTACTTCAATGAAGCTGTAGTGTGTGTGTCTCTAAGCAGAATCAACAGATCAGATTCTTCTCTCGTTTATGAGGATGGTGTGTATGGGATGAATATCTCAAATTCTGATGTAGCAGGGACTAGTGAAAATCAGGTGGACCTCAAAATGGACACTTCTTGTCAGCCAGCATTAACTAGTGCACTGTGGAAATCCACTAGTCCTTACCAGCAGATGTCTTTTTCCTGCAAAAGCAACAAGGATTCCTTTAATAATGGTAATTAATGCTTTATTTAATTAAGAAGTGGTACAGGCAGTTTGCCACCTCTCTGGCTGCATAGTCCTAGGAACAAAGACAGCTTGGAAGTGGTGGAAGCATGAGATTTTGATAAAATAACCGCATACTTCTTTGCAAGATTTTTGATGGTAGGTGAGAAAATAAGCAGAACAGTAATACAGGAAATTACTGAAAAACCCCACAAAACTCCTTTTTGTGTCTGCATAATAGTACTCAGAATGTGTTTTAATCTTTTCCCAGTGCTTTTTGACCTTTTTTTTTGCGTGCTGAAGTCACTCTTTTTCAAGGGCATTTTATTGATTGTTTTAGAACATATGTGCATTACTTGAGGATTTCTGGTTGGAATAGCTTTTGATTTAATGTCTTAGAATGATAATCAGTGTTCAAACACCCTTTTCTTGCTACATTGAGGAATGAAAATATTTTGAAAGATTTGTGGACAGACAATTGTGTCACTTCTAAGGAATAATGCAATCTTTGACTATAAGTTACGTTAGTAGCTCTTACTGCATTACCTTTCTTTATTCTTGCATTTTACCAGAACCCCCAAAGATACGTAGACTGCGTGGCAGTTATTGATGGTGGCTACCAAAATGAGTGGAAGATGCTGCCTATCTGAGCACTGCATGCTCTGAAAATTCCTCAAAGGTCTTAAAAACTTAGGAGAAACGCCAAACTGTCTGGGGTTTATTTCTCATTTTGCACAATATTAGTTTTGATCTAAATTCTTTCATTAGTGAGTTAGAGAGCAGGGTGTAAAAACACAACAGCTAAAAGTCTTGGGGGACAATGGTACACTTTTGGTGTAATAGATTATAATCTGGTGGATTTTTCTGCACAGTTGTGAAATTCAGGAGACATGGCACATCCATGCTGCAGCAGTGCCCGAGCTCCCATTTTTCTGTGGCTGGCAGTGCAGAATAACTTCTCTCTTCACACCAGCTTCAGGCAGGTCAGGTCACAGCAAAGACCAGTGGGCAGCAGAATTAGAAGTTGAAAACATACACAGGTACAATGGTTAATTGTCTTGTATCTGTGGTTAAGGAACTTGCTCCTTAGTTCTCCCTGTAATGTATTAAGCAGGCATCCGCTACAGCCTTACTAGTCTTTGGTATGTGGATTGCCAAAAGAGCATTTTGTAATCAAAGGTAGGGCAGGCTAGTCACATCACCACAATCAGCAAACCAAGCTGATTAGTAAAAGAGATTAATAGTTCTAAAAATGCCTAAATAAGTAGCCTGGTGAAACTTGTTCTAGTTTGACTGCGGTTGTCATTTTAGTTATAGGTTAGCTAAGCTAGTGCAAATTCGAAATGGAACATATATGTGGGTTTAAACCTCTCAAAAGTGGCTTAACTTGCACTGGCAAACATACAAGCTAACCAGGATACTTTCTGTTGAGCCCACATGAGAGCATCTGTTTTAATTAAACTGGCTTGTACCAGTTTAATTGCACTGATTCTAAGATAAACTGGTGGAGCTTCTCTATCTTGAGACACCTACCATGGACCAGCTTTGTGTTCGGCTGGTGTTAATGCATCCTGTGTAGACATCCTTATCTTGCCCTAGTAACAAGGCACTGGGGCAGTCCCAGCACTCTTGGGGACCAGCTCTGGCTACAGAGCCTGCCTAAGAGGCCAGTGTAAGTCTCTCTGACCAAGTCGTGTTGGCAAAACGTGCAGTTACTGCCTGGCTGGTGCCACAAGACACCTTATGCAAAGGAGCGAAGCAAATCCTTGTAGCATTCTGATGGTTCAGATGATGCTGTGAAACCATTGCTAGAGCAGGAAGGGCTGGAAGCCTTCCCCCAGAGAGATGTGACATCACATTCCACAGTTGCGTTTGTGATTTGGAAGGTCAGAAGGTCAAGAATTTTATGCTCTGATCATGGAGTGCACGAGTCTGCATGATTCAGTCTTGTTTCTGTCATGCATCAGGACCACTGTACAGGGAGGGAATGGGGAATGAGAAGAGTGCTAAACTTCCCCAAAGGGCTCTCTGCACATGGAAATTAAGCAAATTGCTTGTTCCAAAGCAGTGTCAATGAAATTGAACAATACAAACATTTCATAAAAGGAAACTGATTTCCTTTTTCTTGAGTATTTTTGGTCATGTTTTTTCCCCAGAGAGTTTAGCAGAGTTTAAGAAGATCTCCAACCTTGTGCCTCCACTTTCTGACACCTCTGCAGGATATAGTCAGTTGCAATCACTTTGAAGGACAACCAACTGAAATGCAATGAGGGAAAGAACTTGAAAGTTAGCTGAAATCTTCAATATTTTCATGTGGATGAATGTTTCATGGCATTTTTGTGCATTTTCCGACAAGCTTTGTGTATGAAGTCTCATAATCATCTTTCAAAAAACATTCTTAAATAGTAAGTCAACATAGAACTAAGAAACAAATACTGAGTATGGTTTGCTGCATATAGCCATGTACCACGTACATACATGGCCAGACCTAATATATAGTTAAAGTTTTGTGTGTACAGAAAAGGAATTTCTTGGGTTTGATTAATTTTCCCAGAATTATTATTAGAAGAATTATTAGAAGAAGTCTGTGCTGTCAAAAACCCCCTTAAATTATTTAAAGAGGAGCACCATCTGAACTAGTTTCCAAGGAATTAATCACACTGCATTCTACCATATGTTAAGTACTATTCAATTAAGCTTCATAAATATACAGAAGTGGAAATGGCTACATTCCTCCAGTGCATAATTTTCCATTCATATTTCCTAAGGTAAGACATAGGTCTCTTCACACAGCTAACATCATGATTATATATCATTGTTTTATGTGTATGGGAGGGAACTTTAGTAAAGACCTTCAGGCAAGTTCCCACAAAGCTGAAACTGGCATAAGTAAACTCACTAGAAAAGGTGTGTCAGTCAACAGGAGGAAAATATGATTGAAAGAAAAATGTGTTAATGCTTTACAGTAATGGTTATGAAATTATCTGCATGAAAGAAACAAGTACTTTGGCTAATTAGGAATGAGGGGAAGTATAGGTTTTGTGTCAGACTAGACTGAGAATTGAATGAATTAGTCTTGCATTTAATTGACATGTCAGATTAACTAGCCAAAGTGATGCCTAAGGATTTACCTACGGATTCACCTCTTTGATTTCAGGAATCAGTGCAATTTTAATTCTTTTAAGCTTTGACGTGAACAGGATTGTTTGCTGCTGCTACCTTAACTTCATTTATTCAGATGTTGTAGCTACAGAAATAGAATTGAAAAGTGATAGATCTGGAAAACCGCTGAAACTTGATTGTGGGAGGGTTTTACCTCAGACATTTAGTATGAAGGACCTGCACACATGATGCAGTGAAAAATGTAGTTTAAATCTTTATGGAGAACATAGGAAAACCTGTGATCTTCATAAACAGCCAAATGCAAACCCAGGGAACAAAGGTAGGAATCTATTTGACTAATGTCATTTAAATATTTTTTAAAGGACAGATATTTGTACATATATGCATAAAAGCAAATGAAATAGTTTGATTTTGGAAAAATAATTTATAGTGGCTTTCATTAAAGTAAGCAGTTTCTAGAGATGTAAAATATGTAATTTGCAATAGAAAAAGCAAATATTTCAGAAACAATATGTAGTATCCTATAACTCCATATAAGTTTATATGAAATTTCCTTCCTATTCCTTAAGGCGGATTATGCTAATGGTGATTGCTCTGTTGAACCTGTTCTTAAAACTTTGTATCAGATTCATTTGCTTTGGTTTCCCATTGTTAATTTAGATGGCATTTAGAACAGCGCATTTTTTGTCTATGTGCTGGTTTCAGCTGGGATAGACTTAATTTTCTTCACAGTGGCTGGCATGGGGCTGTATTTTGGATTTGTGCTGAGCTCAGGGCTGGTAATACAGAGATGTTTTTGCTGTTGCTGGGCAGGGCTTGCACAGAGCCAAGGCCTTTTCTGCTTTTGGTACTGCCACACTGGGGAGGGGACTGGGGGTGCTTGGGAGATTGGGAGGAGACACAGCCAGGACAGGTGACCCCAACTGACCAAAGGGATATTCCAGACCCTGTGGCACCATGCTCAGTGTATAAAGTGGGGGATGAAGGAGGAAAGGTGGGGGGCATTTGGAGTGATGGAGTTTGTCTTCCCGAGTAACCATTATGTGTGATGGGGCCCTGCTCTCCTGGAGATGGCTGAACACCTTCCTGCTCATGGGAAGCAGTGAATTAATTCCTTGTTTTGCTTTGCTTGTGTGCACAGACTTTGCTTTCCCTACTAAACTTTTGCTCAACCCTTGAGTTCTCCAGCTTTTACCCTTCCAATTCTCTCTGTGATCCTTTTGGTAGGAGAGTGAGCAAGGGGCTGCATGGGGCTTGGTTGCTGGCTGGGGTTAAACCACCACTAAGGCTACCTTAACATAAGTTATGGCCTAATGACATTGTATAAAAGTACCTGCTCCATGTTTGCATCAGGGAGGTTGAGAACAATAGGCCTGGCTCTTTCCTTACATTTGTGTTAAGGCGAATTTGTTGCAGTCAGGAGAGGTATACAATGTAAAACTGATGCAAGTGTGATAAAAACCACGTGAAATATGCTTTGCACTACAGTGTTAAAAAGCCATCTGAAGTGGTACAGGCTGTTTGTCTATGCTTACAGCTCGGGACTGGATTTTGGCAAGGAGCAAATTTTAGTAACGCAGGGCCTTACTCAGGATAGCTACTGCTGCCAGTGCTGGAGGTGGCTAATGGGAGCCTATGCTGAGGACTTTGTTGAGTAAGATTGCTTTCATCACTTGGAACCTGTTAAATAATGATTAGCAACCCCCCCCAAAAAGTCACCACAGTTCTGCATATGTGACCGTTGTGAGTTAATTTTTATATTACTGTTGCTGAAAGGACTCCTGAGTACATCTGTCTCTTCTGAGCTGGAGCGTAACTGTGTCCCATACAGCACACACTTTATAAAAGCATCCTTTGGAGGCAGTGACAGGCCAGCCCCTTACCACCTGCAGAATTGCATGTGAAGATGTCTTTCAACCTATTTTTATTTTTTTCTGGTATGTTTAATAATATTTTTAATAGTGCCAGTTTTTTCACGGTCCCACACAGTGAGCAAATTCTTTCTGTTTTTCTTTCACTTGGGAAGAGGGAAAGAGGGAAATCTTTAAAAACTGAAGGATGATATGACCCATGGAGCTCCCAGTTTGTTGGGGTGCCTCCTGAGCAGATGCGACATTTTGAGCTACTTTAAATTTTTTGTCTTTTTTAATTGAGTAGATGCCATATTGAGAACAATTTTAAATTATTTTTTGAAGGGTATTCAACATATCCCTTCTACTCTTAGTGTGGATGGCTACACAGGGGAGCACAGAACCCATTCAGTGCTCAGTGTAAGCTCTGAGAATAAAATTAAATGGTAATATATAAGAATACGAAGTTGAGCAGCATCAGCACCAGCATCTTCCAAGTTCAAAATCTCATTGCTGTATCAGAACAATTAAGCTCTTACTTTTAACTCTGCAACAGACAACAGCAAATTTGCCTCTTCTCCATCCCACAAAACACTTAGTTTCATGCTCTGCTGAAAGATGTCAGTGTCTCTGAGATCCTTGGTGGAAATGAATTAGAGAGGAAGTGGTTTTTTTCCCCTCTTGGGAATAATGCTGCGGTTTATTTAAAGCAAATGGCAAAAGGGATTAAATCACACTGCAATGTGATACCGAAGCGAAAAATATGCCATTATATGTCACCTGCAATTAGTATATTTTCGAGAAACACTTGATTTTCACCTCTGTAGCACTCAGTTTTTGTTGTTCTGTTAGTGATCTTGTCATCGCAATGTAATGTAACGTAATGTAAGCAATGCCTATCCTGTGCAATGCCTGTCTGATTTTATTCTTTCTAATATCTTCTTCTTTAGAGTTCATTCATTTGTGAGGAGAAGTTTAAAATAGTGCACATCTTTAAGGTTATGAATGGAGTAAGGAGATTGCCTGCCCCTATCTTTTGAGGTACCACTGGTGTTGGTGTAAATCTGCACACCACACTCAGGCCTTCATTGTCTGCAGACTTCTTAAACAGCCATAGGATCATGGCTGAATCTTTCTCATTTTTCTCACATTTGTGGTTCCGCCAGCTTCAGTGCAGTGGTTAGTGAAGTCAGTGGAATTAGTGGCATCAATGAAATTGGAATCTTGTGGATGATCTCCCTTTTATGCAGATTTATTCTTTACTTAGATATGTTTTTTCCAGTAGGTAGAGGTTTCAGGGAAGCAGAGGAATGAAAGGAGAACATTTCAAAGCAGAAGACTATGGACAGAGGGTCTAGAGCCAGACGACTGGTTTATAGTGAGTTGGATCTTGAGCTCCAGCTCAGGGCTGTGCAGAGCTGTGACTTAGCAAGTCTGCGGGGAAAGAGGTGATCTCTCAGGAAAAGAGCCACAAAACAACAGTCTTGCTGGTTGTTTGCTGTCATGAGGGAGGCCTTTGTTTTCCTTGGGAAATGCAATCCCAGTGCAGGTGGAGACCTGGTTGCAGTACCCTGCTTTAGTACATTAAAATATTTTGTATATGTTTTGTAATGAAGTTGGAGCCTGAAATAGATGCACTAGTGTGAATAAATAATGCATCCTAATAGCTGAGACAAGCTGTTTATAGACGATCAAATATTGCAAGATACTGAGTATGCAAACACACCCTGTAAAATCATGTAGCTGAATCACCAAGTGTATCTGTCTGGCTTATTTTGAAAAGTACAATCTCATTTTAATTATTTAGTACAATACTTCACATATTCCAAGAAATGGCCTGTAGCATGTTGTGCAAAAATAATGAAGCGTTAGTAATATGAAACCTCCTCAGCGTCATCTGCTGTTAAATATTAATTGAGGCACGGGGGTAGACTGTCTGTCTTTTGCTGGTATTCATCACAGGAGCACCCAACTGCCTTCCAACAGATTTTGTTGGCTGTCACCAAACTGCTAGAGGAGATTTCATGGAGTATCTTGTTCTCCCTTGGTAGATGCTATTGAAGATTTTCTTTTGGGTGTAAAGTTTCAGTTTGGCAGTAGAGAGGAGGAGCCTTGGTGCTGGTGTGGAAGTTGGTTTTAGTCTGATCAAATTGGAAGACTTCCAACAGTCACCTTCTGGGATTCCTTGAGTGTTCCTTGGAAGTCTGATCTAGAACTGGGACATAAAGGATAAAAAATAGATATGATTTTTCTGTATTTGTTTAAGGTCTGTTGTACAAAAAACCAAACCCCTGTACTTTAAAAATCATTGAATATATTCCATGATAAAGAATATATGGCAGACAGGGAAAGCGGTGTACTTGGCAAGGATGAAAAGAGATTTTTTTTTTTCTCTTTATTAATTGAACTTGAAAATTGAAGGATAATTGTTGCTGACAGGAAAACTGCAGGGAAGCTGTCTTCTGTGCAGAGCAACTTGCCACTGAAGCACAGTGCCACTGGGGAGAGGGTGCAGGTCTGAAGAAGGCTCCTGCATTAAACACAGGCTGTTTAGAGCTGAAAGTGAAAATGAATACAGGCAGGTGTTTTAAAACTTGTAGTAAAGGTGAGGTAGAAGGAAGAGGTGATGAATTTGGGCTTAAGGGTAAGACCAGTGTTGCTCACAGCATGGAGAAGTAGGAGCAGAAGTAAGGAAAGTGCATCCAAGGGATGGAGGCACATGCTTATTTGATAATTGTGGGGTTTTATGGCTTTGATGTACAATTTTTCCTTTACCTTTTATGCAAACTGTTTTTACAGCAGTTACATGTTCACAGAGCTTTCAGCAAACAATTAAAAAGGGCATTAATTTCAAAATATTCAATCACATACTGAAATTTTCTATGCTTACAATGCAAAATTTTGGGAATGTGCAACTTTCCAGTTTTTTCTTGATTTTTTGAAGGACTCCAAGAAGAAAACACCAGCACATTTACTTCCTGCGAAAAATGAATAAAAGTGGCTGTGCTAATACTCAAACTGCAATCAAAAATTAGTGACTATTTCCCTCAGTTTTGAGCTCAAGAGAGAACAAGTATCTCTGTGACTCTGAGATAAGAGGCTTCTCTCAGATGCTCACTCTTATAGTAATGCCTGTATTTTTTCCTGTATTAATCAACATCAGCAGCTTCTATTAAAGGATAAGATTAGCATGTAATTGATTTGAAACAGGTGCTCTGCCTGATTTTTTCTTCTGCAGCAATTCTATATATTGACTTAGTGTTCTTCTGCTAGTCTCTTTGAGTTTTGATCTCAGCAGCTTTTATGAGTAAGAAGTGGTGGATCTGGTCTGTTGTTGGGAAATTACTCTATAAAACCAAAGTGCCTAGGAGGAGACTTGAGTGTTTTATAAATTACCTTCCCCCTTTGGCTTTTGTAACAGAGCTATACTCTTCTGCTACTCAAGAAAATGGTTGCCAAAGTCCAGAGCATCCTTCTTTATGTTGCACCTGAAAGACTGGCCAAACGCTGGGGACTAAATTGGTTTTTTGCCAAGGTCTTTGATTTCATCTTTGTTTCAAAGTGAAAAAAACCCCAACACAACAACCCACAACCAAAGAGCGTCCATAAAATATGAGGCAGAGTTAATCAACACACTGACATCTGTCTGTGGTAACAGCTCAAAAGAAGAGTTTTGATGTGTAAATGTCCCATTTTGTTTCAAAGGGAATGACTTCGTGTTCCAGAGACTGTTTTTTCAGGGTTCATGCTAGCTGTTTCTCTTTTCAGGAGGGAAGGAGATAAAGCCTCACTGGAGTGTTTTATCTTCAGGGTGCAAATTGGGACAGTGGGTGAGGGAAGTGTGGGGATGTGCTGGCTGGCAGCAGAAGGGGGAGCTGGTTCATTGTCCCTTGAGTCCTTGGAAGTTTGGGTCTGTAACTTTATGGGGTTTCTGTTTCTCCATCAAACATTCAAGCAGGAGTGTTCCCTACTGATGGCAGTTTGTTTTGACTTCAGCCTGCTGGCCAAATGGCTTCTGCAGATGATGGGCTAGGAGGAAATGGTTGCAGCCTACTTCATTCACACCCACACTGGACACCCAAAAGAGGAGCCTTTTGGGGTTTCCCAGCTTCCCCACCGCTGCTGTCAGTGGGCAGGCGAGCTGCCCTGCCCCTGGAGAGGTGCCCTGTGTGGGTGTGCTGCTGCCCTGGGTGGGGCAGTGGCCCCGCGGCAGCAGCTGGTCACGTTCCTTGTGATCCTGTGTAGGAAGGGTGTTCTTGGGGTTTTATGGTTCTTTCCTCTTGATCACTTGAGTGCAGCTGTGTTTAATGAGCTGGAAAAGAAGTAGGTCAATAAAACATGTGTTCGTTGTTAGTAGAATACCTGTTGGACCACGTGTTTGTCTATAATTGACCATCTAAAGCTTCAAAGCTTAGCACAAAGACAATTTAATAGGGAATTCATACCTAAATAAATTAATATTAAGCAGAAGCAGACAGCTGTCAGGCAGTCTGCCCTGCCAAGGTGAGACTGTGGGTATTTAATGCACAGACAAGTTATGATTTCAAGTCAGACCTATTTTTAAGTCTCTCTTATTGATATGCATTAGAAAAACAGCATGCCAAAAATAGCTTAGAACCCATATGCTTTAAAAACCAATACAACTGATAACATAGCCATGTAACTAGGTTAAAATTTTAATCAACCTAATCAATTTTAATCAGCATGCTATGAATTTGATGTTAGAGTGACACTGTCGGTGTCTGAGCTTGAGTTGGTGTTAAAATATTTTCTTTGGTAGAAACCAGTGTTAGAAATAGTATGTTTACTGGGCCTTAATAAAAGAAAAATGACTGCAACATCACATTACTCCAAAACTTGGAGATTTAAGACAAGTATGAGTTGGAATTTTATGATAAATGCCATTTCGGTGGAATAAATATGTATTTTGTGTTAGCCAAGAATTTGGTCCAAATTGTCTAGACCAAACTTCTCTGAAGAATTATGAGGCAAAACCTGAAAACAGAACTGCATTGTTTTACCTAAGCCAACAACTACACAAAGAGCAGAAACATGCAGAATAATGGCATTCCCAGTAATTTTACCACGATCAAAAATCCAGAGTACAGATGTAGAGAAGAGTTATGTTGCAGATCTTATTCATCATAGACTTTGAATTCTTTCTGTTCTCTGTATTGTAACAAAAAATGCACCAAAAGCTGCTAAGAGTAATTAATGGAGGATCTCTTATGAAATAATTCCTCATCTGCTTTTTGTGTAAAGATCTCTTATTAATGAAGGTGCTTGTTTGCCTAAGAAATGCAGCTGCTGCTTTTTCACAGGGTTGGGCTGGTCAAAAGTAAATAACAGCATTACAATTCCCAGACTGATTTTCTTGCCTTATTCGGTCAGCTGGGAAACAGATTAGGCTCCTCTTTCCTTGGTAGCTTTAGGGTCAAAATATTTTTCCCAATGTTTTTTTGAGACCCAATAGCAAATTCAGTTCCTGCTGTGAAATCAGCTTTTTTGAGGTGCGAAGGGCCTAATTTGTTGATGGTATGTGGGATCTCAGCTGCCAGTGAAACTGCTGGGGGTTGTCCTCAAATCTTCAAGGCTTGCACGTGACTTTTCTGTAGCAAGTGTTCCGCTCTAAATCGGTAGCAGCAGTAGGTGGTTCCAGGGTGATGCTGTGGTGTTCCAGGCACGCAGTGCTGCTGCGTGGTGTTCCCTTTCTTCCGCCAACTATAAACAATTGAACCTGCAGTATGGAAAATCCATCACAATTTGGGCAAGTCTTAGTAGGCATTAAAAAAAGCAATCAAAACTGGTCATGGTGCCTTTCATGGTGAGGAAAGGAAGACAGGCTGAGGTGCCTGGAGTTCCCTGGGGAATCGGCTGTCTGTTGCTAATGAATCTGCGTGGAAACCACTGGGAGCATCATGAGAGACAAAGAGGTGCCGTGGGATTTGCCAGTGGGGACTTTCAGTGGAGCCCTTGGGAGTTAGGCTGCTGTTTGTTATTGAACTGTAATGGCAAATGAGAGTCTGTTACCCTTGAATTCCTTTGAATATCCCAGACCCGGTAGACTTAGCACTGTTTTTTAGGTGTCTGCTTGTGCTTTGCATTATGCATGAGTGCCAGTGTGGGGATTAAATAGAGCAGCTCTGCCATTTCAAATAGCTGTGGCCTGAAGCTGATGTGTCAGCTGTCAGTCCAGATGAACTTAGTACCAGTTATTATAAGTACATGTAAAACCAAAACCTAACTCTATTTATTATTTCAGAAGATCAGTGGTTTTGAGACTCTTTAACATATTTGTTGCTAAAAGTGGCATAAATCACTCTTCATTTAATGCAATTGTTTTGTGAAGAGGGCGAATGTGACAGATCTCGGAAAGTCACAGCAAGGTAATTGTCTGCAAAATCCATGTGGTGTATTCCTTCCACCCTCCCCCCCCTTATTTTTTTCACTTTTTTTTTTTTTTAAACTTTTTTTTCCTTCCTTTTTAGAAACAGATAAGAAGTAAAAGTGTCCAGCCCGGCCTGACCTCAGAGCTAACCCAGCTTTGAGGAGGAGTTTGAATCTGAGGCCTTCTGAGATCCCTTCCACCTTGAATTATCCTATGATGCTGTGAAGCTAGGGTCAGAGCTGAAGGAGGAACACTAAGGGCTTTCTGTTCAAAACACAGAGACTTGAGAGGTTTTTTGCCTGGAGTGTTTCTTAGTGCCTTGATAATGTTCTCCTGTCCTTCCCATAATCGTCACTGTGGGCACTCCAGGCTTACGTTAAGAGCTGTGATCCTGGAGGAGGGAGAGGAGGGGTGAGGGGGGTGAAGGAGAAAATATGTGGCATTTATTTGATGTGGAAGTGCTTACATCCTATGACAACAGACAGGAGGTGAGAATCAGTGTGACTAATGAGTTGTTTACTTGGCTTTTGTATCTCCGGCACCCCCAGGTACATGGGCTTTGTTTGTTTTGATATGTATTGATTTCAGATTCCTGCAAATACCATTCCTTTGTCCTTCACCTTCTCAGCAGTTTGTGAGATACTACTAATCCTGTCTCTTAGTGCTGTGGAAAATGTAGAGTAGTTAGGATGCAGAATGCTACTTTTTTTTTTTCCTTTTCCTACAACAGTACCGTTTTTAGCCAGGAGCTGTCGTTTCTCAGAGTGTGGACCCTGACCCTGTTTGGAAAACTGAGGTCCTCTTATAAACTCCCTTGAGAACTGATCCCACATACAACAGGCCTGCCATCTGCCATTGTTGTTTTATTGAGGTGGTCTAAAAAAGTGTGGAAAGAGTAGAGTGCCTCTCTGCAGTTTCCTGATGCTTGTCCTCATGGTACTAGACCTAAACTCAAGGAAAATGGGGAAAACAATTGAATTTTAGTGTTGACTTTGACAGTGTCTGTTTGAATAAGACAATTTGTGATTGGATCCAGTATTTGTTAGAAATAGCCTCAAACTCCTTTTGCAAAAATTGGTGGGGGAGACTGCAGGGAATGCCTGGGGTTTCTTTATTTAATGTACTGGTTTTAGCTGAGATAAAAAGGAATAAAAGCTGTACTTTAGGGGTATTTTGTGCTGAGGTGTGGCACTGCTGGGCTGAACGGGCTACATGTCCCCAAAAGGCTGAAGTGCTGTCACAGATTACCTAATACTTGGTCACCAGCCTGAAGCACACCCCTTTTGCCTTGGGTGTTTGACCAGCCCAACATTGAAAGTGGGTTTCTCTGGTCTGCTGTTCCCTTTTGCCTAGGGTATCCATTATGCAGCTGCAGATCTGGCTTGCTCTTAAGGAAGAAGTTACCTGGAATATCGTAGGAGAAATATATTTTATATAAGTGAGAAACAGGTAAAGGGGTTTCAGTTTGCACATGAATTCTGGGGTCCAGGGTGCAGAGAGATGCCAACAGCTCTTGGCTGGTGCAGAAGTGGGAGGGAGCAGAAAGCTGTGTCAGAGTAGACTGTGGAAGGACCTGAGCTACAGCTCAGTTCTGCTAAGGCTTTGGAAATACTCAGGGAGTATTTTCTGCACTTACCTAACTATGAAAGAAAAATAGTGTAAATGAGTAAGTGGATGGCTACGGCCAGGTACAGTCCTTTTGTTTGTCCTTTCTGTGCGAGGGTGTGGGAGCAAGGCAGCGGGCAGAGCCCAGCCCGGGCAGGAAGGGTGTAGTGTGGGCAGGGGCCATACCCGGCTTTTGCTGGGTGCTGGTGATGTGGGTGCTGGTCTGGTGGGCGCGCTGTTGAGCCAAACACAGCCTCCAGAGGGAGCATCCCTCGGTAGCTTGGAGGGGAGCAGAAAAAAGAATAAGTAAATGCTGAATTTAAACAAAGAGAGTAACACAGAACTCATTTTATGGCTGATGTCGACAGGTGAATTACAGTCACATTGAAGGAGGCTCATTAAAGGCTTGGTGATAAGGGCAACTCGTTTCCCCATGCTGTACCAGAGAGCTCGGGATGCTTCTTGGCTGCTGTCACTGTTCTACATTACAAGAACCAAGGCTGACTGGCAGTTCAGTCCACTTTTCCCACTCTCCCTTCACCTGAAACTGTTATCATTTCTAGCACTTCTTCCACACTTCACGTGCATCTGCTCTCAGGGCACATCTCGCTGCCAGCTGGAAGCAGCTGGTCTCCTGGCTCAGCTGCTTCCAGCATGGCACTAGGCAGAGAGACAGTGGCCACCCTCCCCGATGGCAAGCTGAGTGTGCTTGCCTTGGGGACACATTGTGCTTTTATTAGGCAGAGTCTGTGTTGAGTGCCACCTGAAGTGCATCCAAAATCAGCCCCTTCTCTCCTCAGCTGGATTAAGCACAACCTTTCCAGCCTGAAGCCACTTGCCACCCCAGCAGCAGCTGAGCTCTCACCTCCAGGGTGCTCTCCTGCTGTTCAGGTTTTCCAGATGCAACATATTTAGACAAAAAACCCCAAAAGAATAAAAAAGCAGCTGAACTAGTGATAAATAATTTATTTTGATAGTGACAGAATCTGATTTGTTTTTCCAGAATGCCGGTAGTTTCCACTGCTCAGCTCTGCTGCTTATAGTTGTAAGAGTTAATGAGAAACGGTTTGGAAACAGCTACTGTTTTAATTGGTGAAGCAATTACTGTTTAGTTTTGATGGTGGAAAATAACTGCATGTAAGGTGTTTCTCTTTCTTTTCTGTGTATTTTCAAATTTGTAATTAGGCTTCTCCAATTATGTACTTCATAAACTTTGGAAACAGATCTTTCAAAGAAGTGTTTACTCCCTGGTATTCTTATGCACATAACTTTGGTAATGTGAATAGACTCACAGGACTTAAAAGGAATATTAATGTGGGCAAAATTACCCCAAAATATAAGTGTTTAGAAGCTGAGGAACTTCGGCTAGTAGGGCTCTTTTTAATAAATAAACCAAATGTATCCAGTTTTCGTAAAGACAGGCAGACATATTTTTGCTTTCTTCTGTGGGCTGCAAATTGTAATCTTTTTCTAATATGACTGTTGGAAAGAAATAAATGCAGATTTTAATCATCTTTAATCATCTTTAAATAATCAGGGCTGTTCAACTAGGTTAGGGAGTCAAGTCCTGCTGTGCTACATATTGCAAATAACTCATCTGCAATCAAGACTTACTCTGGATTTTCAAGACTGAAACTTAATCTAGTACAAAACAGTGAAAGAAAGACAATTGGATACTAACTTTTGTAACATTCTGTGTCATCCCACTGTGACTAAGCTTGTTTATAAATACCTTGCCCCTGCCATGGACCCTGCAGTCTTGGCAGCAAGAATAACATGCATGTGGCTTATGCTGGAAGCTGCAGCCCCAAAGCCTGTTTGCTCCCCCCAGCTGTGTGAGTATCAAAGAGGAGAAGATGCTGGAGGCAGAGGCTGTGATATGATGTGTTCCCACATGCCCATTGCATAATCACCCCACACTGCTCCACACACCCCATGCCAGGGAGCAGCCAGAGAGCCTAGGTTTTTCAGGGTGCCAGCAAGCTTGTTTTGCCTTGCACTCCTGCCTCAGTGAACGTGACTGGTGAAAGTCACATGTGTTAGGGGAATGCCAAATGTGGGCAGGTGTCATTATGAATTGCCACCAGTTAAGTGACATGGCGTGTAAAACCCCAAATAGCTGCTTCGTAATAGATTTTCATTGCACGTACGTGTGAGAAGTAGGGACCAGAGCAAGCATGAAATGTCTCTTCAGCTCTGCATGAATGATCAAGGCTCTAAGAACCCCAGTTCTCCGTTTGCGTGCTTCTGGCATTACCATGCTGTGCAAGGGGTTCCAAGCTCCCCTTCTTTCTACAGAGTCCTTTATGAAAATTTAACCCTCCTGATGTAATAGAAGAGTTGGTCAGGCTAAGATTACAGTGAAAAGTATTGCAGAATATCCATTACAGATCCTTCTCATCACTAGGCATGAGGTAGACATTCTTTGTCATGTAGCTCGTTTTTATGGTAAAATTGCTTTGCAAAAATTCAGATGTAGAAAGCCAACTGCTGAGATGCAGTTCCTGAGGGCCCAAGTGCTACAGAATGCTGACTAGGAGTAAAACCCAACTGTAGTCATGTTGTTTTGTTTTTTTAAGCTGTACACAGATCATCAGAAAAGTCTTCATTGTGCAATGCTGGAAAACAAGTACTTGATTCTCTGCATTTGTGGGAGAAAATGGGAAAGATAACAAATTAAGATCCTTGTGAAATAACGTTCTAGTGTTTGGGTGCAAGTGTTTCTCTCCACACCACACCAGAAGGATCAAGACAAGAACAGAGTAGGTAGTTTGTGCAAATAAGCACAGATAAACTTGGTAGAAAAAGCTGAATGCAAGTTCCAGCCATGTAGAATTTTAACTGGGTTTACTCAGTTGGTTCTTTTTCATCCGTAAAAGGAAGGCTTACAAATAAAATTCTGTGTAATGATGAAAACTCTTTTTAATGTTTCAACTGTTTTGTTACTAACAGAGGTATATGCTGCGTGTTTCCCTCCAGCTCCATTCTGACCTCATTTATGTCTTTCCATTATTGTGTGTCTGTTTAATAAAGTATGGCTACACATTTTTTATTATTATTATTATTATTATTATTATTATTATTATTATTATTATTATTATTATTATTACTACTACTTGAATAGATTTCACTAAATTTGGGTAAGGTGCCTCTCTATACTGGGCTGTAGTATAATTCGTTCTAGGGTAGTGTTTTCCTTTCTAGAGAGATGCAGCAAACTAGAAAATGGTGCTAGTGAAAAAGTCAGAATTTGCTCTTTTTAAGGGCGGGGCATGGCAGAAAATGCATTGTCACATGTCCTTCTCTTGTGTGTTACAGATCTGAATGCATTACAGAGCCAGGGTCCCCAAACAAGTGTTCCAAACCAGGGATCCATCCAGTCACCACAGGTAGAAGAACTGCAGCTGAACCACCAGCCTGAGAGCCTGCAGGATGCAGAAAGTGGGGCCAGAGTAGAGGAGGAGATTGTTTACCTCTGATGACTTATTTTCTAATCTCAGTAGCACTTTGGAAAGATAACTGTGTTTGCTTTTCTAAATATCTGTAGTTGTTCTCTGTATGACCATCTGGCTTTAAGGGTAGTATTTAATATTAAATGC
This sequence comes from Lycocorax pyrrhopterus obiensis, assembly GCA_014706295.1. Lineage (NCBI taxonomy): Eukaryota > Metazoa > Chordata > Aves > Passeriformes > Paradisaeidae > Lycocorax > Lycocorax pyrrhopterus. Next base: position 23,856,961 of record JACSVZ010000014.1, on the reverse strand, counting down.
AAAATTTTCCCCATGATAAATATAGCAAATAAGTTATTTTGAAGCCTTTGTTGTATAATCTTTAATTTATGACATGATTTCAAATGCTTTGCAAGAAGCAGTGAGTAGCAGGGGAGACATAACATTTTGAAATTGTAAAGATGCCACCAAGAACTGTGAAAGCTAGTGTTGATTTTCTCTAGTCCTCTTTTTACAAGGATGAGCTGAGAGAGATGGGTCTGCTACTTGAGATTTCAGAGTGTGTATCAGTAACCTTCTAACAGTTGTGATATAACATGAGAAGACAGCAATGTAAGAATGATGGCTATAGTCTTCCCTGAAATGTGCTATATACCCTTAGCTGTTGGGTCATTTTCCATATATTCTAGCTCAGGAACTGCTCAGAAGGGGATGTTTTTTATGGTCTGAGCATAATTGCATAATTGTAATTGTTTTTTCATGTCCCAAAGCCTATTATCATTTTGATACTACTGCCAGTTTCTGTGCAGAGATGCACTAAATTAGTTATTGTATTATAACTGTATTTCTTTTCAGTAAGTGTCCTTATGCATTAAAATTTACCAGATGAAACCATCTCACTGGTCAAAAGAAAAGAAAGGGGATAAACAGTAGGCTTCCACTGCTTTCCTGTGTAGAAGTCAGATAGCTTTCTGCTTTCAAGTTCATGGGATTCTCTGTGTGTTAGGCAGTAAGAGACCAGCACCTCTTTTGTGCCTTTTGTCTTTCTGAAAAATTTGTACACTTCTGTCAAACTGAATAAATGTTCCATGCATTTCTGCAAAACTGTAACTTTGATTCATTGTGAGATCCTCCAAAGAAATAAGAAAACAGGAGGAAAAGAAAATAAATCCCCAGGCCTTGTTTGCACTGAGCTCAGCTGCAGATGTGTGTTCCTGGTCCAGCATAGCTAAAGCTGGGCTTTGTGTATCTCGGCTGGAAAAACCAAGGATGTGCCTATTGCTGCTTGGTGTGTCTGATGGGATTGGCAGAGGCACAGCAGGAATGCACCTGCACAGCTCCTGAATCAGGGCTGCCTCACATCTGCCCAGCTCATGGGAAAGAGGAGAGCAGGATTGCTCCTGCCCATTTCTCTGGGTAAGCCCCAGGTGCCAATGGTTTCCATTTTACCCTAAGCCTTGAGTTGTGCAACATCTTCTGCAGGGCACAGACTTTTAGATGTGTATGTTTGTCAGCAAGGGTTTCCTGATGGAGAATATTCTCTTCCAGGGCCTGGTGTGCTATGGGGAATACTCCAGAATATGGGGAATGTGCCGGTTTGGCCAAATTTGGAGGAACATATCCTCTGATAGAAGACAGATTACAACCACCCCTCCCCCAACAGGTTCGGGAAAAAACCAGTTTTCCTCAGAGGAAAGTGAAAGAAATAAAAACCCTATTTATTTAACAAACACACAGGAAAAGGATAATAATGCTAAATAATAAAACCTCTCGCTGTGGAGAGAAACCTGGGAAGATTTCAGAGTCCTTCTGTAGGTGTGGTCTCTCTCCTCCTCGGAGCTGGGTCAGTGTGGGCCCACCTCCGGGGCCTTGGTGGGAAATTCTCCCGGTGTGTTGTGATGTTGTTGAAACAGTCTAGAAGAGAAAAAGGGAAAAACTGAAGTCCCAGGAAAACAAAGTTCAACTCTCAGTCTCCCTCCAGAGAAAAGGAGCCGAAAAACTGGCTGAAAAGCAAGAAAGGTGCTTCCTCTGCTCTTCTCCCCGTAGAAGCACACAGAGAGAAATAGCAGTGACCTTGGAGCACAAAACTACTTTTGAGAAGTTCGCCTGGCTTTTTTTTTTTCCTTCTCTCGCACCCAGTTTTAAAGACACAGAAAGGCACAAAATTCATTTCTGGGCATAGAGCGGCGATAGGGGATACACATCATGAAGTCACCCCAAGACAAGCAGAGCTTTCTGAGCTGCATCTTACTGGACTCCAGAGTCATTATTCAGTTGGTATCTTGGGCAAACAACTGAGCACCTGACTTGATGATCCCGATGTGATCCTCAGCTGTAATAACTGGTGTGTAAATGCCGCCAGGGAAGAACTGGGCCTGCAGATGTGGCTTCCAGTGTCTTATGTCCAGCCTTCAAGACTCCTGCTAACCTGACAGCACTTTTAAAATACGTCTCTTTATAAGGGAAAAAAAAATCCCTTTTAGAATTTATAGAATTGTTTTACCTTCCTTACTTCTCACAATTAGACTAAAATTAAAATGTGGATCCAACTTCTCTTAAGGGACCTGCAGTAAGGACAGCCTCTCTGTTTCACCAGTCAGCAATGAATTCAGGGTTGCCATCTGAACAACTTTTTGGCAGATTTCTAAGTAGCCAGACTAATTTCTTGGGATGCTGTATGTCCCAAGATATGTGCCTTGCCCAGGAACCCTGAGGAAATTGGGAAAGAAATGAGCAGTTTTCTCCACAGTTACTCTCTCTGCATTTTATTATGCTTTGGCTGAAACATCTGGTACTGGTTACTGTCAAATCCAAGCTGCTGGATGGATAGCTGCTGTCCCAGTCTGGTGTGGGAATTCCCATATAAGCATCTTGCCACTGGGAGAGGAAGAGAGGATACTGCTTCTCTCATCAGTTTTAATTGAGGGGCTGGGACCTGAAAAGTGGCTGGCCCAGACTTCAGCTGTTGTGCAAATTCTTTAACTCCCTTAAAATCAGCCAGCATCTTATTTTGCTCACCTGTGTTTACAGTAAAACTTCTGGCATTTCAGAAAGGCAAAGGCAGGAAACAGGTGGCCTCTAGATTTAAGTATTTTAATTGTAGAAAATGTTTAAAGTATAGGCCAGTATGGTCTCGGCAGGTGCTCTTTATAACAAGATGTATTATGCACCCCTGAACTCTGTCCATTTTTTAGGCATTTCTTAATACTTAGCAGAATTCAAACAGCTCCAGTGAGACTCAGCTGTTTTAGCAGTCTATGTTTGCAGTTATTGTCAGTCATATATTAATGCTGCATCTTCTTTTTTAGTTAGAAAAATATATTCAGAAATTCTCTTTACCTTTTTTATATTATTTTCAAGTGGGCTTATTTGCAAAGTCTGTTGTTTTTCCCTCAGCCCATATATTGTGTTTTCTTTTTGCTATGCTTCTCGAAGCATCTTGCCTCTGAAAGCTCAGAATCTAATTTAGTCATTAATTTCAGTGTTTAAATTAAAGGAGCAGTTGCTATGCTACAAATATCCATGACACTGGGATGAGCTTTCTATTTGTTTTTTCTTCTTTTTAATTTTTTTTTCCTCCATCTTTTAACAAAGAAGGGATTTCTTTGCTGTAATACCTAGACTTTTCTAGCATTTTCTCCTTAACATTGTATGCTATAAAGTTGTCATATCAAGCAAATTTAAAAGACTTCTAAGGGAAACTTGCAACAAATCTTTTTTTCAGCAAGCCTATAGTAATGGTAGAGAAGAAATTCATCAAGAACTTAAGCTTACAGTGCGCTGGATCCAGACCCTTGGATTTGTGCATTCAGTCATTTGTAGAATGAGGCCAGAACAGAGCAAATTCTTCACTTGGATGCTGTTTGAGTGTTAAGGTAAACAACACACTTAGCTGCATTTCTAAGAGGTTTTTCACAAAGGTCATCCATATTATTTTCAAATTACTAATTTAAATACAGATTAGGCTATCAGCAAAATTCCCCAACATTTGTTTACTGAAATGATTGAAAAAAACATCTGTTAATGTTTTCCATGTAAGGAACACAAATCATTTTACTAAGAGAGCCCTATTAGCTGCATTAATTTATATGCCACCCACTTAGTTCAAAAAATGAGTAAGATTTTTTGATGCATCTTAATAAGTAGGTGCCAATTTTGTAATGTGCCATATTGCTGCTAAAAACATTTTTATCGTGTGATGAAGTTCATTCAAAGAAAAAGAGATTGTGTTATGGTAAGTAAGATGTATAACTTGCTCAGGCTGAATTTTGAAAGCAATGAGAGTCGCAGATGAGGCAGTTTTCCTTATGCATTTGATGACAAAATGGGGAACTAGTGTGACTGTTTGGATAGCTTCTAATGAATATTCTGTTTGACAGGAATTCCAACTCCAAATCCTTCCCATCCAAAACCTTCACTGTGCCCAGTTTATATTACAGAAGTAGAAACAGCACAGGTTGTGGGGCATTAGCATACTGAAATAGGTTGGATATCTGCTCTTTCTTACACAATTGTGGAATTGCAGTTGATTTCTGCCATTTTTCCAAGGCAAATGGATACATTTGTTGTTTTCTCATCCCTAATAAAGATTTGTATATAGGAGCACTGCAGAAGTAGCTACAAGTATTCTTGATAATCTTAGTCATAAGGACAGCTACATGTTAACCTCCAAAAATGTTTTTCTGTCTTGCTGCAAAATTCTGAGGTAAGTCTGTGAGGGTGGCCTGAATTCAGTGGCTTGAATTTTGCATAAAGGCTCCGTTTGGCAGGCTGATGCGAAAAAGTGTTTCGTTTCTTCAATATAAAGGAAAACCCTCAAAGGATAACCTTGCTGGCATTATTCTAAAGTGTTGTCATCAATCCAGCCCTTTGCTCTGAAAAAGTGCATCAGACAATAATCTACTAGGCTTCTTCCATCAGGAGATCATCAAAGGCTACACAGATGTGGAAGAACTTGCAAGGGTTTTGTGGGTTGTGAAGGTGAAATGATCCTGGTATCTCACCTGGGAATGTCAATGTTTTTCCCTGACATGCAGAGCAGTGTTGGAAGCAGCTCTATTCAGATCAGTAGTTGGCTTCCAAATTCCCAGAGAGCTATGTTTCTTATTCCGTGGATCATGTGTGCTGAAGTTTCTTCCTCTTCTCCTCACTCAGTCTCAGGCCCAGATCAGGATGTTGCCACCTCTTACGTGGAAAGGTTCTGCCACAGGGAGGCCTGTAGCACCCGCCAAATTCTGAGTTTGAGTCTTGAAAAATCCTGGGTAGAGACCAGGAGAAGAGAAAAGAAACACGAAAAAGGTGCTCTGGCTGTAGAGAAGGCAGGAAGAGTGTCCACTCTAATTAGATATTCCTAAGCTCCTTCATGGAACAAGCTTTTTTATTCAGAGAAAAAAAGTCTGTTTATCACACTACTTATTAATTGACTGATTATTTGAGAACTGGTCAGATGCCACATTTTTTAATTCCAGTGCCAGAGAGAGCAAGGACCAAGTATTTACAAAAGGGACAGTGAAGCATGCAAGTTCAAACAACTGTGGAGGCTTAACAGACCCAGGGGAAATCTCTTATCAGATTTCTGTAAAATTGCCAAGCCATACTACAAGAGCTATGCAGAGGCATGAACCTTCCAGTCATGCAGGTTACCACTGCTAAAAGCAAAGTCTGATGTGGATAAACAATTGCATGAACTGAAGACAGTTTCGGAAGATCAATGTGAGCCCTGGCCTTCCCATGCAAATGAACAAACAGGATGTCTGCATTCCCTGTGTGCAGCTCATTGAACATGCTCAGGCCAAGCTGTGAACCCACTTGTGCTCCTTTTGAGTAGTGCAAGAAATGTGAAAAATTGGTGTTGCCCCTGGTTAAAGTAAGTAATGTCTCATCTGAAATGAAAACCGTCCACATTTCCTGCGTGCACACAGTTGTCCTAGCATTGCTGAATGAATGCTAAAACAAGCCATTATAGGTCAATCCCAGATACAAAGCAGCCAAGTGGACAAAAATAACTTTAATAGCGCTGACTGAGCATCTCCTGCTTTCAGTTGGTGGAGGGTAACTATCCTTATCCCCTGGGATTTCTTTCCAGGTTTTAATTAAGGAGCAAGTTTTCAGAGTGACATACTCAAATTGTCAGTGAAAAGGAAAACATTACGAGTGAAATTGCCTCTTTGCTGATGTTGCTTTCTCTCACAAAGTCCCACATGACCAGATTTGGTCTGATTTTAAACCCATGTCCAGCCACCAGGTAAACTGACAAGGTGGCACAGACTTCATAAAATTATCTCCCAAGTGCCTGATCCTTGTGTAGTATCAAAACAGCTTGTATCTGAGTCCGGGCCAGGCAGTGACAATGCTGCAGGTAAAGGAAGGACTTGGAGGGTACAAAGCTAAGGTGTGACTTCCTTTCAAGCACACATCAAATTAATGATTTACTTTGAGATCTGGCAGTGCTCCTTAGGTGTCCTATGAACAGAAAAAGCTGGCACAGAGCTGAATCTGTGAGTAAGATTCCCTTCCTTCTTCCAGATGGTTTGAAAATGCTATCCTACCATGGAAATTATGTCCTTGCCTCAGATGACCTCCATTTGATATTTAGAATACAGCCATGCAGAATGTCTGGGCTGTAAGTCATGAGCCTGTAGGAAATCCTACTGCTGCTGTTGAATGCTGTGGGAGATGTCTTAAACACATCAGACTACCTTCCAGTTGCTGCCAAGGCTTTCTGTAGGAAGACTTATCACAATGATTTTCCTTAAAGTTCTCAGTAAACATCTACAGCCCCAGACTAGAGGGTGTGGTTGGTATTTTTCTGTGTCTGGCAGTGCAGAACTTGTTACCATGAAGTGAAAACTCAAGGGTACAGGAGGCAAAGCATCGCTGTGGCTAATCTATGGACTATGAGTGGATGATTCCCTCAGAAGCTACAGATGCCTGTTAGTGTTTCAGGTGAGCTAAAAGGCATATTGTTCTGGATGGCCCCTAAGAGGAATGATGAGTGCTGAGGGAAGGGTTCCAGCTCCAGGGCTTGTACATGGATATCAGTTCAAAGGTGCTGGCAGCTCGGTAATCTGGAAAACCTAGCTGTGGGAGGACCAAGCCATTTGGTGTCACTGAAGCTGATGCCACAGGTCATGCTGGGAGCTGGCTGCATGTTCAACCCTGCTTTGGCACACAGTAGAGTGGTGGGGCCCTGGGATAACCTGTGCATCGCTCAGGTCACGCCTCTGTCTGGCTGTCATCCCTTCAGTGCCTATTTTGAATCTGAATGGTTGTGTGCAGGCTGTGAGAGAGATGGCTTGCAGCCTTGGGAAACCTCTCTTGGCATATAAAATAAATGCTGAGCACTGAAGGAGATTTCACACAAAGTAATTATTGACAGAAAGTAGGGTGCATCAGCTGTTTTACTGGAAATCAAAACTTGCACAGCAGAAGTTCAATTTCTAACCCTGACTCCAGCTGTTCTCATTTTATTTACAGCATAATTCTTCAAAGGGATCAGGATAACAACTTTCAAGGACAAGATATGGAACAACTAAAAGGTGGGGAAGAAGTTTAGTTTATTGGTAAATGATTGGTTACTTCTGCTTGTCCTACAAGCAGGACCATGTTGGAGTCTCATGCACTAAAAACCCCATGAGCAGGCAGGGACTCCAACATACTTCTCAAGTACACTGATCATGTGTAACAGCATGGTTTGCAGACACCAAACTCAGAATATTCTTCCTTCTGGGAAGTTTGAAATTCAGAACACCTGGACAATTGAAATTTGCCAGAATGTAGTCCTTCCATCTATAATTTCAGTTAAATGGAAGTCAGCTATGCTCATCACTTAATTTTACAATTGCCTTCTGATAAGCAGAAACATTTCCCTGAACATTGGTCAGATGTTTCCAACCTATTATTTCTGACACTTCCATCAGCATTTCTGGGGGTAATTACAGAGATGGGCCTGAACATAAAAGAGTTGTCAGATATTTGGAACATGCAGACCTGGATCCAAGCTTGACAGACTCTGACAAAATGCTTCACTTCCACACAAAGTTAGATTATGAACTATCAGACAAAGTGATAGGGATTCAAAAATAAGTCGTTGTGGAAATAAGCAGTGCAAGCAATAGTGGAAACCGCTTCTTTTGTACAGCATTCAGGGAGGGAGTCACTGACAAAAACATGTGTTTAAGTATTCTGTGAAATTACATTATTATAACAATAATGTGTTATTATTTGATTAGAAGTTTTGTTAATGTGGGTTTAGTGTATAATTAAACTACTGGGTAGCTCTAGTGATGAAAGTAAAGCTGAATAAGATGGACTGGGATATAAAATTTTATGGACAGGTAACAGGAAGTACTTTCATGGATCAAGAACCCACAGCTGGCAGAGAAGGAGAATGAGATTACATTGTCTAATCTCCTGGGGAGAGTCTTGCCTCTGTCTACAGCTGTGTCATGATTGCCTCCTCAGCACAAAATCAGGATGCTCTGGGCCCTTTGCAGCAGGCATCTGGCCAGGGTTTTTCTCCCCAGGGGCAGTAATATTGGGATGTGAGGACGTGCCCCATGCTGGTGAGGATGGCTTCCCCATGCTGCCAGCAGCCCCCCTATGCTAAAGGAGGGATTTTACTCTGTGTTGCAGAGAAACCGTGCACTACACATATCACACAATCAGCCTCTCGTATATTGGATGCTCTCTTTTATGTTGCCATGTAATAAAAGGCAATTGACAAGGATATGAAGTACTACCTTCTAAAATGCAACATCTCTGTGAAAATTCAAAATGTGTTCAAATTTTTGCAATGTAACACGGGTCAAGTATGGTTGTAATAATTAACAACATGTGTGTTGTTTAATCTTCAAAGCAAGCTTTACCTTTAGACGTCCATAATTTACTCAGTAAATATTGTTCCTCTTACTTCAAAAGGAAGCAATAATTAGATTATGCCTGGACTCAGATTAACATTTAATTTGTGCATACTTTCAGACCAACATAGTTGTCTGCATACAATAGCAAAATAATTCTTTTTAACTCTGTATGCTGTCAGTGTTTAAAGTTGTAATTTAATACCCAGAGGAAAGATACGGCGGTGTAAGAGATGCAAACACTCACTTTTCCAAGCCAACATTCCCGCCATCCGCTTGTTGCTGGTGCACAGTCACAGCCTAAAGCTGCCTGCTCCTGCCTCCTTCCCATCCACTGTTTTATCAAAATCCCTACTTCAGTCAATTGTCATGGGGGTTTTTTCGGACGTTTTTGCTGTTTGTTTGATTGGTTGTTAGTTTTGGTTTTGGTTGGGCTTTTTTAGTGGGTTTTTTTAGGCTTTTTTTTTAATGCCCTGCTGTAGCCTCCCCAAGGGAGCCTGGCCTAGAGGCACAGGGGTCCTATGCTGGCCCCTTCCCACAGCTGTCCCTGAGGAAAGGGCTAGCTGGGCATGTGAGAAATGGAAAACAGCTAAGATAGCAGTGCTTCTTTGAGGCTGGCCTGAGAGGATTTACCTAAACAGCCTCCCAGTGCTGTGCTGGCTGTGGGAAAAGCTGGCTTGCAGGCAATGCTTTGCAACTGACCTTTGGCCACCAGGACTACCCTCTCTGGGCGGGGCTGAGACGAGATTTTAATTCCTGGTGGGGAGTCCTGGCACTGTCATGGTGGAGAAATCCAATCCAGGGCCTCCTTCAGTGTAGCTAGGTACAAAAGAAAACTGAGAATGGGGGCCCCTTGCCGACAGAGTAACTGAAATAAGCAGCTCTTCCCTTAGCTGAAACAACCTCTCTTACTCCAGCCCCTACTAACATCTAAATGATGGGGATCACACCTTGCCAAAACATGTGTTTGGAGCCTAAGCTGACCAGATAAGAGCACTAGTGAGATAAGAAATACACCAAGGAAGTTCTTTTTTTGCTCCTAATATTTTTATAATCACCTTTATGATATGAGTTGAAGGTGCAGCGCTGCAAAATATTCCTATTCATTTTATGAAGCCTGAATTTTTTTTAAATGTAACAAATTGGTAATAGACCTCTTTCTAGGCTTTGAAAAGGAGCATGTCTGCTTTAATGTGACTTAGCTTGAATGCTATTATACATTTTAATGAGGTAATGTATGAGGAGGGGTCAAGTAGAGCAAGGACTCATTCTGTTCACATCAGCACTGACACTACTTTGCTAACACAGGAGTAGTTCTGCAGCCATAATTTGAATAAAATATGTAATGTAAAATGCTCTGTTGAATATTCCAAATCAGGGTAGTCTGTTGAGAAGTGTTGCCATGGGGACTGCGTGAAGGTTGGAATAATTAAGGCCGGAACAGATGCTCTGGAGTATGTAGTGTCATTTGTGCTTTCTGCTTGTAATTAATGTGCATGTGCGCAGGATGAGAAACAAGGGAAGAGAAAGATACCCACCCTGATTTGTGTGCAACAGCTTTTCAGGTAAAATGAATTATTGGTATATGAAAAGTGATGCCTCTACACATGCTACAAATATGGATTAAAAAAGGAAGGAAAAAAGGGATAATCAACATCAGCATCTAGCTGTGTCACTGTGTTTAGTATGAGAATGCCAGAATCAATGATGCAAACTTCCCTCATTACTACGAGATTTAGGAATCCAAAAGAGCCACTTCGTCTCTGAAATTGATTAAGATTAAAGAGTATCTTTTAGTGTTATTCTATAAAGCTAAAACATACCATATCTTTGAGGGGTATTTGTGTGCGTACACAACTTTATGCAAGCAGAGAGGGGATAGCTTATTCTGTGAGTGTATATGTAAAGTTAGGCCTCCTGTCTCGTTTACTGAAGTCTGTTGGGTGCTGCTGAGCTCAAAAGAAGCAGTGAAATTAAATTTCAAATCACTTTCCCTGTGCTCAATAAGCATTTGCTGTTGTTTGCAGGGATTGAAATCTTTGAGTCAGTGTTAAATGTTTTCTGCTTTGCCTGATGGTGAGAGAGTAGTGCCCAGTTCTCTGTGAGTGCTTCAGCACATGCCCTGAGCTTCATAGGGAAGGTTTTTTGGGTATAAGGGACCACACATAGGAACAACACCCTCCAAAGAGCAGGATGAATGTGGTGGTGGGCATTTGCTTTTCCACTGACACTCCTGTTCTCTCTCCACCTTTGCATGGGGATGTGGAGAGTCTCAATTTTTCAAAGGCTCATTCAAAAACAAGAGAGAGGAAAGGATTCATAACATATCCCAAGAAAACCTATTATACGAGCTTTTTTTTTTTGAGCTTTTAGAAGTGGAAATACATTAACTCAGAGGAGCCACAGTTGTTTTGTGGCTACCTGGTGGCACTGGAATCACAGCTGCTAGAAAAAGAAATGCAGAAGTTGCTCACAGTGTTTTCTTTGAATATTCAGTTGAAAAGAAATCAGCCTCTCAAAACTGCATGCATTTTGTACCGTGGAAGAAAAGTCATCACAGTGTTTCCAAGTGAAATTTTGCAGAAGCCAAACAACTCCATGTAGGAGGACAATTTTCCAGCCTTTCATGATTAGAAGATGGGTTCCTATGATTCCTTGAAGTAAGACAAAATTAGGCATTTTCATCTAAATAGGTAGAGGTCAAAAGCAAGGATATAAACTTGCTGAGTCCTATTAAATGAAATATTTCTGTAGCACAGTTCTCATCCTGGCTCCTATTTTAAAAAATCATTTTCTAGGCGCTCTTGGCAAAATTTCATACCTGAGCCTGCTGCTTATACAGCAATCAGGGACTCAGAATACTTTTTTCTTAATAGAGTGATTTGTAGTGTAAAATTCTCTGAATCGCCTGTGTGACTGTGGAATGAAAAGTGATGGATGTTTTTCTCCAGATTGTGAGAAAAAATAGTCAGTCTGATGAATGCTGAAGCTTGTCTCTTTCCCAGGTGCTCAATCCTCTCTCTCTCTCCAATTTGCCTGCTAAATCTGCTGCATTTTCCTCTCATTTCTTAATGTTTAAGGATTATCTCACATGCTCCCTTGGGAAATGCGGCTTCCTTAGGGTTATGGAAGTAATTAGAAAAGATTGCAGCCTGCTTTTTGAATGAGTCTGGATTTATTTCTGTTTTTCTTTTTGCTAATGAGAGACTTGCTTGTTCTTGCTTTGATTTAGAAAACTTTTTTTTTTCAGAAAGAAACCTATAGTCTAATCCACAGTGTGAAAAAATAAATGTTTGAGAGAAAGTTGAAAAATTCACAGAAATGGCTGGATTGTTTTGATCAAATGAACATGCTTATATTAAATATAGATATCATTTTAAATAGAAAGGACTGGAATAGACTGCAGGTACTAATTCAGTTACCGTGTCACTAGGAAACTAAGATAAATGAACCTTCTAGGCAGAATGTCCCCAGATTTTGATGAAATCCAAGTGAATTTAGTTCAAGTAAATTTACACATGTCTCTGCCCCAGCTCTGAACCTTGAAGTAAATGAAATCTGTACCATCTCTATAAGTACATGTAGATCTTTAGACACATAGAACAGTTTCCTCCAGAGTACACTTTCCTACTCCAGGCTTTCCTTATGTGAATAGTTTCTGAACACATGTTTAGTTACCACCTACTTGTTTTCAATGACAATTTAGATGTTTTCTCAGTTTTATGTAAATGTCCAAATAAAGCTTTGCCCTGGTCCCTGCTCCTTGACTCGGGGGTTTTGTATGTTGTTGGCTGATCTTACAGATACTTGCCATCTTTTCTGTATAGAACTATTTTTCCCTTGCATTAGTAATACACAGTAGGATGCTGTTATGTTTTTACAATATTTGCAGGAGAACCTTCCTAGAGTTCATTATTAGATCACCCTCATGCGCTATTCTTTCTTCCTGAGCTTCAGATTAGTCTTTGTTTTCCCTGAGGTCCTTATTTGTCTGTCTTCCTCAATGAACCAATAACTGAATGATAGCTCTTGAAATTATCTGTATCTGAAGGTCCTTGGAATATAGCTACACCAACCAACACCTTTAAAAGGATTAGAAGCCATCAGCTAGGTACGAATCAGATAGCTGGGAAACCAGACAAAATGTAGCTGTGACAACCTCAAGAGCCACATGTGCCTTGGCAGGGAGAATGACCTGTAGTGAGTGTCATGCAGCTGGGTCTGCAGTGTTTGTGGTATCCAAACTAACTTGCTGAGATAGAGCTTAGACATTGGCAAGGCATTTTGCATGTAAAAAAAGCCCAAGGATGTCTCAGGAGTTGTTTGGTGCTAAAACTGTTAAATAGGGCACGGGCAGGCATTCATGTTCTCTATTTATACCTTAATTTCTTTCCCTGGCTCTTATTACTGAATTTTTGACTTGACTTATTTATCAAGGCTTTTGACATGACTTCTCCTGTTACTCCTAAAATCAAAATGGACAGGGTATTTGTCAATAAAGAAAAATTCCAAGTCTTGCATCTGTGCTGGAATAATGCTGAACAGCAGCAGAAATCTGAGAGATCCAGACTCCAAGGGACCTGGAGACCCAGAAAACAAGCGGTGGGCCCCAGTGGAGCAGCCAGTACGTCGAGGGAAGCAATTATTTTGCTCCATTTGATACATGTGATGCTGTTTTAAGATACTATGTCCAGCTAGGGGACTCAGCACAAGATAGTTACTGGAGACTGGAGTTCAGAGGTCCACAGAAGAGTGCAGTGGGCGCCGCACAAGAAGAGTCTAAGGTAACCCCAATGGCTTGGTCCATGGACGGCAGAACTGAGCTGGGATCCTACTGCTGTCTTCACCTGGGGAATATGGAGGAGGTGGAGCTAGACTTCTCTCAGAGTTGCCCATTGGAAGGACAGGAGGCAGCAGACGGGATCTGCAGCAAGGGGAATTCCTACTGCATTTAATAGAAAAACTTCACCAAGGTGATGAACACGTGCTGAAGCAGCTCGTACAGAGAGGCGGTGCCATCTCTATCCCTAGATATTTTCAAAGTGTCGGTAGCCAAGATCCTGGGTAGCAGGACTTAACTCAGAGTTAGCCATACTTTGAGAAGGAGATTGGATCAATTGATTCTACAGAATTCCTTCCACTAACGTTACTCTCTGATCTTGTGGGAATTGCTACTAAATTTAATCTGTCCCATCCCATGTACCATCATATCAAAGCTTTATTATCTGTATTGCTCCATTACAGCCTTAAGGTTCCATTTTGGGGTTTTACCATGTCCTTAATTCTGATTCTGACTTAGAAGGCATTTAACATACGTTTACTGCTGTGGACAGATAAGTCTTTACTCTCATTTCAAATTACATCCTCTGCAATTACACGGAATTATTTTCTATCAATGCAATTTTAGTGGTCACCGTTCTTTACCCTGGATTTTATTATGCACTCACTGGTCTCTATAGGGGAAAATATGTAACTGCATTACCCTAAGTATAATGCCAAAATGGAGATTTACTTCTCTGGATGATTTGTTTTGTTTCACCTTCAATTTTGCTGATCTTCTGAGGGCAGTAGATTCAGGAGATGAGCTGGCATATTTTCTCTTAAGATATCCTTTTTGGACTGAAGAATGCAAGCCTTGGCTCCACATACTATCTAGAAATAATATCTGAGGCAACCAAGGGTCTGTAACATGATAAATATCAGTCCACATTTTTTCACAGAATAAAATCTTAGCTAACATATAATTTTTTGCTGAAAATCTGTGATCTTAACAGGTGTTTTTGCATACTAGCTTATGGTATATACTCAAAGCAATTTGTGTCTCTTTTTTATTGTTTAAATCCTACTAATTATTTTCAAAACAGAGTATTGAATTTCAAGTTCTTTCACTTGCACCAATGTGTAGTTTGGGGTTATGTAGGGTTTTCTTTAAACTTTTGAAGAAGTCTATTGAAACAAAGGGTTAGAGTCACATTGGCTGTAATGGCCCCAGTAAAAATACCCTTGTGAGCCTTTGGGGAAGCATCAGCCAGATACACAGTGGTCCCTTTATTTACCAGGGACAGAAGCACTAGGGGTGCAAAAGCCATTGCCAGACCACACGTGTCACCCATAGGGGTGACAAAGACAGTAGGGGCATTTGTTTCTTCTTCCATTGACCTCGATGGGGCTGCCTAGGACTGCTGTCTGCAGCCACAGCTCAGGGGTGAGTTTCTGCCTCCCGGGAGCCACACAGAGATCCTTAGCTCCCATATGTAACTGCCAGAAGGGGATGAAGTCATGTTATTTAATGACCAGCTGGGCAGTGTGTGAGGAATTAGTTTCTCAAGGAGGTTAAAGAATTTGACCACTTCTGCTGGGGCCAGTTCAGAAAGACAGATCTTGACAGCTGGATCTAGCACCAACAAAAGCAGTGTCTGATCCTGAACACTGAGCATTAAGTGAGCTTCTAGGGAGAAAATGTTCAGACTCCTCCTGCCACAGAGTGCACCTTCTACCCTGGGGTTTAGCACGTAGCATTAGGAGATGCTGCTGAGGCTCCGGACATGCAAGCAAAGAGTCCGGCATGTGGGTACTGCACTGTTCTCAGCTGAAGGCTTAAGGATAGGCTTCAGGAATGGATGCAACAGATCAGCAAATCATGGCAAAGAGGAGATGATGAGCTGTTTGACAGACAGTGAGCAATTAGTAACTGTTTTTTGAAAATCAAATCACCTCTACTATTCTTTGGTATGAAGAGTAGGATGTCAGGGCTGCGCTGACCTGATGTGATGGATTATTTAGCATTTTCAATATGTTTTTTCTCATAAGTCATGAAAGTTGGGGGTTTTTCAACTTTGCTGAAGGAAAGAGTAAAGGCTAATGGGGGTATGTCTGGCATCTGCCACATCTGAGGATGATGTACTCGTTTGTTCAGTTTCTTAAATGTCACCACTTCTTTTGATATTCTAGTATCAGTATCTGGGTGACTTTCCCTTTTGACAGCCAGGAAAAATTATTTGGAAAACAAAAGCAGTTACAAACTTCAAAGATTCTTGGTTGTCTGGCCAACATAATTGCATGCCTCTCCCCTTGGAGTCCAAGTGGGCTAAGATGTGATAAAGAGAGAAAATGGGAACTGGTTTAGTGGTGGTATATCATTCAACTGTCCATGTGCTAGAGGGAAATATGGGACATCATCCTTCCTGTCTTTCTGTGGCTATAGAGAGTCAGGAAGGGTGACTGACTCATCCTGGCCATTCCTTGTGTGACCCTTCTCTCACCAGGGCTGTCTGTCTGTGGGAAATAGGGTGTATGATTACTCCCCCCTTGGGTTGGAGCGTTACCTGCATGTCTCCCTGAAAAACCAAACTGTGTGCAACTGCAGGAGCGAGGAAAACTCATTTCTGCTTTATGCTTGAGAGTTGAGGAAGAACTGATTTACTCAAGCAAATAGTGACAAGGTTTTAGGTTTTCAGCAGCACCCATGACTGATCTCAGAGGCCTGGTCATATTCATCACAGAGCAGTGCAGCCAATACTTCCTAGCACAGAGCCACTGGGAGACTGTGAATGAATGAATGCTGCAAAAACAAGGGCCTGGGAAAGTTGTAATGAAGTTCTTGAGGCCATCGAAGGGCTAACAGACAGGAAATCTTCTACATGGATTTCCCAAGGCTCTGCTATCTGCTTAATCACAGCCTAGCTCTTTAGCATGCCAGACTATCAATTTTTCAGGAAGCACAGAGATAAGGTATACTCTGGGAAACAATGAATTCAAAGTCCTGCAGCTGTGTCCTTTCACACAAACAGGTGCATTTTACTAATAGAGAGGGAATACATATTAATAACAAACAGACAAAAAAAAATCAGAAAAAACTGCAGCCCACAATAAACCTCCTGTACTTCCACTAGCTGCAAGGGTTTTAACCTGCTATTTGCATAAGAAAGCTGATGCTTTTGACAGTAAGCATTCTCCGTGCTGCTGATTCAGATCAGCACTGTACTGGTCAGCTGGACCTGCTGACAGAAGGGTGTATGAAAATTCAGGTAATATTGCTTTCTCTCTCTCTCTCTCTGGCTCTCTCCAACCCCCTCTCTTTCCCTCTCCACATCTGTATTTGCTTGTCTGATCATATTTCACTGAGCAGATGTGGGACCAGTCTTGATTTATGCTGGTATAAATCTGTAACTCTATCTTTGACCTCCATGAGTTCATGCCCATCTACATCTCTAGAGCTCAGAGTGAGGTATTTGTCCCAATAATTTGGTACTTCCCAAGCTCCCTCCTGTCACCTCACGTGGGAGACGTGAAATAGTAGACTAGTGCCTCTGCTGTAGTGCTTTCCCTCCACAGGATATCACTTGGTGAATTTATCTCAAGCTGCAGGGAAAAAAAAGTAATGATAATTATTTCTGTTTCAGCAGTTTTTGGTTTTGTTGCCTTTGAACTCTCTCTGGAAACAAATACCTTTCTTCTTTATTTTCCTCTGGAGACTGTCAGGAGATCTGCTTTCAGGTGGTATAATGAGAAACAAGCCTCTGTTGACAATGTTTAAGAAATGTGATTAATTGCTTGATTCAAGAGTTGCAGCATGCCTCCACCTAATGCCTAAAGAAGTGGGAGTCGGGGATAGGAGTGTGCCCTTTCAGCAGTGTATCTGTTCCTTGGTGCAAAATAAGCCCACACATCCCCTCCTACACAACCTCACGCTCTAAAATCGGATGCCGCAAACAGGCAATTACTGCCCTCTTTGGGTCCCATCCCCACATCTTTCTCTGCAGATTTGCCACCTGGACATTTCTGTGCCTTGAAGACTCCGAGCTGTGCCTGCATACTGAATGTCCAGGGGCGGGTGTGCCAGATGTGTTGTAGCATCCTTGCCACAGGGAAGTGAACAGCAGCTTAAAAGTCCTGTCTTCGTGGAGAATAGACAGCTCCTTGGCTGTTCCAGCTCTGCTGAAAAGCAGTAGGGCAGGCTCAGATCAAGGGCTGTAAATCTGCATGTGTTCAGGGATAAACTGAGTAAGCTCATGGTCCTTGACCATCACCAAGGTGTGAGGCTGTGTTTCTGTTTGGGGCTGAGACCACCTGGCTTTGGGATCATTTTGGTTTCCTAAAGCAGAGCTTGGCACACTCCTACGAACAAGTGCCATGGAAGGAAAGAAGAGTAGCACCAGCTTGACCCCATCACCAGGCCTCTTTAGAGGCTAAAAAATCCTGGAAAATACTAATGGTAATTTGATGACCTTGGGACCTTCAGGGCATCTCTTCTGCTACTCTTGTTTTCCTAATACATGATATTCCTGGTACTCCTGAGACGGAAGAAACCCTTAGAAAGGATCCTTGATATTTCAGAGGCCTGTTTCCTCCAGGAATCAACTCCCCTCAGTCCACACAAAGATTTTCCACACACAGAAGCTGAGTCAAAATGCTGGGGTTATCAGCATGGTTTGAACATTTTCTGACCCATCTGCTTACAGCAAGCACGCATGCCCTGCACCTTGGCATTTTCTTTCCACATGGGTGAGTGCTCCTAAAATTCATTTATCAGTTTTCCCCCTCTTGTGACAGCATGGCAAAATGGCTTAGTGTTTGTATTTGATTGATGGCCTAGAAAATGAAGGGCCAGTTATGATTCTTCTGGGCTAAAACAGATTGTCAGCAGAAACGTTGCCACTTATTTTCATGGGGACCAACTCTTTGCCATTGCCTAAAAGAGAGTGATCAACTTTGAGCTGGGTCTTTGAGGTCCTGGTTTTGCAAGCCAGTTTCCAGCCCCTCAGACCAGGCCAGACTAGTTTCAGCCTGAGGAAGTGCCCCTCTCTGTGCTGCTTTGGAGCTGGGACTGAATCACGGCATTGCTTTCCAAACAAGAGGAACTCCCAAAGGACATGTATAGATTGAGAAAATGGTAATCCCTTCTTGAAAAATTTGAGATAAACACAGTTAGGGGAAAAAGTCTCTTGTAGTTCTCTCCACAATTTTAAATAATCACAAGGGACCAGGACATGAGTCCTTACCTCTAACATAACTCTCTTTAGTTTTCTTAGGGACAGTCTGAAGTAATTTATTTCTTTTCATCACATGCATTATGCTTAAGGGAAAATAAAAAAACAAGAAATAAGTCTGCAAATATTCACTGTTTTTCACATTTCATTACTGGATGCACAACATAATATGGTTCCTAAAATGGTGATTGACCAATTTCGATTGGGGAAATGTGTTGGAAAAAGAGCTCCTGAAAGGGTAGCATTTTCTCTCTTGCCACTCCTGGCACTTATTGACATGGAAAAGCAAGAGCTGTTGTGAGGGAAATGCAAGGGCTGACACCTGGCATGAAGTAAGCAGGCTGAAAAAACTCCAAACACTGGGTCTGAGGGAAAGGTGTGTCTAACACTCTTTGTCTCTCTTGTGCTGGATTAATTTACCCTAGCGTGTTATTGCATGCTATTTTAAAATTAGAAATGATATTGCAAAAATGCTACTGAAGCAGGCAGGAAGATTTTCAGAGCCAGGTGTAGAGTTTGCTTCATTCATGGGACATTCATTAGGACTTAGGCATGCAGTAATTCTTAGTTATTTATACGTGATTCATTCTTCTGGTTGTATCATACAGAGTTATTTACACTTTTGGGGAGAGTAAGCTCTGGCTGTAAAACATGTCGCATCAAATTGGAGAAGTTTTGCATTCATTCTTTTCTTTCATTGCATATGGACTGCAGAAAGCTCAGAAATCACATTCATGAATATATATATATTCATATATTAATTATATCCTTTGTAAATGCTATGGCATGCTTACAAATCTTTGATTACTCATCCCACCCCAAGCTGAGAAACTGCTGATCCCCACAGAAAAAAGGGAAGACTTTGAAGTCTTCCAACATTGGCTTGTCATGGAGTGAATGAACTTGAAAGAGAAATGTAAGCCCTTACTTCTGATATAGTAGAGAGCTGGCAAGTTCCTACAGATTTTTACTCCCAGATGACATCAGCTTCTCTCTGGCAACTTGCGGCTTGTCTAGCACTGCAAGGTAAATATAGCCATGCCACATAGTGCTCATCACCTCAGAAACTGTCTTCGTGTCTTTCTATTCTTAATCCAGGATATCAGCAAATGGCAGAGCAGAGGGTGCATGAACCTGCAAGGGCAGATCTACAACCAGTGGGCATTGGCATGTCTCCCACGTAGTGCAGACAGAGGTTATGCTGATTTATACCCTTTGAGATTCTAGCCCAAGGTGCTGGCATCTTCATTTCTGACTTCAATAGGAGCAGGCGCTGGTGCTGGGAGTGAGGCTTCCTTCCACTAGAGAAAAACACAGCTGGAACACAAAGTTGAAGGAAGAGTAGCATTTAAAAAACTGCCTCAACAGCAGTGGTTAGATTTAAACACTGTGCACACCTTTAATGTTCCTAAGAGCCAAGTTTCGGATGTGTGAGTGCATTTTTTGTGTGATGCCAAGAAAACAGATGTGAGAGTTATTTCCTAGTAGCCACAGGCATTGTCACATGACTAATTCAGCATCTTCCAAAACTGGGTGCCTGCCTAGGCGTGTGATGGAAAGATGGGAGGAAATTGTCTGGCTATGTGGATTCCTTGTGGTAAGGCAAATTTAGCTCAGTGAAGCCCATGACTAACAAATACCAAGCAGTCAACTTTTCAAACAATAAAATCACAACACCCTGAAACCTGTTGATAAGCTTTTACAAAGCTTGGAATGTTTGGATGAAAGCAGAGCATTACAGGACTCAGAAAGAGAATTTTGTGGTGGCAAATAGGTGCGTGCCTTAGATGTTCAGTTTTGGGATTAAGCCACAGCAAAATCCATTTGAGAGGTAAAGTATGTTCTGCTATTCTAACTGGTTTAAGTAGTAATGCTAAAAACCAGCCACTCTCTGCAGGTTATTCTCTGTTTTCTAATTGCCCTGAAACTCATGTGAAAGAATCTGATGGTACCACCTTCTGGCTTGGAGCTGTGGGAGTAGGTCACACTCAGAATAAACTACCTCATAGACCATTAAACTAAAGATTTTTCATTTTAAGAAAATAGCTCAACATTAATGATGAAACTAGAACATCCTCCTCTGATTCCCTTGCAATTTGTCATTCTCTAATTACCCAGTGAGGTACATCCTGCTGCTTCATCAACTCTCTGCAGCACTCTATATAGCCCTGCTGTTGGCTGCCTTCTTGTTTCTCTTTACCTCTTATCTCTCAGCAGCCCTGACCAGGAACAAAAATTTGGCCCTGTCAGCTCTGCAATGTTTCCTGAGCTATGTCTGTGCTGCAGAACCACCTCCTTTAGTCCAAGCTAAAATTGTGACTAGACCTCTTTAAAACTGTATGTGATGCTGATCCTCAGTGTACTCATTTCTCTGCAGCCAGCACTTATTTCAATGTCTTTTGCCTCTTGTTTTTATGTTTGGATTGCCAGGTCGTTGTCATAAAGCTTGTGTGTGCTAGCTGTGTCCACCACATGGCTCTAGTTTGAGGATTGCAACTTACAAGTGCTACAATATACACAGATGACAAATAACCGTAGAGTAATATGAAGTTTGCAGTTGAATTGTGTGTAACTAATCTGTGAGTCCAACTCATAGTGAGAAAGTTTGTTGATCTACATTCAGGTAAAATGCAATGTACTTTTCACTGAACCTTTTCCCAAAAAGCCCAGCCTACAAAAAGGCTTAAATTATGCCCACAGGCATATGGTTAAAAATATTCCACCTTAATGCAAGGAATAGTTAAAAGCTTTCCCTTTTCTTCTTTTTATTCTGCTTTTTTATTTTTATTCTTGCTTTTCCATGTCTTTTTATTCTCATTTAACAAAAATGAGATATATATTCACAAATCAAAAATTCACCTGACATGATCTGACAAATCACACTTTGAAAATATTTCTGGTTTCATAAAAAAGTTCCATTAAAATATCTGATAAAAACATTGCAGTGGCATCATATTTTTCAATAGATTACCAATTCAAGTCCCCATAATAACATCTTTCGGTCAGCTAGGTGTAGAACTGCCTGTGGTGTAGAGCTCTGGTATCATTTTCTTTGTTTATTTACCTTTTATTTATATCAGATAGGCTGCGTAAGTCCCACACAGGAGGCAAATGGAAAAGACAGGCCAAGAAATCCCACCCATGTCTTGACTTTATGGCCTTTTATGAAAAAAAGAAGTTAATATGACAACACTGCTGTGGGCATTTGGGGGTCCCCCTTTGTGAGGCTGGTGGATCCTGACAGGTGCAATGAGATTTTTACACCTAGAACTGCTGTATTTGTCACTTACTGAATAACCTGCACAGACACACAAGCTGGACTGGCTCTTCACCAGGGCAAAGGCGGTGCTGTAAACTGTCACCTACAGGAGATGAAGGGCTTGGGGATGGTGTTCTACCAAAACTGGGGTGAGGTGCCCTTTGTGTTGTCTGAGGGAATGGAGAAAATAAAAAGTTACCAACCTCAAGCCAAAGAGAGACAAACTGAAAATAGCACTGTGAGGAACACAGGGTTAGCTAAGGACATAGGCAGGTAGGGGGTAGAGACCATACAGCTCCGCTTTGGCTGTCTTTCTAAGCTGGAGAAGACAGGCTCTTGTGGAGTCCCAGGGATCTTGGAGGAGAGAGTAGCTGGTTTGGGGGATTTTTCACTGAAGGGATATACTGTTTTTTGTAGATATCTGACTTCTAGTGTTTTATTTTATAAGGAAATGCAACAGTATATTTACACAGTCTCCGGAAAGGCTATTTATATCTGCGTATCTGCTTCCTTCTCTCTAATCAAGGCTTCACAAAGGTATTTTGTAGGACAGAAGATTCAGCCTTTTGTGAGAGGATGAGCTTATGCTCAAGAACCAGGACTGCATCTGAGGAACAGAGAATAGGAACCCGGGCGTTGGGCAGAGGTTGCACTATGATTGCATACCAGAGACCCCAGGATTAAAAGGAAGGTACCTAGACATGGCTGGGCTCAGATGCTATCAGACACCCTGGGAAACAGGGATTGGTCTCCTTGTACCTGGTTGATGAGCAGTAAGGACTTTTGGACAGATGCCATCACAGGTGCATCATTACTTGCAAAGCTGAGTTATTACCAGTTTCATTTATAAAAGTGGCTACTTCAGGAGCATGCACAGCTCCCCATTTAAAATTCCCCATTTAAATAAGCAAATTGGCACTTGAAAGAAATTGTAGCTGCTCATGTTTTTTGCCCTGCCACACCACTGTGTGCCCCATGTTTGATTATGCATGAGTCTAGTAGTCACTTGTGAAGAAACAGACTATGCTGCCCCTGGAACTGCAGCAGCTGTCCTCAGTAATATCTTGCAAGAGAGGAGACCAAAAAGCAAAGCTCATCAGAGGAGAGAAGTGAATGCAGTGCTAACATCCTTCATGATTCCCTTCCCTGCCTTCCTCTTGGGGCCATGTCCTCAGAGCTGCCACATCAGTGTGGATGCTCTGCAAAGCATTGTAAGGTGGTCTTGTGTATCCCCCACAGCTCACAGCCCTCCTTACCATTCTCAGGGCCCTGACAATGGAGACAGCTCTTCTGCAAAACAGCCAGACAGGTTGGTTAGTTTAGTTCCTTTTCTGTTAAGCCCCTTTTACAATGTAGTGTTGGGTGATAGAACAGTAACTTACACATTCATTGTAACCCTGACGACTTAAAGGCATGAGCAGGGCTTAGGAGAGATAACGCAGTGAGGCTGTCTGTACAAGAGTTTCAAGTGAATAATAATTTTGATTAAACACAATGTTCACATCCCACCAGTTTTACCACTGTTTTAATACTGAAAAATAATAGATCCACTAAGAAGCCTGTTAGTGTAACTAGCAGCATTTGTTGTATCTTGATCCAAAAACATGTCATTCTTTTTAAAGGAAAGAATGCCTTTAATTTTGGATGAAAAGTCTGAGGTTTCTTTTAAAAGTACTGCAGTGCCCTCGTTTAGGTAGGAGATTTTTTTCATGCAGTGTGTTTCATCATTTCTGCTCTCATGCATCATTTTTCAAATCTCCCCTCATCAAATTACCACAGCTTTAGGAGTCCCGAAGAAATGAGTGTAATCACTCACTGTAATTAAATGTTTCATATTTTATTAGACACTGCATGCAATATGCTGCATAGAGATCTCATACAAAGCCTGCCATATCTTTATGTATCTCTCGCACACCAGATTGAATCAGTAAGTGGAAAGATTTATTTCCCTTACATCTCCTGTGTTGCAGAGATGATGTATTGTATTGTGTCATGGAGGGTTTTTCATATGGATTGGCAGCTGCTAAGAATGGCCTCACCTGCATCAGAACATGAGGCAAAGGGAGACAACATGAAGTCATGTTGTGTAGACAATAGCCTGCTCTTCTTAAGATGGAGAGATAAAAAACGACTGAGTAGAGGCCCACAAAAGCACAGACCTTTGTGGTGCATCCTGGTATGACCAGCAGTCCTCAGCTGAAGTTTTGAACATCTCTAAAAGGGAGTTTTCTTTCCTCATCCAGGACTTGGTCAACCAGGCTAAACTATTAAAATTGTCCATGTAAGTCTCAGAAAACTGTCAAGAAGTTAAGAGTTTGGCACTAAATTATATTGCTGGGAGGATTTTGTGGTCTCAGCTTTCAAAAGCTGAGGTGTCATTAGTGAATTTATGGGGTACCGTGGAAGGCAATTTTCATTGTTACAACATAAATTACTGAGAAGCCTGAAAGAACTAGTTCAGAAATAAACTAAGAACCCACAACCATCAACTCATAAAAAAAGGAGAGAGTGATGCTAGCTATAAATGCCTCATCTCCTGTGTTGGTCCTGAAGGACCTGCCCAGGAGTTGCCGGGAAGTGATGCTGTTGCTCCAGAGGGAATTAGGCCCTTTCCCACATTTAACTTATCACTTCAGATGTTTTCTTTGATTTCCAGATATAGTTTTCTTTATCTCCTGGGTATAAAATAAAAAAGGAGAAACAATGTGAGAGCCACATGAAATGTAGTTCTTGAAACCATGATCTCCAGAGAGAGAGGAAACCATGCAAGCAGCCCTGTAAAAGAGGAAAAAAAAGAAAATTGAATAAGTTGCAACAGAGAAGGAAGTTAAATGACATCATCAACGAAAGAAAAAAAAAAGAAGAAAAAAAGAACCAGAACTGTAAAATTCAGAATGAAAACAAAGAGACGACATTAAATACTTCTTCCAGCACAGAAGGAGAAAAAATAATGGAAAGAACAACAATAAAGGAGACATATTACAAATGACTTTAAACATAATGGTGAATCTATACCATCACATTAGTTTGCCCAGGTCCTTTATTTTGAGACATCAGCACATTAAGCTCAGGGTATTGCCTTGGAAACCTGAGGTAGGGTTGTGTACTGTGGCAACTGTGTCCACATCATTGCTCCTGAAGTCCTGACTGTGCAGCGAGAGGGCTGGTATCCTCCTCTTTGTGCACTGCCAAAGTTCTCAGCCCTTCTTTGCACCAGAGGAACCAGTCATCATTTAATTACAGCATGCTGCTTGAGTTGCAGGTTGCCATTATTGTTAACAAGCTGTTTTCCCATGATTCTGAAAAGCATAGTCCTGAGGACAAGGCTGTACAGGGAAGCAGTGAACCTGCCTACTCTACCCAGGCATGCCCTTGGCCTGTTGTGTGATTATGGGTACATTCTGCCATCTCTTTAGCAGGATATGTGCTATGATTGTGCTATACATAAAATACAGGGACATATATAAATGTGTTTGTGTGAGTGCATAAATAGACATATATACACACACACATATATATGAATGCATTAAGTGTTATATTTTTTGCCTTCTTGACACTTAATGCAAGTCACTTGTATAAATGGAAAACCAAATTGCATCATCCACTGTAGTATTTTTCTAGACTTAGTAGCTCTCTTTAAATCAGTAATACTCAGGAGACACCACACAGGTACAGGACATCTCCTAGATATTGTGAATCTCAGCAGCCATCAGATCATGCTGTCCTGCAGTTCTAATCCATTCTGCTGTCTGTGCTAGTGCTGGCTGGAGGAGGTGTCACGCCTCAGCACTGATGCCCGTCCATGCCTCCACACCTGGGCAAAGCAGGGAACAGAGATCAATTACTTCCATCACTCACTCCTTCACAGGTTTTTCACCCAGAGCACACAGCTGAAAATGTCTTTCCTAGATAAGAAATCCCATTTCCAGTGTCAGTTCCATAATCAGACAGGACAAAAAATGACTGGTCATTTCAAGCTGGGTACGCACTGCCAACAAATCCACTGTGGGCAAAGACAGGGCTGGTGTTGGGAAAGTTACTGGCTCAGCAGGAACTGATAAAATGCTAACTTTAACAGATCTTTTTTTTTAAGCATTCGAAAAGTACCTTGTGGTCAGATGTCTCATTGTTGTGAGAGGGTTTTAATAAAACCTACAGCTTTAGAGCTTTTCGTTATTGTTTGCTGATCAAGCTGGGACCCAGTCTGTCACATGTTTCTTTCTCTAGGACAAGCGCCTAAACACTTATATAGTGTATTGGAAACCTGAGTTGCCTTATAGAACAACCCTGTATAAAGCTTTCCAGTAGAATAAAGGGCCAGTGATGGTGAGGCTGTACAAATAATATGATAAATTCATGGGTACCTTGTTTCCTCTGTTTGTATCACAACACATGCACAGACAAGCAACCATGCTAAAGCATATAATTAGGATTGCTCTATCAATTAACCCAAATGTAGGAAATGCCAGAATGAAGATTGCCTGTGTGCTCTCATTTCTGTTGCTCTTTTACCTTACGCAGCATGTGCAGTTTTGAGAATACCCTGTATTAATTTTCCCATATACCTGTGCCTCATTAAGTGCACACAGTAGATGAGTCCCCTTAGTGGGCAATTATTCAGTGTTTTATTTCAGCCTTGCAATTTAATATGAGGTTTTACACCTTATTTACTACTCATCCCTATAAATCCTGCTGCAAGACTGAAGTTATTATCTTCTTTATAAGCTTTTCTGTGGTATGTACCTTTATGAAACCTGAACATTTTGCAAACAATAATGAATATATTCTCCCACTAGCTCTGTAGGGTAATAATGAGAATTACCTCCATCTTAGAGTAGAATCAGAACTATACCCTAAGTTTAGAGACTTACTTTGGAGTGTATGGAATACTAGAATACCTACTACGGTCTTTCTATGTTACTGGAACAACATATGTTTCAGCCTTGAGGGTGAAATGTGCAAATCAGATACTGTTGGAAAAGCCATGTTGTTACTATGTACCTGAAGTTTGTACTATGTTGTAGTTGCTGCCCAGATGACAGAACGGTTCCTTACAGTCCACTGCTTTTTGCGTTAGGTTTTTTTATTTGTTCTCCTTACACAAAAGATGCATTTTAATTTTTTTGTAGCCAATAGAGAATGAACGGTGAACAATTCTGGCCTAGGGCTTAGAACATGAGCCACTTACCCCATCTCCACTTTTTCCCCATGCCGAAATTCCAGTCTCTCTTTTTGAGGTCCTCGTGCTGGCTCTGTCTTTGATCAGTCTACCGATATCGCTGCAGCCTACAAATGTAGCCAAGAAATGTAGATTCTTACCTAAGCAAGAAAACCACTGTTAAAAGGCAGCATTGGTGTGAGAACAAATATTTACCAACTTCCCACTAAGACATCAGGCTGTAATTTGAAGAAAGATGCTTAAATATCAGAAAAATGTGCAGTATCCTTTTGCCCATAGGATGGACAAAGAAATGGTCTTTTAAGGTGCAGGTGAGTGAGATTCCAGATGAGCAAGTGTGTATGTGGTGTCTCCAAGATCTGGGGTATCTTTTATTACCATGGGCACTTGTCCTTTGCTCCTGCCTCAGCCAAAATGGGTTCCTTGGTCTTACCAGGTGCATTCCAACCCAAGCAGGGTGAGGGCAGGTGCTGAAGTATGTGCATCTGGGTAGAGATTTTCTTTTTTCACTTGTGTCTAGTGTTCAGGGTTCTGAGTCTCTGGTCATGGCGGGCAAAAGGAGAGCTTTTTTCCCCCACTCAGCCACTGAAGATGGATGGACAGGGGACCCAAGAGCTCTGCAAGTGTGAACACACCATGATGTGTGCAGGGCAGTTTTTGCTTAATTTGTCTTCAGGATTTCACATTTGATAAAATGAAGGTCTCCGTTTAGTAGGGGTGATTTTTGTCAACTTACAAACTGGACAAATTTGGGAACAAATCCAAGAAGGTAGATATGTAGGAAGAAAGCAATCTTATTCAACTTGTCAAATCTTGCCTAAAGGTGGCAACACCTTGGTTGCTCAGGGCAAAGGACTCAGAAAGGCTTTTTTAACAAATGCAAAGCAAGATATATTCCCTAGTGTCATGGTTTAAGCCCAGCCAGCAACCAAGCCCCAAGCAGCCCCTGCTCACTCTCCTACCCATGGGACTGGGGAAAGAATTGAAAGGGTAAAAGCTGGGAAACTCATGGGTTGAGAAGGAGACACTTTAATAGGGAAAGCAAAGGCTGTGCACACAAGCAAAGCAAAACAAGGAATTAATTCACTGCTTCCCATGAGCAGGAAGGTGTTCAGCCATCTCCAGGAGAGCAGGGCCCCATCACACATAATGGTTACTCGGGAAGACAAACTCCATCACTCCAAATGTCCCCCACTTACTCCTTCTTCCCCCCATTTTATACACTGAGCATGGTACCACAGGGTCTGGAATATCCCTTTGGTCAGTTGGGGTCACCTGTCCTGGCTGTGTCTCCTCCCAATCTCCCAAGCACCCCCAGTCCCCTCCCCAGTGTGGCAGTACCAAAAGCAGAAAAGGCCTTGGCTCTGTGCAAGCCCTGCCCAGCAACAGCAAAAACATCTCTGTATTATCAGCCCTGAGTTCAGCACAAATCCAAAACACAGCCCTGCACTAGCAACTGTGAAGAAAATTAACTCTACTCCAGCTGAAATGAGCACACATAGTCATGTAATTTTAAGTGCCCGAACTACAGCTTTCTGCAATTTATACAACTGCAGAAACCATTACTGCAGAAACCTGATGCAAACATCTGGCACACATAAATGTCAGTCCAGGCAGTCATTGTTTGGTGTACACGGAATTGAAAAGAGGGTCTTACAATGTAAAGTGTCTGGTAATCTTAACAATGGGTGGAGTTACCAGCCATATCTGTAATACTAAATTTCATTGCTTCAAAGCAGGTTGCAAGTGCTCTGTGTCCTTACTGTATGTCTTGTCATGTTGTTACACAGAAGTAAGATCCCTCATTCTCTATATGATCAAGACACTCATATAAAGATACACACTGTATTTCATTTTTGGGGTGTAATTTGGCCAGTGGGGTTCACCAGCTGTGTACTGGATCATAGTTCCATGCGTACAGAAGGAAATGTGGGTGTGGGTGTGTATGCAGGTACATGTGAGCAGGTGTGCAAGGATGCTGGTGATACTTAACTCATGGCTGGTTTCATTCCAGAGCTATGACTGTGTCTTGGCATTTGACAGTGAGTTTCAGAGCAGAGGGTTTCACTCTGCTGTTCTCCTCCCCAGTAAATACATGCCCCGTGCTGCTCAGGGCAGCTTCTTTGCAGTGCCCCCTACAGCAAAGGTGGGGCATGGCCTTGGGGGTCAGAAATTTCCCCCAGCCAAGGAGGCATGGTGCGGCCGAAGCAGCAGTGCACTGTACGTGTCGGAGCCTGTCGTCACATCGGCTACAGTTCAGACAGTGCAGAGGGAATTTCCAAGGTAAAGTGGCAACTGGACCACATTTGGGCATCGAAGATGTTGTATCAGAGATGCGGAAATGTGGAAATCCCTTCTGTGAGCTGCAGCAAAGTAAGGCAGAACAGCAGCACCAATCAAAGTGGTAGTGGCAGTATCACTGTCAAGCTGATGACGGGCTGTGTACCTCAGTGGGTGATTGATTGTCCGGTTGCATGTGCAGGACAACACCTGCCTGCATGGCCTCAAAGTCTCACCTGGGTCTGGGGGGCAGGAGCAGCTCTGCACAGGTCTGGGGCAGCAGCTGGGAGGTCCACCTCCCAGCCTGGGAGTCACAGCCTGGGGAGGCTAGGCAGCAGCTGGGCAGACAGAGCATCACCGTGTGCACAGGTCTCTGCAAGGTGGTGGTGCCCCAGGCTTTCAGGCACATTGTAGAAACCATCCCAAAGTGTGATCCCACCTTTAAATGACAAGCTCACTGAGAGCCAAGTGGCAAGAATATTCTTGGAAGGGAGATGTTTAATGCTTTCTTCACAGAGGTATGAACCTTCATTTTCCACACCTCAGGAGACTGTCCCAGCTGGTGTTCTCACTTAAGGCTATAGGAAAGCCAGTGACACTTTCCTCTCCTCTGTGCCTGGTGCAGCTGCAAGGAATCCGAGCTTCTCCTGGTGAGCAAGAGAAGGGCTGCATGCTGAAGACTCAGGGAAGGAAAAATCCCAGCTTCTGTTGCCAGCATTGCTTCTGTGTTTCATCAATGGCTGATCAATGTAAGATGCAGAAATAATGCAAATTTTACTTAATTTGTACTTAATTAAACTACAATGCTAAATGCTTTTACTGGATTTGTGTCTGACTCATATTGAAGATTCTGACCAGGCAGTGACTGGGAAAGGAGTCTTTGACAATACCCTCTAAATGCTTTTTTAAGATAAAAATAACTTTTTTTTTATACAAGCAGAGTAAATTATTGGACTTTGTTCCTGGCACAGTGACTATAAAAATAGCCTGACCCTCTCACTCTATAAACCTATAGCAAATGAGAAAAAGAATTGCTTTAAAGTAGATTTTTTATAAAGCATCTACTTGGGATGGCCTGAAATGAAAAGGAATTGCTTTATCTAATCTTGCCAGGAAAAGCATTTCAGCACAGAGGAGTATGAAAGTGAATACTTGACCCTCCTTGGAGGCCAGTTTCCGTATGGGGTCAGGCAGAAAGACAGAACCCGATGATGGCTGATGATAAATCCAGGATAAAACATGGAGGCTGACTGAGAGTTCAGGCTTTGTGGTTTATGCTTGAGCCTTATCACTGCTGAAAGAAAATTGAAGTGATTATATAGTACTTTGAACTTAATGGAAAGAAGAAAGATAGTGAATGGTTGATTACATCTCTTCTTGAAGTCATTCAAGTACAGGCCACTGCCCATTAAACTGTTGCCAAGGCAGCTTTAGCTGGCAGCTAGATAGCTCAGGGTCCTCTCTCCGGCCTTCCCTGGAAAAGATTAACTGTATCATCTCACTTGCCTTCATCGTCAGAGCCAGTCAGAGCAAAAAGTGCTGCAGGAGATTTCTGCTCTTCTCTGTTGCCTTCAGCCTGGATACGAAACAGGCTGCAATTTAAACAGTGGGACTCCTGGGTTCCTATGAGGATGGGACAACCTGATTCACAGGAATATAAGAACAGTGCTTCCTGCATTTCTATAAAACAAGTTGCAAGCTGTAACTCCCCAGAAGTTCCTCAAGAATAAAATTACCCAGAATTACTGATGTTTTTCAAGAGACTCTCAGGCAGTGTTGAGGCCTGACTCATGGCTGTGAGTGTTCATGCTTGGCAGGATGCAGCATGTAAGGAACAGCCAGGGACGCGTGTGTTGGGTACCCTGAGGTGCTGCAGGAAGTTGTTGTCCTGGGACCTGATGTGAAGACATTGCTAGGAACAAAGGTGGCAAAGTGTTAGCCACTACTAAAAACAAAATAACTTGTTACACAAGTTACACAGCCACCACTAACTCAGACACAACAGATTATGAAATTGCTTATGATGGAATTTTGAGAGTCATAAGACACTGTAGTAGAGTGGACAGACAGCAGAAATAGGACAAGTGATGATAGTGACATTGTGACTGTGGTTAAATCACTGTGCTTTCCTCCGCCAGGCTCACCCTGTAGGGTCAGCTCAGTGCCTAATAATGTCACCTATTGTCAGCATCAAGGTTGTCGCTGCAGAAGATGCTACAGCTGGTTTCCAGGTTTCCTCCATGGTTCTGCAGGAGCACTGTAGGTCTCCACAGAAAAAAGCTGTCCTGGGAGAAAATAAAACTGAAGCTTGCACTGGAGTCCACATCACTAAGAGAAAAAGTGCTCAGGATCCAAATGATGGTGAATAGAATAGCTTTGTGATGTTGCAGGCAGAGCCCTAGAGCTAAAGCTGATGCACAGGCAGGTATCAGAGCTTATCATGAGTGGCAACAGCAAAAATTTGAGCCTGTCAATCAGAGACAGCATGTGTTAATGCATCCACTTGCACACAAGAAAATCAGAAGTACTGTTGATCTTGCTAGCGTTGGTTGTCCTGTTTGTGAAAGACTTGACCTGGAGAGGATCTACCAGTCAGAAATGGTCCTGTTGCCTCCTGTTTCAAAAGAAGGGCAAAAAAGACACTTGTACTACATTTCATTATAAAAAGACCTAAAGTCAGGAATATAGTGAGAATGTTATAATTCTTCCACTGCAGAAATATATCAAAAAGAGAGAGATTGTTGGCCTGCATATAAATGAACTCCAAGTTTAGCCACAGGAAGCAAGCACTTTTATGTAAGTCAGCCAGCCAAGAAGATATATATATATAAAGCAAAATTCCTCTTCATTCAGAAATAGAAAAATCACTTTCAACTGGTACATTCTTGGTCTGTTCCCACTAATAGTGACTTAAATGGGAGTTTGTTTGGTGGAATACAAAGAGTGTCTGGGAACACTATTTGTATTTAGGTACACTATCTTTGAAGGGAGTGTGATACCATTTTCTGTGCGTGTTTACACTGTGGCTAGGTTGTGGTATGTTTCTTAGTTTCGGCATATGAGAACAGCCTACGCTTACCTCAGAGCAACGCCACCAGTATGTCACAGTCATGGTCCCCAAAAAGACCCCAGCTTCTTCTTCTGCCCTCCACCCACTCACTCCCCAGTCCTCCCTTCTCAACTCCCTGCTACATCCTGGCAGCAGAAAGCAGGGGGGCTTGGTGTTCAGGAGAGATATGCTGGTGGAGGAATTGATACCCCTAAAACATGCCTTTACTGAAGAAATTAATCTTCTCCTCTAAGTACTTACTGATTTTACCAAAACTAGGAACTAAGACTTTCTGTCCCTTCGTCTGATGTGATTCCAATGGGCAGTGAGCGGAAAAGCTCAGAGGAAAGATGGTCCAAGAGAAAAGTAGTAAAATCAAGCTTTCTTAGGAGGTAGGGGAAATAATGATAAAAATAACCAGTTTTCAAGCTCTTCAGTTGTGACCTGTCATATGCAGGCATACATTCTGATTTTTAAGTATTGAAAGAAGGCAGTTCTTTAAAAAAGGTAGAAAAGCAACGTATATGCATGTGTGTACATAAACAC
This sequence comes from Lycocorax pyrrhopterus obiensis, assembly GCA_014706295.1. Taxonomy (NCBI): domain Eukaryota; kingdom Metazoa; phylum Chordata; class Aves; order Passeriformes; family Paradisaeidae; genus Lycocorax; species Lycocorax pyrrhopterus. The sequence continues at coordinate 23,824,122 of JACSVZ010000014.1, read as the reverse complement.
ATATGAAAAAGTGGTAGAATAACATCAAAGAGGGTTTAGACAGTGAAGCCAAAGAGCAAGTTTTCTTGAGGCAAACTCAAACCAAAGTCCTACTTAGAATATTTTCTCAACTTTATGGAACAGATGATGCAGACCTAGATTCATAGTCAAATTCTCTAACAGTAATGAACTCAATATGGCTCACAGAGCCTGACATGCCTGATGGGATTTTACTATTCCTCCTCACATTTTACTCCAGACAGAAGATAAAAGTCACAGCACTAAGACCATGGCTAATTTCTCATGAAGAGCTTCTTGGTTTTATAGTCACATTTGTACTTTCAGAGAATGTTCACCTATCTCTACTCCTGGAAGCCAATACTTATTATCTCTTCCGGGAAAAAAAAAAAAAATCAGGTGTTTGTGAAACTGCCATGGCTCTGGGCCCCGTTAAGTTAAACAATGTGTCATAAATACCAGAGGTGTTTCAGGGTGTAGTTCTTGTAGCAAGAGCTTCACCTTGGCACAAGGGTCAGAGGCGGCATAAGAACTCTGTTGCTTGAAACAACCCTTACAAGGGTGAAAAGTTGGAGAAAGGAAGGTGAAAGACACTACTTCATTTTCTGATGTCACCTTTGCAGTGCTGGGTACTTCCGTGCCCACACAGAAAGGATTGTCACTAATCTCTTCCCATCCTGGTTGTTGGGTCAGACTCCCACAGTGTGAAACCTCTGAAGGGGGTACAAGAATTTCTACCTCAAGTGCACCCAAGGCTTTGATATTGCTTTTCCCTGTGGAGTGTTCTGCGGTGAGTTTTTTCAATCAAACTCTGTACTCAAAAGCCTTCTACTCTCTTGGAAAATACTCTCTAGATGATCCATGCTTCCCAGACATCCCAGCACATCCCACTGCTGTGGCAGCCTGCAGACACTGCCTGTGGGTGTCCTGCACCAGGCGTGTGTGTAGGAAGTGGATGCATGTGCTGGGGATGTTTGGAGCGCAGGGGTCCCAAGAGGTTGGTTTTTGCTGCGCTGACCCCCAGGACTGCTGTATCTATGCTGTGTGTGACACATACCAGGGCAGCCAGGGCTGTCCTCTGGATGCACAGTAGGTGGAACATCCCCATAATGTTCCCTCTTAACTTTTTCCTTCTTAATGTACTTCAGCTTCTTCTAAACCATGTTTGTACCCGATGAACACAGAATTATTTGACTTTAAGGAGTTAGCTCTGCTTACCTGCTTCTTACTTTATATTTGACTTATTCCTGGATCTGCAGGACTCCTCTTTGTTTATCTACACACGCTGAGCCCTGTTACACAAATGCAAACAGGAAAATGAGTAGGTGTGTGGTAAATGAAGTTCTGCATCAAACTGGCATTTGTAATTACTTTGTCATTTCCTAATGGGAGGATAATGAAAAGTGAAGCATTAAAGTTAATGAAAAAAATCAGGATAAGAAATCAAGCCCTGAAACAGGAATCGTATTTTTGAAGTGCATGTTGCCAGCCGTAAAATAATAACAATCTCTTGTGGTCTTGCTACATGCTGATGATAAACACATCTCGCAGAGAGGAAGATAAATGGGACAAAATTATTTCTGCAGTGGGATCTCCGATTCTTGAGATTTCCTGGGATTTGAAAACTCTGTTTTTCACTCTTAGTGGTAGTCGTTTACTTTTATTTTTTTTCTGTTTTAAAGGTTAAAGGACGGAAAGGAACTTCTGAACTACTCGGCGCTCATAATACATGTGTTTCATTGGCTTAATCTGATCACACACCTTATAAGCTTCACCAGCTATGCCAGGAGAGCTTGTAAATTTTTTAAGTTAAATGAAGAGATTAGGTTTGTTGAACGTGCAAAAATCTATCATCTTTGCCAATGGAGCTATTAAACTCTTTGATCTACAGCGGTTTGGCCTGAAATCTCCCACAAGCAAGCTGATCTTCATTCTCTATCCTGCCTTTTGCCAGGTACAATCCCCAAAAGCATCTGAACGCTGGAGGAGCCCAAGTTCCTGTGACTGGGATCTTTGTGTGTGAAGGTGCACACGGTGGGATTTGTCCCACCTGGGGTTAGCTCTCAGACACACGGCATATAATCTCAGCTGGCTGCCCAGCTGCACCTGTAACCAGCAGGGGTACCTGTGAAGACAGCAGGCTGGTCTCCGTGTGGGGCACTGAACCTGTTCTATCTGGAATGCTGAACCACCTGTCTCCTTTCAGTGGTCCTGGAGACACCTGGAGAACTAGATTCCACTTAATGCTTCATGGTGATCAGGTGTGATGAATTTCACCCAAAGGGCTAACCCAAATTATGGGCAGGTAAAATGGACAGATGGGCATCTGTTTCAACACCCATGGGATTCGCTGCTTCTGTGTCTTTACTTTTAAGTCCTTTGAGGATCTGATCCAAGCTTCACATCTTTATGTGATTCTGTGCACAAGGACACATGTATTTCCATGCCAGGTCTTCTGAGGAATTATCATCCTTTTATAACACAGGTCACATGACAGGTTGCATTCCTGTCTCCAGGAAAGGGCTAACTGTTCATTTTAATTAACTGTTTCAGTTTCTTAAGGGAACAAGGCTCATGCTCTTTGCCCTGCCTGCCTATCTTCTCAGACAACCCCTTTTAATAAGCTCATTTCCTCTGGCTTTCTTCCTCCACAGCCTCACAAAGACTCAGTTTTCAGATGCTAAGTGGCATGACTTGAACACAAAAGGTAAAACTGTCTCCATGCCCCAGATTCACCTACAGCTTATGCGTTAGAACTCTCTGTTATGAAATGTAGACTAATAGAGGTCTGAGCTTTCCAGGCTGAGGAGTGTACTCAGCCCTCCTCACCCTTTGCCTGGATGATTAATTTAGAAATTAATCTATTATATCGAAAACTCACTAGGATCTCCCTACTCATATTCCTTGAATAAGAAAGCACAACCTTGGACCTAGCCTTCAATATAGGATTCATATCTCCTACCTTTATCCCTCTCTAAGACAGACCTCTGGTTACCTGTACCCAGTGGGTTGTTTTAGGTTCCTAAATCCAGATATGATGACAGATTTGGTTTCAAACCAAACTCTCTGATTACCACTTCCTTTTATCTTAGTGGTGTCTCTTCATATCTTTCCAGGTGTGATAGGTGAGGAAGTCCAGACTCTGTGAGCTACCTTACCAGAGACAGAGATAGGCACCATCAGGTGTATACCTTCCCTCAGGACACTACCACCCCAGAGATTTCTGAGGAAACTAGGACTAGAACATAAGGGCTGATCCATAGGAAGACATAAAAGCAAGGATAGCTGTTCTATGAACACTGGGCTATACATTAACCAAGTCATCTGTATTTCAATCACATTAGAGCCCTTGGTTTGCTAAATAAATTGAACTCTCTGAGTTCTTTTGCACAGAGTAAAACTTTTCATCTTACCTCTGCCATATGAATTTCTTTCTCCAGGATGTCAGTTGTTGGCCTTGTTCTTGATATTCCAATTAACGTGCTGTGCAAGACTCTGAATGCTTCCCTATGTCTACTGGAAGTACTTTCCTTAACAAAGTGTATGAAGATATTTGCATTTTGTACAGCCATATCAGCCTGGGCTCTCACAGTTACTCCTGTAAGTGAATAAAATTAGCCTTTCTTTCTCCTTCTCTTTCACTTCCCCACATTTTTGCAGGGATGTAGTAGTGATTTCCCAGAGTACTACAGAAATCGTCTTGTTAGATGTTAAAGACAAGGTCTTGAAATGAGTGTTAAACTTCACACTGCTACCATTTTTCCAGATCTGTAGGTTATCTGTTTCACCTGTACCATGTTCAGATGCCTTTCTGTACCATGCCGTCTCCTGCAAATGTCTAAAGAGCAAATTTCATTAACACACAACTACTTTTTCAACCGAAGTCCTTTATGGAAACAGCTGTAAAAAGATTCTGGTTCCCAGAAAAAGCTGCAAGTTGTCCTTTAACACAACCCCTTGCCATCTCCTTTCAAAGGCATTTCATGCTTTCTTGCTACAGTTTGTGTGTTTTTCCTTTTTGTCTTTTCCATTTTACCTAGTGATTTCCCATATCACAAGTGCTCCTCAGATGTTTGGACGGCTTCACTTGGCTGCAATTACCTTCCTTGAAGCAATCAATCAGCACTCTCACAAGCAGAAGCTTTAGGCTGGCCTGGTACCCTCCAGCTGGCAGGAACAGGCTGTTGTCCTTTCTTCTGTTTTTCATTAATCATCATGTCATTAATTATTCCTTTCATTTAAAATTCTTCATGTACTCTTGCATACTATTACAATCAAACTAACAGGCCTTTAGATGCCAGTTCACTTTCTTAATTATGGTTACTATATTTACTGTTCTCAAGTCATGTGGATCCCTCTCCTTCACAGCTTGACAAAATTATTTGGACTGGCTGCCAGGTCTTCAAGTGTCCTGCAGTGAGGGATCTGCTCCCTGCTGGCTGAGCACATCCAGCTCTCAGAGTTTTGTATCTCCCCTGAGGAAGTATTTTCAATTTCCTGACACTCACCCCATATCTGTCCTCCTTTACTCCAGAGTTTAATGTTCTTACAGTAAACCAAAGCTGAGCTTCATTTAATGTTTTCACACACCTGTGCCAGCATTAATCCTCTCAGCAGAAAAACATCACTTCTTTTCTCCTCTAAAATCTTTTTATTTCAATACCTAAATAACTTTTTATGATTTCCTTTTATTATTACTATTTAATTTCCTCTGCAAACTTCTAACTTGGTTTGACTTTTGGCAATGTTTACCCCAGCCCTGTACTTCCTGGCCTCCAAAACTAAGTTCTCTTTGTTGATTAGCTGTGCTGGACTTTCAAAGGATCCATTTTGGTCTGTAGCCCCTTCCCGCAAGTTTTCCTCTTTTTCTCCTGAAGTGAATTCCAGAGAGCTGATTGCGGCTTTTATTGAGTATAAATTATAGGTTCCTTCAGCTGAACTACCTTACAACTCTTCGGACTCACTGGACTCACTAATCACTTCACTTTCTGAAAACTGTTCTTTCAGAACTGGAAATCTGATTTGTTTGCGTATATGCCTTCATTTCATCTAAAAGCTTGGCTAATGGCTCAGTTTAGCTATGAAATTATTGTTAGTCTTTCCACTGGCTGTAGAAACTTGGATCTGTCCTGTTTAAATGTTCTCCAGGGCTGAGGGTGTAAACACAATGTTATGGGCCATGGTTTCAGCTGGTTTAAATTGCTAAAGCTCTGCTGGACTCTGGCCAGTCAAGAGGAGTCTCTTGTCTAAGTAGCTGAAGTTTTCATCGAAGTATTTTGGAAGCAACTGCAGTCTCTTAAATTACTAGAAAAGAGATATTTCTGCCATCTTTCCACTGAAGAAACTGCAATAAAATCTGTGTTCTCACACTGTTAATAGTAGTCTCCAAATTAATTTACTATACCTGTCACAACGTATTATTCATGCCTTCCATGTGCATTACCTCACTTGAGAGCCTCTTCTTGTTGCATGCAGCAAATGGCAGGAAAAAAACAATGTGGTACAAATTGGTACAATGTGTGCAAATGTACAAACCTTTGGATTGATTCAACTTTGTATGCCCATACTCTCCCAATCTTGCAGTGATGGCAACTTACAGTTCAGATAGCTGCAGCAGTAATGAGAGACTGGGAAACAAGTGCCAATCTTCAAAATCTCCAGTGAGCTGAACAGAGCAGGCTACAAAGGGGCCAGAGGCTAATTGTCATACCAAAGTTTGACTAAGTTGCAGCATACTGAATTGGACAGCAAGATTACACAGTCTGAGAGTGTTAGACCCTCATTGCATCTTCCCCTCCATTACACTCCACCACACCTCTATCACCAGGCGTGTCTAAAGGTGTGCCAGAGGAGAGGAGGAAAAGAAGTCAAAAGAACCATAGCACAAGTGAAGAGTGCCAGTTACCTCTGAGGACAACTCGTATCTTAGGGCAAAACAATACACTTCTGTAAGGTTAAAGGGGAAGTTTTTCCACATGAGGTCATAATAATAACAAAACGTGTAATGGCTTTCTGCCACCCACCACCCAACGTTAGTAATTTCCTGATAGTGTGCTGTTACTCAGTAATAACACAGCATTAGCTGACGCTAAATATTTGCTTACACTTGACATACTCTGAAGTATTTGTGTGTGTGGCTCCTCTGTATTGGGACTTGAACAAAGAGAGGTATGAACTCCAGAAGTCAGCTTGTCCTTTCCTTCCTGCATCTCCCAATTTATATCTACTCTAAAACCTGTACCAGTCTTGCCATGGGCCACTTGATTCATTGTAACAGACAGGCTAAGAAAGCAGACCTGGTCTCAGGGATTACCTGCCTGGCACAGGAACACAAGCCAGCCACAAGAACCAGCCACTTCATCTTTGGCAAGTATAGACTGAGGAAATAAAAAAGATCCCAGTCGTCTTTCTATTTTTAACCGTCTGATTGACACTGTGCTCACTTCAGACTGATTGCAAGCCTGACTGCTGAGCACTCTGCTGATGGAGAAGGGAGTGCTGCAGGACAGGAGGAGGGAGCTGGAGGCAGCAATGCAGAGAGGAAAACAGAGGCAAAGATGAGTCCCTAAAAGGCAGGGGCATTACTTCTGGAGATGGATGCCTACTCAGACTCTGTATGCTTCACTGTAGTCAGAAGGGACCAGATACTGAGCCAAAGAGACATAATTGAGCCTGAAAATGTGTCCATTTCCAAATAGTTCTTCTCTTGAGGAAATCTGTTCAATGATAAGTTAGTGCCGCTCAAACCACTTGCACCGCTCCAACACCAAGCTCAACTCTCAGTGGTCATGTCCACCTCTTAGCATATGCTGTCTTCCTGGGGCACTGGTCACACACGGTTTTCTAAACATTGAAAACCCTCAAATTAGAGAGGAGTCATCAAAACTCAAACACTCCTTGATCCACTATAGTTTATACTGAACTAATTTCTGACACTGTTTGTAGATTGTTATTAACCTTAAAGAGTGCACAAACAGGAAACCTCACCATCTCTTTCTGTGTGATGTGAAAAACATTGTTTCCTCTTTGGGGGTAAAATCCCAGAAACATGCACACTAAGGTCATCGTAGTTTATATTTAGGCTGTAACAGTTTTTAGAGTTGTTTGTTTTGGGGATTTTTTTGGGAGGGTGTTTGTCTGTGGTTTTTTTAAAATTTTGTTTGGTTTGGTTTTAGTGATTGCACACATGCATATATAGTAAATTTTAGCCTGCTGACATGGTTGTACTTTTCTTAGTTGCCTTCTGCGGGCTGTGTAGAAGTAGTCCACACATTCCTTGGCGTTTCCAAGGTCCTCAGTTTAAAGAAAGTACTCACTGTAGGCAGCAACACAGAGATGAGGCTTTGGTACACTGGGGTTCTGGATGCAATGCAGCAGCACCAGCAATGTAGAAATCTGAATTTTATCCCCTTTCAGTGGGTAAAACACTGTGGAAAAATTGAGAAAATTGTATCATTAGGATTTATCAAACCTAGATAATTTGGGAGATTAGGAAAGCCTGGAAAATTATATTGCTTAATGAGTTTGTTTTAGGAGTTTGGTACAAGGTATGTAGGGGACTCAGTGTGTAAAACGTGAAAGTGGGAATTTAAAATTCTAATAGGTATTTCTACACTTGTGTTGATCTGGTGCATCTTCGCTGCTATGCTTTGTAATCTGCATATATCTTAATCCATGTAATATTTATGCTATTCTGTAGTATGCACAGAGTTCAGGCTGGTATTTTCTGCCAGGCAGCTTAACCCAGTTTGGAAAAACCAGCAGAAGACACTGCAGTTAGTACTATGCTGGCTGTCGCCCATCAACTATCATGCATTTTCTTCCTGCTTGTCAGCCAGAACAAATATATCAATTCTTCATTTTCCCACAGCGGTGCCAGCTGCAGTGCCAGAGAAACATGCAGCTCTCAAGTAGAGCAAATGAGCAAATGTGTCTCTCAGGCTGAAGGCTTAGCAAGTGATGATGGCTGGACAGCACTTCCCTCAAAACCACCAGCTTTGGGAAGCAGTGAGACCATGGAGCCTTGAGCACTCTTGGCAGAGGCTGGGTGGAGAATGCAGCAAATCCTGGCTAGAGCACTCCTGTCATCTTCTGTCCATAAGGAACTTTACAACTGTCCTTTCTCCTCAAACAATTGCCTATGGTTTGCAAAGACATGAAAATGGTGGTATGCTCTCATGTGGTCAGCAAACAGCCTTGCTTATTTTACAGCTCACACTCAGAAGTAGCTCTTGGAGGGGGAACAAGTCACTGCAGTGTAAGGCAGGGTGTAAGCTGGCAGTGCATCAGCTGTGCTGTGGAGACACAGTGTGCTCCTGTCTGATGGATGTCTGCAATAATACAGGGTAGATCCTCACCCTAAGGAACAGGGTGATTTTCTGTATTTGTGTTGTGATCTGGGGTCTGGAGAGCTGCCTGCAAGCTTATCTGGTCATGATGGCAGTTTGAAGCCTCACGATCCATCTCTGATGTCCTTTATTTTCCTGTTCCTATAGCTTGCTGTGATGCTGTCTTGCTGCTTTTTACATGGATGGTATTGGTGCAAATTTTATGGTGGAAACTTCCAGCTATCAGGCTTGATCTTGATTGTTGTCTCAAATCAATATTCCAATGCCTCATTTTATTCAGCATCTATTTCTAGAGGGTTTTTTTAAGAAAAAACCAAATATTTTGATGCAGGAATTCACTAACTTGTAGAATAATTTATCTCATAAATATTTGGCTTGTTATTTTACTTCCTTCTTCCTCATGAGGAAAGGTATTATGACTCTGTAAAATTTCCCATGTGCCTACTCCCAGTGTAGAACACAGCATCTGAATGCAGTAACAAATAAATTTTCCTATCCGTCTCCTTCACGGCCTTGTGTTTATTCACAGGTCCGAGATAAAGAGATAAAAGCTTTCCCTTGGAAAATATTGGCTCTTTCAGAAGATCAATTTCTTTCAACATGGTAAACAATGTACCCAGAAAGAAATTTTTGCACACTTTCTGTTCTTTTACTATTTTATTCTGCTCCTGAAGGAGCCCTGTGGAAGCCCACTAATGACAGGTCACCAGCCTGATGTCACCCCATTCACTGTAACCTCTTGTGTCCAACCCATCAGCCAGCTGTTCACCCATGGCATGAAGTATCCAGAAGGATCCTGTGAGAGATAGTATTGAAAGCTTTACTGAAATCCAAAAACATTACATCAACTGAGTTCCCTTGGTCAGCTAGGTGGATTATCCTGTCATAAAACGAAATCAGATTCAACAAGCAGGACTTTTCCTTTATGAAGCTGTGCTGGCTGTGACTGGTGACTTGTTCTTCAGGTGTTTTTCAATACCTCCCAGATTAATCTCCGTACTTTTACCAGTCACTGAAGCGAGACTGACATGCCTGTAATTTCAGGGTCACCCCTCTTGAAAATTGGTACAGCATCAACCAGCTTCCAGTCAACTTAGATCTCTCCATATTCTCAAGAACATTCAACAATTATTGAGAGAGACCTTGAGATGACATCAGCCAGCTTTTTGTGTATTCTCAGATGAATCCCATCAAGATTATTAACATATTAGTGATTATTAACCCCTCCTTAGACTGTTATGTTTTCATCTCTCCAGGTGACCACTAGAAACAAACACTGAGCTCATTGCATTGAGGCAAGGTCTAAAATCTGACATAATGGTCAGATGTGATTGGGCCTGACTGGTTAATCCCACTTGTGGGTATGGGAGATCAGACACTAGAAAATTAAGGATTCACATGCACTCGCTGCTGTTAACAAGTCTTCAGTGGGATGTCAGCGATGAAAGGAGTAGAAGAACTCTTTACTGGAGTGAGTATTACTCTCCTGGACCAGTATGTATGACTGCATGAAAGCAGTTTAAACTCATGGGGCAAAACAAGGATCTCATTCCCGTGTAAATTGTGTCTGCTTTGAAGTCAAGGAAATTCCATTAGCCGTGAACAAGTGTGAGATCAGAATCAAACACCAAAGAGTTGTGATCTTCCTACTGCTAAGAGGCAAGTGTAGAGACTTCATTTTTCAGAGCTTGCTGCTGTGAGAGCTGATGTTTGCTTTGCATAATTATAATTGAGTACAGCCATACCCAGGGAAGGGAGTGGTGATATTCAATGCAGGCACACATATACAAAAGCCAAGGGCAGACGCCTGCAGAATATTGATAACAGAATAATGCCGGTTGGCAGAAGAGTGGATGCGTAGCAACAAATCTCTGAATCTCATTCACATGCACTTTGAAGGCCATTGGCACAGCTGGTTAGGGAAATTAAAAGAATTGTAACTCCATGGTTCCTGTCTCCTTTCTTCTGGGTTCTTTTTCAGACCAAACACTGCACATGTGCCAAAGTACCTACATCAATTTAAGAAGTGCAGCATGAAGACGGGGCCACCTTTTCATATTTTTTTCATATGTGGATTGTGAGAGAAAACATGCTGTTGCATGACAGCACATGAGGGAGGATCAAAGCCACAGCAGCAAAGCCCAAGATTTAGCATGGAAAGGTCAGGTGCAGTGCTGTCTGAACAGCCTGTTCAGAACTCAGCGGCTCTAGGACTGTCAGAAGCCATACAAATCACTGAGTGGGTAAGTTTGAATTCTACGCCACCCTGTTCCTGCACAGACAGCTCCTGGCCGGTGTCCCACCTTTATGCCCAGTGTGGGAGGTGGGAGCACTTCAAGCCAAGGCAACATATTTTCTGGACATTTTATAGCTCTGTTCCAGGGATTCTTGGTTCCTGATTGCTCTTCTCTTGCATCAGCCGTCCTGTCAAATGTCACAGCTGGGAGATTTGCGGGAGAGTTTCGTTCTGTCTGCCCATATTTTTTTCTCATTTCTTCTCCCCAGAAACCCAAGAAAATGAAATGCTGAGCTCTTCTCCCTTTTCAGATGACCAGAGCCAATACAAACACCAGATAATAGCTTCCTCAGCTGGAGCTCCTCCATCTTGGCAGAGCTGTGGCTGCTTGCTGATGTTCCCCTGCAGGGAGGGACCTCTCTGTTTGTGGGATGCTGGTAATGCTGTTAGAAGCACCATGTACACCTCATTTTAACTCACAAGAAATAGTTTTTCTGTTGACATGGGCAATGAGTATATATTAGATTATCCTCTAGATTGTTCTAGTAGTCTCTGGGGCTCATGCTAAAACAGCCTGTTTCGAGAATCATTTGAACATAAAGAGCTTTTAACATATCCTTTATTTTCCTCAGCTTTATTGGGGAACAGAGACTGTCCTTTAGGCTGATGCATCTGTTTCAGGAATCAAGAATGGAGATCTTTGTATTACACCAGTAATATGATGCAAAGTTGAGATTATCCAGCTAAAATCAGCTCCTTTTTTCCCCCTGAATTATGGTCTAGAGATCCTTATGTTTTCTTACTGATACACAAAACAGTCATTCTGACACCCAAACCTAGCATCCCACTGAAGTGTGTCTGTGCCACTTCCACTCCTGGTCCAACCCTGGAGTGGCTGAGGAAGTCACAGAATTATAGAATCATAGAGTGGTTTGTGTTGGAAGAGACCTTAAAGATCATCTCCTTCTAACTCCCTCCCGTGGGCAGGGATACCTTCCTTCAGGTTGCCCAGAACTTCACTCAAACTGACCTTGAATACTTCCAGGGATGGGGCATCCATGACTTCTCTGTGCAACATCTTTCAGTGCCTCACTATCCTCACAACAAAGAGTTTCTTTCAAATAGATAATCTAAAAAAATTTCCACTTGTCTATCAATACTTGCCCTTGTAAAAAGTTCTTCTCCATCTCTCTTGAAGTGCTAGAAGGTACTGTAAGGTCTCCCCAGATCTTTCTGTTCTCCAGGCTGAGCAACCTCAACTGTTTCAGCCTGTCCTCATAGGAGAGATGTCCTATCCCTCTGATCATCATGACTGTCCTCTTGACTCACTCCAATAAATCCATGTCCTTCTTATGTTGAAGACCCCAGAGCTGGATGCTGCACTGCAGGTGGGGTCTCAGCAGAGCAGAGCAGAGGGGCAGAATCCCCTCCCTGGCCCTGCTGCCTGCGCTGCTTTGGATGCAGCCCAGGACACGTTTGGCTTTCTGGGTTGTGAGTGCCCATGGCTGGGTCATGGTGAGTTTCTTGTCAACCAGCACCCCAAGCCCTTCTCCTCAGGGCTGCTCTCAATCCAGGCTGCTCCATTCAACATATATTTGTTTTTGGGATTGTCCCTACCCATGTGAGGGACCTTTCACTTGGTTCTTAGCACCTGCAAAGGCTGGGGGCCACACGAAGGGCAGCCGACATCCAATGCCCTGCAGCTGTGAACAGTCACAAGGCTTCTGCCTTCACCATTTTGAATCTTTTATAGCCAATGAGAGATCGGGCGTCACCTTGCTAAGAGCAGAAATACTGAAGGGGCTGTAGGATGGTAACAACAGCATACAGTGTGAAAAACAAAACTGTTAAACGCTCTTGTCATTGTGCATGTCACCATGGCTTTGAAATGGGTGACGTTACAGTGTGGGGCATGTGACCCAAGACCTGTGATGGTCATCAAGGGACAGGCACTGGCAGCTCTGCTGCTGCCCTGTCCCCCACCGGAAGGGAGGACAGGCGTGGGGGTGAGTCTTAGGGAAAGAGCTGACGGTACAGTGCTAAGGACCTGCCTTTACTCACTGATCAAGGGCTTCATTTCAGAAAAGACCAGTAAGAAAGTAAGAGCCCATATTGAGAGAGAAATTGAACCAAAATGATGGGTTGTATTAAATTTGGCACTGACTTGTGGAGTTTATCAAGAGTGGGGATCACAGGGTTTGGCTGTCATTTTGTCACAATTTCTGAAGCATGGCACTGTGTAAATTACTGAAGAAAGAAATATTGACTTATTCCTGCTGTCACCATCCTAAAATATTAGACCAGTGAGAGTGCTTTCATTGTAATTTATGATCTCTCAAATGAAGATCAAAACGTGATTAAAAAAGAAATTCCAACAACAAACCACAGGAAAGTGAGATCTAGCTGTCTGAGAGGCAGCTAGAGTCTGTTTGTACCCAGGTCCCCACCTGAAGTCAGACAAATACCACAATCTGGCTGTGCCTCCTAGACAGGATGGTATGCTCATCTGCAGAACTCAGCTTTCCTTATGCAGGATTTTTCTCTTTTTTTCAATCCAGAAAATTTTCTTGTTATTAGTCTAGTGACCTGACACACTAGTGAGAGCTCTTGCCTTTAGCAAGTTTCTTCACACAGAACTGAAGTTTGTGTGTCTCAGCCCAACCCCAACCAGCACTGACACCCTCCTAGAGGCAGCCTCAATTGCGAGAGGAGAGTTTCAGAGCATCCTGCTTCTTCCAGTCCATCCATTTACATGGAAGTTCATGGAGTATCTCACACTACTTTTTTTGACTGTGAGGACTCTTTCTGACTAGTAGGAGCAACAACAACAACACCGCTGGCACTTTCACAAACAGAATGACATTGAAAAAGTAAAATTTACTACCCAAACTACTTTCAGTAGTTTGATTTCTTCCTAGAATTAACACACAGATGCTCAGGTGCTCTGCAGGAATACAGATAAAGATGGGATTTTAATGATATCCACTATGGTTTGCTGTAGGGATTATAATGATCTCCTGTTTCCAGTCACTCAGAAACAAAGAAGGTTGGGGGCAGCCTTGACAGTAGTGACCATAAGACTGTAGACTGCAGTATTGAAGGAACAGGTAGCAGGACAGTGAGCAAGATTACAACCATGGACTTCAGGAGAGCTAGCTTTAGGCTCTTTAGGGGTCTTCTTGGAAGAACCCCATGGAAATAGACCCTTCAGGGAAGCAGGGTCCAAGAGCATTGGTAAATACTCCAGGATCACTTCCTCCAGGCTGAAGAACAATGCATCCCAATGAGAAAGAAATCAGGCCAAGAGGGCAAGAAGCCTTCACGGGTGAATAAAGAACTCCTCTCATTACTCAAGTATAAGCAAGAAATACACAGGAGGTAGAAGCGTGGTCAGGCCACTTGGTGTGACTATAGACAGGTGATTAGAGTAAGTAGAAATGAAATTAGAAAGGCCAAGGCCCATCTGGAATAAAATCTGGTCAAGGATGTCAAGGATAAAAAAAGGGCTTTTTCAAATACATCAATAACAAAAGGAAAACTAAGGATAATGTGGGCCCATTAGTAAAAGAGGGGATCCTAGTAACAGAGAATACAGAGGAGACACGAGTTATTGAACGCCTTCTTTGCGTCAGTCTTTACTGATAAGACCAGCTTTCAGGAATCCTTCTCAGGAAAGGTAGGCGGGAAGGAAGACTTTGCCTTGGTCAAGGAGCACTGAGATAGAGAATACAGGCAAACTTGCCATCCACAAGTCCATGGGCCCTGAGGGAATGTATCCACAAGTGCTCAGAAAGCTGATGGACACCACTGTGAGACCACTTATGGTCATCTTTAAAAGGTCATGGAGACCAGGAGAGGTGCTGAGGACTGGAAGAAAGCAAACATCACCCTGGCCCCAAAGTGTTTAACTTGTTCATCCATGACTTGTAAGAAGGGACAGATGTCTCCTCAGCAAATTCACTGAGGACACAAAGCTGAGAGGGGTGGCCAATTACCCTGGAGTGCTCAGAAAGACCTCGTCAAGCTGGAGGGATGGGTAGAGAGGAACCATCTGAAATTCAGCAAAGGCAAATGCCAGGTCCTGCACCTGGGGAGGAACAAGCCCAGGCACCAGCACAGGCTGGAGCTGACCTGCTGGGGGCAGCTCTGCAGAGAAGGACCTGGGGGTCCTGGTGGACAACAAGCTGTCCATGAGCCAGCAGAGTGTCCTGGTGGCCAAGAAGGCCAATGGTATCCTGGGGGGCATTAAGAAGGGCATTGCCAGCAGGTCATGGAAGGCGATCCTGTCCTACTCAGCCCTGGTGAGGCCACAGCTGGAGTGCTGTGTCCAGTTCTGGGCTCCTCAGGACAACAGAGACATGGAGCTCCTGGAGTGGGTCCAGGAAGGCAATAAAGTTGATTAAGGGACTAGAGCATCTCTCTTAGGAAGAAAGGCTGTGAGAACTGGGCCTATTCAGCCTCAAGAACAGATGGTTGAAAGGGGACACCATCAATGTCTGTAAGTATCCGAAGGAAGAGCGTCAAGAGGATGGACCAGGCTCTTCTCAGTGGTACCAAGCTGTAGGATTGGTACTTTGGCATCCCCAAGACCTAAGCACTGCTGACTTTTGGTATCCTCTAAACAAAAAAATCCATGCCATAACCTGAAATTTTTTGTGTTGGCTACATGATGTGTTTATAACGGAAAAGACAACATATAAAAGATAGTTCAGAAAATAATTTGATTCTGTATTAATAATGTCATTTCTCAAAGCAGTGGGAGTTCTATTTTTATAAAGGGACATGCCTGCAAGGGACAACACCAGTTTTTCCCAAAAGGTTTCCATATTTGGGTAAAATTATCTGCTGAAGCCCGTACAAATAAGGTTCCAAACATTAAGTAGCATTACTAACAAATCTGGAAGTTTTCACTTTAAATTGGCATCCTAAACTCTTATATCTGTGCCTGTGTGACCAGCATGGGAAACCAGCAACTCACACGGGATAGTGGCAGATCATGTGAGATGTGATCCATGCTGTGATTTCAATTGCAGCCCTGCAGCAGCAGTAACATCTGGAAAACACACAAGGATAAACTCTTAGCAGCTGTGCCATTTTGGGACAGTGTTTGGAGTAATTCAGTGAGGTAGTTGTCCTTGTGGTACTGGAAGTGACGATCTTTCCATCTGGGGTGAGGGGAGATAGGGCCATGAGAAGCAATGGCTCCTAAATTACAGTGACATTTCCCTATCCCCAAAATCAGGTGATTATTATTATTTAAAAGCCAATTTATAGGTCAGCATTCCATAGCAATGCTTCAGGTACATGAAGAAGTGAGACATGGGTGTGTTTTCCTTTGTTCTATTAATAAACACTGAATAGCTTTGAATTATACATTTCCTCATACTGTGAGCAACACCGTGAAGAAGCTCTGCTGCTGGCCAACCCTATACATCAAAGTGAAGATGTCTTACCTTAATTAGCAGGTAAAACAGACAGCAGGTGACGAGATGCTGCCTGCTTTGAAGATAATGATTGAAAATCATAGCTCTTTGTGTCAAGCCAACACCCTTCACTTTACCTCCTCATGAATCTGGTTGACATGACAAAAGGGAAGGGTAGGAGCATTCTGCTCTGACATCTAATGCAAAGAACATCCCATCCTTCTGCCTCAGGAACATGAGGAGGATGCTCTGTGGTTAGAATAGAAACTACACTGAGGCAAGTTCACCTGTCCTGCCTTGGGCTTTGGATTGCTCTAAAGGCATAAGATGTTTGTTTACCCAAGGAGGAGAAACACTGAATACTTTTATGTTTCATGACAGGAGATTATACTTTCTTATGAATACAGAGCTTAACTGAGAGGCAGCTTTGATCAATTATACCCACAGGGAGAGATTTTAAAAATAGCTGAACAAAGTAGACCCTCTACATACAATTTTCAAAAAAATTAGCTATGATAGTGAGTCATGAACATCATTGTCAGAATTAGCCATTGATTGCAAAAGAAATAATTATTGATACAAAGTGAGTTAACCCTGGAAATCCCATGCCCCTATTTATTTTGGATTTAATTTATTTCACTGCCAAAAAAATGCAATAAAAATTCTTCCTACTCTTTGTAGCTTTCTGTAAGGCTCTTATGACCAGCAGGTTGAAACTGCACCTTTGGAGTAAGATCACACACAGCTGAACTGTCATAATTCCTAAGGTGAACACAGTTTGATGATTAGTAGAAGTAACCTTCAACGGGTAAGCAAGGAAAAGGATTGTCTTGAGGCACTGAACAGCATTTTCATTGGAGCTGGGCTTGACTGCCCAAAATTTCTTCAAAAAACAGCCCTTTATAATTTTTTAGATTCTAGCTATACTTTGCAGAATAAATAAAAACGAAGGTCTTAAGATTTGTGTTTTCAGGCATAGTTTGTTCATATGATGTAGTGTTATTAGAGCAAGTTATTGTGCAGAAATTTTGTCTGGGCATGGTAACCCTTTCCAGTTGCACACAAGGCCTGTTAAGGATCTGATTCAGATGTGAGGACAGGATAAACCCTTGCATTAACACCAGTTCAAGTGAACTGTATTATACTTGGTTCTTATATTGTCACTGTAAGAGCTAGGTAAACATGAGAAAATATTCTTCATTTTTATAGAGAGTTTAACAGAGGAGAGGTACCTATGTCTGTTTTAAAAACAGGTCCTACAGACAACATATGGTGAACTCCCGAATATATTTTCTGGTCTTCACCGGCACAGACCCTCAGATCGCACGTGCAGGCTTCTCCTGGCAATGTTTCCATGAGTGCTGGTGTAGAGGTCAGGTTGTGAATGTGTATTGTTAATTTACTTCCACAGTCTCTGCAGTACAGCTAAATTTGCATCAGGGCCTGAAATGAGGGATGTAAGTGATCACAATGTATCAAATTCTGTTGGGAAATTTAAACAAACATTTTCTAAGATGAAAAATGTATATTTATTTTGCTTTTTACTTTCCATTACAAATTTGTAATGATTTGTTAATGCCGTTTATTTTAACTGCTGACTGAGTCTGTGAGGCTGAAATATTCTTTGCAAGCCTGGAATAGTGAGAGCAGCAGTACAAACCTAAGTCCTGATAATGTGCGATAGTTTATTTGATTTATACAAGCTATGTGCCATTTACAGCGTAGGTGCAAAGACAAAGCTTGGCTGGTGGTAACCTAAAGATGCTTTTGACTTACAGTGGATCTATATGATCAGGCTAGAGGTGGTTGCATAAAAGGTTATTGTGTAACTCATGACGAAGCAAACCAGAGACTAATGATTCCAACGCAGATTAGAGATTAATAGATTAATAGAGATTAATGTTTCTAACGCATGAGGAAAAGTCAGAGATGACTAAGAAATTTAATGTCCATGTAATTACAGTTCTTACCAGACTGAGATATCCTGAAAGACAATCTTCACTGATACTTTGCTACTCACTTGATGGATTATTATAACTAAAAAGAAAGAAAAAAAAAAGAGAATAATAATAAAGCAGAATTAGTGGTTCTTTCAATAAATCAGTTCTACACAAGAGCTTGCTCTGTCTGCTACCACCAACCTACCCGAAAGTGAGAATGTGTGCTTGTCACCTTCATACAGCAGGTTTGGTTTCAGTTTCTGTGATATATTTCTTAAGGTTTCTTCTACAAAGCCAGCCCAGGAGAGTTACACAAGAGTGCTGTACCTGATGGCAGTCCTCCAGGGACCCTTTTACTATTCGATACATTTTCAAATTAACCCAAACAAAGAAATAAGGCAATTTGCTGCTACTCTGCAAGACCTTTTCAAAATAAATGGAACAGATGCCACCTTAGGGTCTGAGTTTTATTAATTGCTTTATAAAACATGCTTTTCTTTTAAAAATACACTCTGAGTTGGCCTGCTGACCTTGGGAATTCAAACCTTATTACTCCAGTTTAAACACTTGCCAGTGTATAGACAGTTAACAAAGCTAAAGCCTCTCCCATCTGAACACCAGATTCCCTGGGGAATTCAATCAGGCTGCTTTATTCTGGTCTTTTTAAAAGTCAGGTCAAATAGCTGTTTGAATTGTAATGATCGCCATGTGAATTCTGGTTTTGATAGCGAATGCTGATACCTCTTCACTTCCAGACAGGTTTATTAATTGCGTATCTTCTGCCATATGCAGTGTGATGCTGCTGCTGCTGCTGCTGTGCTGATGGGTTTTACTCACATCCAAACTTTTAATTGTGTAAACAGGATAATAAGAGAGCCATGAGCCGTGCTATCTTGAGATACCAACTGATACCAAGTCTTCTGCTACACTTAATAGATATATTAAGAGTTATGACAGGATAAGTTGTTAAAAGGTATTTTTTATGTCTATATCCATACCCTGATTCTGGACCAGGTCAGTGGGAGTGGGAAGGACCAAGACATTGTGTTATTTGATACCATCTTACATCATTGTCAGGAGCAGGGAAAGGGACTCCTTCTGTCCAAGAAGAAAGGGTGCTCCTTTACGGTCAGGGGGAAAAGGGGCAGAGGGTCTGTCCAGTATTGCTTCATTGTCCTGAGCTTGATGACCGTTTTGCATGTAAATCACCCTCTCTTCGTACCCTTTTGTTATTCAGTATTGTTGCTGTTACTGTTTCTTATCTCATTGCTTCATCTGGTAAATTGTCCTTAGCTCAACACATGATCTTTGCCTTTTGTGCTTCCATCTAGAGGGGGAGGAGAAGTGAGTGCCAGCATAGTTTCACTGGGAGCACTACATTGGGGAATACCGTTCCTAAGCCACAACAATCCAGAAAGCTGCAGTTCGGAAAGATTCAGAAGGACTTCTTGAATAATTTCATCTGCGTTTCCCCTAGGCATGGTGTTAAGAATGATGTTACAGAAGGATCCCAATATGGCTAAAGCAACCCTTAAGAGCTTCTCAGCAGACCAAATGTGTGAGAAAGCATTTAATTTTTTTTTTGTTTTAATTATTTTATTTTTTATACCACTTTCATCCACCCAGCAAATGATAGAAGATAAGCAGCAAGCAGACATTCAGAGGCTGACAAGTCAACCTTACAGCCTTGAAAACAGCAGTAATCTATTTAAATCACTATGGCTATTCCCACTACCAGCAAGGTTAAATTTTGTTCACTTTTTAAAAATTATCTAGCTGTCTATCACAGTATTTCCTTTAGCAGTTGTCACCATAGTAATGTTCTGCTAGATTGGAGTCTAATCTCCCTCAATCAAGGACAATAGCAGCCTTTTTTTACTCAAAAACTCTAGAAATTAACTGCATTTCAGACATATAATAATATAATTTCTTTTTGAATGGTAGAAATAGATATACTTTTCTCTTTTTGATTTTTCATTGAACTTTGTCTAATTTTTTCTGGAGTAATTATTCCTATACTTCTTCAAAGGAGTACTTTCACTAGGTCTATTTTGCCTGAGTTTTACTCCAAATCTTTAAAAACAATGGCAGTACATCTTTGCTTTAATTAAGTGGTTGCTTATATGCTTTGTTGAACCGGATTCTAAATGAGATTGATCATGAAGGAAAAGACTGGGTCTGAACTTTCCCTCAGGTAGATTTTGTAGCAGTACAGCACAGTAAGACAGCTGGGTATCCCAAAGGGACCACTTCTCATCAGAAACTGACACCTAAACATTTAGGTATTGGTCCTCACTGTGCAGGAGACATTTATGCTATACTGGGGTTTCTGCTGCATTTTCCTGCTTGTTAGGAAGGATCCAGAGTGTTCAATGGTTACCTAAGACAGCCGTGCCCAGTTGCACACCACAGTTAGAAAAGCACTAACCTTACTCGTAATGAAATACCTCCTTTGAGGAGCAGTGTTACCATTTTCCTTGATGTTCCAGAAAAAACCTCTAGACAATGACATAAAGACTTACACTGAGACCATTAAGAATGTTGATAATAAATTTATCTAGGAATGCATATGCTGAGTGTTTTCCTAACTCACTGTGCTGCTATACCTTACTTGGAGTGAATTCAGTGTATATCAAGAAATGTAGAGACAGGGGGCAAAATATATTGTAATGCTTCATTGTAATGTTTCATTTACAGTGATCTCGTACATGTTTAATCTGCTGAAAGGCCATAAAAACAAAAGTCCCATACAGAACCATATCTTGAAGGGCTTTCTAAGCCCGAGCCAGTGTCTGTTAAATGTTATTTCTGCCATCAGGTTACATCAACACTGGCACTGGAAGGTCTCAAGTGCTGGAGTCCCACCTCCTGGGGCAGTGCAGTCATACCCTGCATTTCCTGTGGTGGTCAGCAGGCACTGGTTGATGCCTGACCATTCCTTCAGCTGACACATATACATCTCCCCTTTCAGCCCTGGTACTGGCAGAACGTGGTATTTAAAAAACTCAGAGGTCCCTGATTCCCTGTAATAAATGACCTAAGTATAGAGAGGTTCATAATCTCAGCTTTCTGGCTGTGTCCACTGCATACTCTGCACGCCCCTGTTTCCACCTACCAAAGACCTGTGGCTCAGGATTCAGGGGTAGGGGGAGTGTGGTGTGTCCTGCCAGCCATCTGTGACACAGTCTGTGCTTTGTCTCTTTCAGGGTTTTACACAAGTATTTTACTTGTGCTACCGTGAAAAAGAGAAAGAGTAAGAAAAAGAAAAAGAAAAAGAAAAAGAAAAAGAAAAAGAAAAAGAAAAAGAAAAAGAAAAAGAAAAAGAAAAAGGAAAAAGAAAAAGAAAAAGAAAACGAAAAAGAGAAAAAGAGAAAGAAAAAGAAAAAAAGAAAAAGAGAAAAAGAAAACATTAGGGAGAATTAAATAGTCGTCTGTGTTATAACCAGCATATAAATGAATTTTTGGCTTTCAAGTCCTCCAGTTTGGGAACAGTAGGATAGTCTGAACAGTAATTTTAGCAGTCATGGATTTCTGCCTGAAGATTTTGTTCTTATTAAAGTGACTCACTCCTCACCCAACCGTCTGTGCTAAATAATAGTGGCAGATGGAGAGAGGAAAATCTGGATTTTTTTGCTTTCAAGGAACCACAAAAGTTAATGAGGTAATGTTAATTGTTCTGCGGCTGTAACTGAAGGAGGTCTCTGCACAGCACGTACATTGCTTCCTCTTTCTCTTGTGAGTGAATAGAGCAGTGTATGAAAGAAATGCAGCCGAGTCATTATGTTAGGGTGTGATAAATCAGATGTGAAAAATTATATAGTCGGGTAGCAGGTAAGGAGAAATTTTACTTCTATTTGTTCCTGTTGGAATAGGAGTAGCATTGTAAGTGTTTCAGTGTAAGCGTTGAGTTCCAAAAAATGGCTCTAGTTCCAAGAAAAAAAGGAGTTTTTAGATGACATGAGTACATTTTAGGTATTTTTAAAAGTATTTAAGACACCATCGTATAGTATCAGTGACATAAATCCAGTTCTCTGCTCACTTATCACTCGGAGCAATTTATCTGTGCCAAACACAGATTCATTTATTCTAGCCAAACACAGCACTTTTCTGTTTTGACAAAAATCCTCACTTAAATAACAATTTTGCTGTCACTGCTTTTCACCATGGGTCTGTAAGCTGCAGGTCTTAACATTCTCTAAAGATCCAAGGAAGTTTGTGCTATGGTAAATAATTAAGACTGATGGTTATGGTCAAAGTAACATTTCCTTATACATTTCGTCTTTTTCTGATCTCTCTGGAGGCATGGCTGTTTTCCAACGGATGAAGCGTCCACCATTAATAAGCGTTTTCTCTGTTGTTTCCTAAAGAGCCATTCACCAGAGCAACAAAACAACAGTTAGGAGCTAATAAAGGTCCTCTCAGCTCTACTTGAGAGGAGGACGTGTTAATGCCCCCAGGCAAAATGCCATTGAAACCATAATGTCAGGACTGGTCACAAAGACTTTGACCTGTAATTGCGTCCAGAGAATTCAAAGGCGTGAGAGTTTCCAGGGGAGGAGAAGGGAGCAGTTTTGCCAGACCATTCACTGCCTGCAATTAGGGATGGACTTCTAACAGAGCTAGCAGGCCCCCATCAGATCCTGACTGCTCTCAGTGGGAGCTTCTGAAAAGACTCCCTCCAAACGCTTTGGTGAGGAGAGACTGAAGGCAAATTTTGGAGACCTGAGGCGAGAGTGCCATTCTCACGTGTGTCTGCTGTGCCCCCCTCCCAGCTCCCCGGGGGATACCGGCAAACCAAATTAAGGATGAGAATAAAGTAGCTCTTTCCCCTCTGTGCAACCGCAAAGAATAATGGACCAATGTGTTTTGATTTCCTCAGTGCTAAAGGTTGTACGGCATTTCTTATCACCTGGGGATTTAAACCCTGAGGGTTAAGAGCAAAGGTTCCCACGGAATAAACACTGAGTGGGATTTGCATCCAGAATTCAAACCAAATTGAACATTAGTAAGATTTTAGCACACATTAGGCTATTGATCCTGCAGTTATTTTCTATATAAAATACTTTAATAATGAAACTACAGCCAATTCCAGCATAAAATATGGCAGTACAGCAATATCACAGGTGATGTTAGAAATAATAGAAAGAGGGTTGAGAGAGAAACTGGTGTTTAGTTGCAGTTTAGCCTGAATATTTCTACTTGCACTGCAGGTACCCTTCAAAATTACTACAAGTAAATAGAACCTTTTTGCTACTTTTTGTGAAAGCTGACATATCCAAAAGCTGTCTTCACTAGCCTCATGCAGAGATAATGGTCCAATATAAACCTCAAGAAGAGACACTTATTAAAGTACTTCCTGCAACAGGAAACTTAATCCAACCAGGTCTGTATTTGCCACACTTTCTTTCAAGTGCTAGTTAATTTTCTAAGGCTCTGTGTCCTTTGTCCCTCTTTAAAATTACAATTGGTACAGTCACATTAAATGTCATTTCTCCTAATTGTATTTTCTTTACCTTTCTACCTGGACTGGTGCTACTTTTGTTGAAGGAGAATTGAGTTGTTAAAACTCCAGATATTCTTCTTGTATATTTTGCAGCACTGAAAAAATACTTTGTGGATGGTGTCTTTCATTGTGCTGCTTGCTGTCATCGAGCTTGTCATGGCTTAATCTAGCCTCCCAGCAGCCAGACCTGGTTGGGATACATTTTTGTCCCATTTCTGTGGTTTTTTATGGTATGCAAGGCTGGAGCAATTGCAGTTCATCCCAACAGTAGATTAGTAGAGGAAGAGACATCACAAATACAAATAATCGTTTGTGGGATTCCCCATCTCATGCAATGGTTCCAAGACATGCCCTGGAGAACATCGTTGTCTCTTGGACTGACACATATGGCAGGCAAGCACAGGCAACCACTTTCTCATTGGCTTTCAAGACTTTGGACAGTGTGCTGCCTATTCTTCATTCACAGATTTGTTGATGAGAGTTAGTTGTCTCTCAGTAGCTACAGCTGGGTATTTAGAATTACAGTCTACATCTTCACAGTCTGCTAGAAAGAGTGATAGAAATGAACCATGTATGTATAAATATGAAAAAGTTAGACATTCCTGAGTGCAGGGTATTACAAAATTGCATCAGAGACAGTTCAAGGATTTACATTTAACCAAACATGCGCTAGTTTGTAACAAAATTCGTTATGTGGCTGTGAATTCTGGGGAAATAAAATGTTGAATCTTGGTGATGATAGGCACTGAAAAGCAAAGCCATAAATAAGAAGTAGTCTTGTATTTTCCAGTTCTGGCTTGGGAAGTAGTAAACCTGGTCGTGCTCCAGCATGCTGCAGCACAGTCCATATGCAGAAGTCCCAACAATGAAAATGTTTGCATAAAGCTTCATATTCATAAATATTCTCAGAGCTAACCCAAACTTGGATGCAGGTTTCATTTTCCCTTTAGATCCTTTCCAATCTGAAATGCTTCGGAAATTTTTAACCCCATCTTAACCCCTTCCAGTCCCTGCCTCTGACACACACAAATGACTTGCCTAGAATTTGCCAATAACTGAAACGGAGCATATTTTCTGCAGCATGCCAGATGGTGCTGGTGAAGACCAGACACGCAGGAGGTTCCTAATTAAAGCTTTAAACCTAAGGATGAGAAATGGCAGGTGCAGTCTGGTGGGTGCTCAGATAGTGGACACACAGGCGAGCTGCCTAACGACTCTTTTGAGAACACCCTCACACCCATCCTCAGGGAGCTCATAATGACAAGAGGCAGTTAATTTAAAGCTAATTGAGAAATCTCTATCCAGTCTTCACACAATAAAACAAGGTGCCAGACCTCAGCTGGCGTTTCCACCCTGACAGGAAGAAAATGGCCATTGTTGGGCTGCAAAAGCTGCCACCTCATTCTCACCCGAGGACACAAAGCAACCGAACTCTTGAACCTTTGTAATTTCAGCAGCACTTCAGCCCATAAATAAGAACTGCTGAGAGGGAGCACATATGTCTAGGAATAGAAATGAATCCTGTAGCTTCATAAAGGCTGTTTCTTCAGCAGTAAGAGCTCACAGAGTTGAGGAGTAAATGCAGTGCCCTGCATGGGTGCCCACCAGGACAAGCTATTACCAGCCCTGCCTTAGGCAGGAGGGACCTCTCAGCTATTCTCAAGGTACTACAGTTCCCTCATCTGCTGAAAGTGTTGGGTTTTATCCAGGCCCTGCTGCCCTCTGACACTTCTCCTAGCTTTTCCATGACATAGAGTGATGCATCAAGTATTTCTGCTTCCAGTGTTTGATGTTTGAGGGCAGTAGACAAGGAGGAAAACTTGCACTATCTTATAATACACAACTACCATTTAATCCCACAAACCCAAAGTCAACATCTCTGGTGTAAAGCTAGTTCCTACACTGGACATAACCAGAAGTGGCTGTAGGGAAGGAGATGCCAGCAGAAAGCACAGTGTCTGTATAGCCATAAGCACTTGGCTGGTTTCAGCTGCCCAGACATTCTTCACATCTGCTGATTTGCCTGGATGCAGAGCAGGTAGACAGCTGTTGACAGCAGGTCTTGACCTGCGTCGCTGACATGCGAGGCAACTCTTAGGACAATGAATAAGCTGGTCTTATTCTTCTACAGCACTGCACTCTCAAGGGCCAGAAGGACCTTCCACCCTCAGTTTCCCACTAGGGTCCAGTATACCTCTTCAGTTTGTACCAGTCAAGCCACTGGAAGTCCAAGTTCTCCATGGAAGCCCAGCTGGGACAAAATCAAAGGGCGAACAGCTCAGGGACTGGTGCCAAACCCTTACCAAAATAAAGTGAGATATCATGCTCCAGCGTAACTCATTGAGAAGGTCGTTTAGAGGCATCAAAGTGCTGGTATCACAGTGCAGCTGAAGATCCCAAATAAACATAATATGTCCTTTCCATGTCTCTGGTCTGCCAGTGAGTTTCTTTCCTTGTCGGCCTCACCTCAGTTCTGCCCAAAGTCACATATTCCTTGCCACTGTTTCAAACAAACTCTCAGATTTGCTTGAATGAAGTGTTCTTAACAGACAGTAAGCATATTAAAAGAATTTCTGTATTGCGATCAATCACTGGTTTCTCAGTCACATACCCAAATACCAATTTGCCTAAATGCCTCAACTTTCAAAGACATGTTGCCCATTGATTCCCAAACACACGGGTAAAATGTGAGGAGATTTCTCTCACACTTTTGGAAGGGATGGCAAAATCTGAGCCTCATGTTGTGGACCAGTAACAGCTGCTGGACCCATGGGTGTGGTTGAGCCAAATCATCAGCACTTACTGTAACAGAGAAATGGATTTCTATAAGTGTTTCAAGAGATTCCCACCTTTTCCTGCCTCTGGCAGCTCATTCTTATCCCAAATAACATTTAATCTCATGCCCTGCTGGGCCAGTCATACAGTGATATGTGGGACTACAAACAATGCCAGCTCAGGGATTCAGGCTGAACCCCACAGCCCTCTTTTTGTTTGTTTGTTTTGGAAAACACAATACAGAGCAACACTTTTTCTCTTTCTGACTCATAAGCTAGTCCAAGCTACTGCACACAGATAAAAGAACTGGAATTGGCTGGAGCTCCATCTGCTTTTATTGGCTACAGAACTGACCCTCTGCTCCCACTGAAGTTATGGTCTGGACACCAAGTGTTTTATGAACTGTGAGGAGTAATCCAAGAAGTAGGTGAATGTACTGCCATCCTCGTTTCCCCCACACTGATTCTTTGGCTAATGCTTGTAGAATTATGGGTGTCCTATAAATACTTATTACTCCTGCATAAACGCACCATAAACTATGCTATAGCAAATGGTAACATTTATGAAATTGAGTGAGAGAAAGGAACTTCATTCCTTTCTAAGAGTTTCATTTCTTAGAAGTTTGGAAATCCTTAAGAACATGATGGAGAGGATTTGCAATGTGAGTAGATTCATAAAATTCCTATTCTAACAGAGTAAATTAGCCGTGAAAGCAGTATCACAGAACTGAAAAAGCCTTTCTCATCAGAGAGCTGGAGAAATCAACAGCAAACTAATCTACAGGGTGCAGAAAGTGTGAGATTAGTTTGGCTGAACAGGAAGATTTAATTAAAGACATACACAAACCAAATTGTCAAGCATGTATTATTCTGCTTTTGAAGTGCTTGGGAAAGACAGCCATTAGCAAACGGTGGGAAAGAACGCATGAGAGCTGCAGAATAGCAAGGATTGTCAGTCACTGGCAATGCTGAGGGCTGATTGCTCCTTCAGGGAACACTGAGACAGGGTAGAGTCAGTTTAGGGTAGAAAAGGGCAACTGAGGTAAAGGAGCCTGAAAGAAGCTTGTCAAATTCTTACCTGAATTTGACGCTTATCAGTGTCCCTGTAGGGACAACCCAGACCCCTCAAGGCTGGAGAAAAGAACCCAAAGGGGCAAGTAGCAGAAGGAAGCAGAAAAAAGGTCAGGAATTGTATTTCTTAGTTATAGAAATGCAAGGTCATTGGTTTCAACCCAGTCAAGAGCAGTATTTTCACTCAAAAATCAAAGGAACTGATTTGTGCATTTTGATACCACAAAAATTAGCCATTAAATTATCCTGGTCTGTAGGATCTCATTGTACAGTGGTTTGCAATCACGATTTTCTGGAGACTAGTATTACGACTGCTGTGATAGCACTTCAATATCATCCATAGATGGAATATGCAGAAGGATCAGTGCTTCATTTTGTGTAGTTTTACTAGAAGTAATTTAACTGCTAAATTCAGTAGACCTCCTTCAGTATTACAAGCTCAGCTGTTTCCTGAAAGGAAACAACCATTCCAGGTATAAGACCCTGCCATTGAATGTTCCTTCAAATTTCCAGTGGCTGAAGGTGCAAGCATGAGCCAGCTGAGCCGCATTTCTGTGTGCAGCCCCTCTTGCCCTTGACAGCTTCACTGCTTGTTTAGGAGAAGGAATGGCCCACAGGTCATCACAATTGTATCCCTTCCAGAGAGCTGATGGGACCTTGGTGAAGAACACTGCTTTCAGTTCTTGCATAGTAACCATCATGAGGATGAGCATGTGGGGAGCTTGCTTATGCAAAGTTTTCCTCGCTTTGCAATGAGTCACTAGCTAAGATTACTAATTCAGCTCAAGCAGTCCTCCTGATGTCATTCTCTGTCAGGAAGAAAAGAACTATGCAGTTTCTTTATTAGTCAAGAAGGAAAACCTTGGTGTTTGCCAAGAAATCTTTATGAAGTGAAAAGAGATTTGTCATTTTAGAAACAAAATCTTACAGCTATTTTTTTGAGATGTAAAGAACAACCCACCCAGAACAGAAAGCAGAGCATGTAAATGCAATATCAAGAAAACAATGGCTACAGAAAATCAAATAGACTCAGAAAACACCTGAGTCAAATTCCTCAGTGTGAGCAAAGGAGTGAAGAGCAGACTGATGGGGAAGTTAGTTGTTTGTGTGGTGTGTTGGTGGTTGGTTTTTGGGTTTATTTTTTTCCTCTCCTTCTGCTCAGGAAGGCAAATTGGATTTCTGCACCTTTTCATTTTCCAAGTGTGTTGATCCCAACTAATCTTAGCTTATCCAAAGTGTAAAAGGTTTTGTTTCTATACTGTTGTTTTACCCTGCAGTTACTGCTTTCAGTTGAATAGATCTTACTAATTTAAACCTGGCAGATCAAAATGGGCTATGTTTTGTCTATCTGACAGAGTTCACTTTAAGCTGATGTTAATAGTGGTTGTAAAACTGATGAGTCTGTGTGTATGTGCATGAATGCAAATGAGATCAGGAATAATAAATATACAACTAGGTAAAAAAATGCAGGCTTTTTTTAAATGTCTCAGAGAATTTGTACAGTTGATTTACAATTTGAGGAGATAGTGCACCATGTGTCAAGCAGAGGAAACGTGGAAAGGGAATAAAATGACAGTGCCACTCTCTGTAAAAAGCTGGCACATATTGGAAACAGAATTCAAGCCAGCCTTATGAGCATGGTCTGCCCTGAAGGGCATCAGGAAATGCTGATTTCCTGCGGGGCAAGTCGCAGCTACTCTGTTTAGGATTGGCATCCTGCCCAAGGGCAAACGGCTTCTGCAAGGTTGCAGGTGGAGTAGTGAGTCTTCAGGCTGGGCATGGAAATACCCACCATACACTCACAGAAGAACACGTGTTTTGGTGCTCTATTCATCCTCACTCTCCTCCTCCTGCTCCTTCTCTTTCATTCATTTGACACAGTCACCTCCAGCCTCAGGCTCATCTCACACACATCAAAACAAAGTCCTGCCCTGACTGAGTTCAGTTTCAGCAGCTTGTTGGCTTATGTGCTTGAAGATATTTGAATTTCATGTCAGTGTGGGTGCTGCCAGAAATTTTCTTAGGCTTTTTTCTAGACTTGTAATTAAGACGGCACAGTGGTTCTTTGTAAAAAGGCTGCTTTCAAGATCCTCATCAGGTGAACAATAGAAATGGTGCAGATGGTGCCCTGCAGATTTCGCTTCTTGCAGTACTCCAGGAATTCAAGACTATATGCTGTCTATATTTGGATAATTACTATTTCTTGTTAAAACATACACACAAGCAACAAGTTATAATCCTTAAAAGTACAGATATCAGATATAGCCCTTTTTTTTTAAATTTTCTAGCAGTGTAAAATGCTTTTTCAATTCTGTTGTTTCCTTTTTTTCCCCATGTATGTTGCAGGTCAGAACTGAATCCTTTCTGATAAGAAAACCTCAACTGATGTATCATACCTTGTGCTACTTCTTTTTCTACCATCAGGCAAGGAGATTATTAAGAAGGCCAGCATGACACAAAAATGTCATTAAAAAATCAGTGATTTTTCATCATCAATAAGACAAAAGAAAAAAATCCATGGTGCTATTATTACAATGAGAAAAGAAAACCTGTCTGAGGTTTCACAGCAAAACAGGTTCAGGCAGTATTCTGAAATGGCTGAAATAGATGGTTAAAGAGAAAAATAAGAGCACTGATGAATGTCACAGTAATATCCAATCTATGAGATTGGATGGAGTAATGTGCTAAAATAGGACTGGAAAAGATCAGACTGTGTAAAGCTGGTGTAGTTTAGAGTTCATATCTGAACTGAGACTAGGGCCTAATTCTGTCAAAATTTCAAAATCTGTATTGTTAGATTTCATCCCAAAATAAAAACATCATGGAAATTGTCAAGTTTGTGAGACTCCTTCCATCTTGAGAAGCAGAAAATCCCTTACACCTCTTCCTGTTTTGGTCTATATCTGAAAGAAAGACATACAAAAAGATTAAACTGAAGCCATAAGTTCAGGAATTTCTGACCCTGACCCAGGCATATTGTTGTGTATATAAAGAGCATTTAAAACCTGCTATTTTGGGTTTGCTTGCTGAAGGAAACAGTGACAGCTGTGAAGTCCAGAAACACATCTGGATTTTATCCAAATAAAACTTTTCCTGGCTGGTGTAGATCAAAACATTCTTTGAGGTTAAAAGAGTTGTTTATTTCACAAAATACTATGCAGGTACAAAAATGTGTATGTTTATTCCTAATTAGGCATATAAAGAAATAATAGCAGACATGCAGACATCAATGTAATTTTGTACAGAATATTAATTTCAGCCATAATTATTAGAAAATCAAGCTTATTTTTTATACTTATAAAATATCACCCATCCTTACGGAGCAGTTTAAAAAAATGTTAACTCCTAGCTCAGGATAAACTTGTAACAGTGAACCAAACACAAGTCACTAGGGAAGAAAGTCTCAAAAAATTGAAACCAAGCTTCACATGGCTACACAAGTATAAGCATTGAGCTGTGAAACACACAGCCTATATTGCTGCTTATAAAGAAACTGTTGTTTTCACATTCTATTTCCCTCAACTTTTGATGTAGGCAGAACAATAACCTCCACACAGCTAGATAATTGCTTTCACCAAAATCTCTGAGCACGTCATCCCTTAATGACACTCCACTACAAGTTCATAGATGTTATCATAAAATTAATTATGTTTCCTGTGAGAACCCTTAATGTTGATTTTGATGTCTGTCTTATTGATTGGCTATTGAACTCCTCATTGTGCTCCTTCGACAAGGTCCTGGCCTGACTGTGCAGGGAGCTTTTGCCCTGGGCTAGCTGTCAATCTCCACAACAAGGCACCTTGAAAAGGTCAGGGCTACCAAAGGCTGGCCAAGGGTGTACTGCCTTTAACTCAACCGAAGGAGGACTTAATTAGGACAGAAATAATACATTTGTTGAATTTCTTTTCATGAGGCAGCTATCTAGCTGACGATAAGTAAGTTCAGGAGATAGGCTGTCTGTTCTTATCCCTCATAGGGATTAACACTGAAATGTCATGGCTCAAAAAAAAAAAAAAAACCCACAACCCACACAGGCAAGCAAGGTAAGGAGAGGAGTGCTGGCAGAGAAGGTGAAGGCAGAAAGCATGTTTCCAGCCACTGGGCCCCATAATAAGACTTCCCCACGGAGCGACTCCCTTTTTCTTCAATAGCAAGTGGCTCTGAAATAGAAAGGAAAGCACAGGAACGTGATTTTCAGCATCAGGCACAGAGTTCAACTACACTGTGAAACAGAGAATGGTAGGACCAGTGCTGAGAAGACAGAGGCATCAGCGAAAGCACAGAGTGAGCACAGGGCAGCATGGCATGCTGCGGGCTTGGCTGTGCTGAGCTGGTGCTCACTTGCTCTGTCAGTCCAGAGTTCAGAAGATAAGCCCTAATTTTTGCAAGGCTCTATCAGTTTGGGACACTGCTGGCCTAACAGCCTCCTCACCTGAGCTGGTGTTGAAGCAAGAGCTCCACCTTTTCTGATGCAGGCATCCACCCATGCTCCCAGGCACAGCCTGGCATCAGCCTCCCAATGCCTGGCCTCTGCCTCCATGCTGGAAAGAGGTGGCTTTCAGTGCCTCAGCAGGCAGTGCCATGGTGTCACCTCTGCATGGGGGTACTTTTACCTCAACCACACTGAACATCGATAGTCGAGGACAAATAGCAGAGCACAATGACCAAATGTTTTCGGCTTCAGGACATCACATTCACAAGATTAAGTTGTCAGTTACAAGCTATTCTATGCTTTATATCTCAGCTTTGTATAGTACCTGGGATGTTTTCCACATTATAATTTCAACTATTGGCACAAAATTCACATTCTAGACATATCCTATCATGAGTTTGTTTCACAGAAAACTCCTTACGACCCTTCTATTGTTAAAAGCGGGGAAAATGTTTATTACTTTGTACCTAGGCCCTCAACACTCTTATTTTCCATTAGCCCTGTGGGTTGGCTTTCACAGCCTACTGGAAGTTCTTGAACAAGCAGAAGACCACAATCAACCTGAAAGCCTAGCAGAAGCAGAAGCCCACTTGATTTTACATCATGATGACTGCCAGCAGCCACTTTTCCATGGATGTAGCTATTTAGCTAAGGTGTATTGCAGGGCTGTTTGGGGCAGAAGAGTAGGTGCAGAAGGCACCTGAGTAGACGCTGCAGGAGAGGTCATGGAGCCTTTCCTGCAGGGGAGTGTGGATCACTCCAGGCAGAGGGGAAGTGGCAGAAGAAGATTTGCTCTGTGCCAGGAAGGAAACAATGACTGTTGTGCATGTGGGTGGGTGGGTGCAGGGGTGGAAGGGAGCATGTCACACATATCCTGTGCCAGGAAGTAATTTCATCCCTTTCCTGGAGCAGCAAAATTCAATTTTTGTGCATGGTACAGAGACACTTGAGCCCTCTCTGCTAGAGTAATATAATTGAGTGACAGCTGGCTGAGAGTGAGGTCTAACTATGAGAGTAGGACAGCCAGCCAAGTGTCAACTTTCCTTTGTTGGTGCTACCAGCATGTTGAAGAAATCCATGATAGCCTTTGGTCTCATTTGTAGGAAGGTGAGATGAGAGACAGTCAGAAAGTTATTTTTGTAGCAATCTAAGCAAAAGGGAAGGAAAAGGACATCTCCCGCTTGGTTGCTCTTCCCTCCTATGCAGTGGTCATAATGAGCAGCATGGGGTTTTTATTCATCCCAGCATTTCTGAACTTTGACCTTCATCTCATTCTGTATGGAGAGATTTGTAGCTCATTTCTCTCTTTGCTACTATGCACTTTTTTCCCCCACCAAAATTATAATATTAATTGAAATCTGAAATTATTATCTGATTGCAATCTAAATTGAATAGAGAGCCACAATTTTCCAGTTTTCCGCAATCATAAAATGACATGGCTGAGAGAGCTAAATCTAATTGTGTGGGGATTTTTTTTTTTAATCTCTTCCTGCTTCTGCACTTGCATTTGTATTCTAATAAACCCAAATACAGAAGGCATCTCTAATCAAATAGCTAGAATTTCATGTCTGATTATGGATGCATATTTGTAAGAAGAAATAACCTGGGAAACAAGTGGGATTGGAGAAGCATTTCTAAATGATATGTATCTGGTTTCTCCCAGCTGATAACATTTTCAGCATTTCTTGGGTCTGTTAGTTTTTAATTCAGTGCAAAGCTTAAAACTCTAGTGGCACAAGAGAATGCATTGCTAATCTTGCAGCAGAGCAGTGAAAATGTCAGCAGCAGGTTTGATATTCAGTACTACAAATGGTGCTCCATGTAGACGCTCCAGTGAACTGGGACTGGGTTTGTTCCAGACAGCAATTTGGTAAATCATGCCTGTTTTTAAACACACATGTATTCCTATTAATTTTATGGAAAAAGTGTGCTGGAGAAAATCCATAGGAAGGCCCTCGGTAGTGTGGGCAGGAGGACTCCTTTTTAAGCAGCTGCTGCATTTTGTAAGGTGTGAAAGAAAGTAATTTT
Organism: Lycocorax pyrrhopterus obiensis; assembly: GCA_014706295.1. Lineage (NCBI taxonomy): Eukaryota > Metazoa > Chordata > Aves > Passeriformes > Paradisaeidae > Lycocorax > Lycocorax pyrrhopterus. Next base: position 23,790,370 of record JACSVZ010000014.1, on the reverse strand, counting down.
TCAATGACTCCCTTATGTGTGTTCTCAGTTTTGTAGCTTGAACTGGACAGTATGGTGTTGGTGACAGAGCTCCTCTTGATTTAATTGGTAGTACATGAGTGTAGGTCCTCATCTGAAGTTCTCGGAAGAAACATTTGTTAGCTTCAGTATGTAGAATAAGACTGATCTCTCTTTGCTTCAGTCATTTAACTGAGGGGCCTATTTTGGGAGTCTGGTGACTTGATTCTCTCTTTGAGCAACACCAGCTGTGATACGGGCACCTCTGGAGGCTGCCTGAACGTGCAGCTGAGATAAATCATCTTCCAGCAATGCTTGCTTCTTTTGTTTGGGATGGCTGGGCCACATGTGTGCCTCGTTCAGGAGCCTTGGTTTACAGGTAGGGCTTGAGGCTGATTGTGGGTCTTGTGACAATCACTTCCTTCAGCTGGTATGGGGTCAGTGAGAGCCCAGAGACTCTGGCACTTCCAAAGGGACGTACAGAGTCCTCCTGGAAGAAGCTATGCTTGATTTCTGAAGGGGGTCAAATGAGAATTACCAAAGAGGTTCTTCATTCATTTTTCAGCTATAAGGTTGGGGAAAAAAATATCAATGCTTAGTGGCACACACATAATCCTAGTATCAAAGAAAATTGTCAGTTTCTTGTCATCTGCATGCAGAACTGCTGTACTCTTATTTTGCAACGTTACAAACTATTTATTAAATTAGATCTGAATAAATACTCTTGGGATGCTGTCTGCATCAGATTAGAGTCTCATTTCATGCAGATTGCAAAGACACAGAACTACATGCCAGTGGAGGTGCAAAGTACTGTAAGAGTAATTTCTTTGCCGAGCAAGTGCGCTGGTGGTCACAGACTCTGTCCTGCCCAAGTTGTGGTTCCATAGAACTCTAAATTGGCTTTTTTGGCAAAGGTCACATTGTGGTATCAATTACTGGCTACTACCTGGAAAATTTAATTTCATGCCCTGCAGTTGGTCTGCTTTCTTCTCTGCTATGATTGGCAACTGTTTCCCTGCTGGTAACTAGAATAGGTCATTTACTTTCAGTGATTAAAATCCAGAAGCTAACTGATTCGGAAGGGCAGCTTTGAGTTGCTAGCATAACCCAGAGAGCTCTTGCACATGCATCCAAATGCATTTGGATGAATAGAACAAAAGCTACTTCTTGCCCTTTACAAGGCCTCTGAAGAAATTGTACCGTTTGTGATTTGTGTCATGTCAATCTGTTCCTTGTCCAGTTGATATTTAGTAGATGCACTTACAAAAAACAGAGGAAATTAGTGAGCTAAGAAGTGCCTGATTTTAGGTAATAAGCTATTGTTAATATTACTTATTGTCTTGTTAATCTTACTTCTTTGTTAACCTAAAAACTTTCGCTTGGAAATCAATTGTCAAATCTTTTCTGTCTTTTAGAAGCTTCTGAGGAGCTTCTTAAATGCCTAGTTTGGATTTTAATAGATCTTAGTGCTATTTCTATGATCCAGAAAGCTGGGTCTTCATTTACATTATATCATTTACTTTGAGGTGGAACTAGTAATCAAAATAAAGGGAGATTTCTGCTTTAAAATTTCTTAAGTAGTATAGGAAGTGACAGGTTGAGTTGGGCCCTGGGCAACCTGGTCTACTAGAATGTGTCCCCGCCCATGGCAGAATGTTTGAAACGAGGTGGTCTTTACGGTCCCTTCCGACACAAACCGTTCCATGATTTTATGAATCTGATCCTTCTTGTGTGTCTTGAAGAATGCGGTTTATCTTTTTACTTATGTGTTTACTCAGGATAAGAGGACTGCTTCAGCTTCATGAAGAACAAGGATTTGAAAGAAACTATCTGTGAGGAATACAAGGAATTCTTAACTATTATTTAGGTGAAGAAAGGCTTATTGTTTTTGTTACCGTGATGATAGAGTTTCGCTAGACCAAGTACTCCAGGACTTTCACAGTTCAGATTTAAAACAGTTCAAACAATTATTGCTTGATGACTGGAATGAGAGCTGTCAGCCTGCAAATGCATTGCAGAGGCTTTTCTCAATGGACATTTTGGCATAATATGAAACAACCCGACATTATTTGAAAATCATTTATACCAGGTTCAAATACGCATGCGGTGGAGCAGGATCAGAAGATTTGATAAGGCAGAAAGTTGGAATTTGGCTAGCTAAAGGACACAGGGCACCAAGTTCTAGGACCCAGTGGTTCTTTACTAGCAGCCAAGAGATTCTTCTTTTCTTTGAATTCAGATTGAATTGTCTAATCACTTCTCATTTTTTAGCTTTTTTTTTGCCTACAGTACTGTTGGAGTTGTCAGTGTTTTATTACAGGTAAAGTTTACTAAGTGAGGGGTATATCTCTAGCCCAGGAACTGGACAATACAGAGGTCTGCTCATCACTAAAACTCTTTCAGAAGGCTTAGGAGACACAAATTAAAATTTCTTTTAAAATAATTTTCAATACAAAGTACTACAGACGTAGCAATATCTCTTAATACATTATTTCTTTTCTTAGAAGTGTGTTGCTCCCAAGGGTAATCCAGTTGCTAGCACCAGATCCTAAAGTTATCCACTGGCATGTTGGAGGCCAGTGATGACCACCTTCCTTTTCATAAGACTTGACCACAGTCAGTCTCCAGAAGAAGCAGTGACACCTAGGTCTGCACAGTCCTTTGGATGTTTGTTTTGATGCCTATCCATATAGGGCGTAGCTTGGGACTTTAAGTTTTGTAACCCTGGCCCAGAATCACCACACGCAGGAGGAGCCATGAAGGAGCTCCAAGGCAAGGAATGAACTGAACTGATCAAGTTTTCTATTTCCTTCTCTGCCCAGGTGCACTGACCAGACAGACTCCACACTGGCCATTTCCCAGCAAGGCTAGACTCTGCTGTGTCCCTTTGCAGCCTTGCTCCCAGAGGCAGGGGACCCAGGCATTCATGCAGCCAGTCTTCACACAGCAGAGGTTACGGAGTTTACTGTCCAGGATCTCTCCAAGGCAGGAGATTTTAGGGCAGTTGCTCAAGCATTTTTACAACACCCGAGACAAAACTGAACAACTGTAAGTCAAGTGGTACTCCAAATGCTAATACAAAGAACATACGTTTGTCCTTTGAAAGTGATGAGATTTTCTCGTTTGAAATGACATATGCATGTATGTGCTCTGTCAGAAGACAGACAAAATCCACTTTTTGCCTTATTTTGCTTTTTAACATCTTAATGAAATTCCAAATATGTCAGGCACACACCTGTTACAAATAATTTTACTTAGGATGAAAAGTTAATATTGGCTACTAAAGTGCCGAGTTGCCAGATCCAGGCTCTGCTGGTAGGAATGTAATGAGTTGCTAGTGGTTTGGCATTGCGGTATCATAGACAGACTGGAAGAAATTTGCAAGTCAGAGAGAAATACCATAGCTCCGGCCTCTAGAAGGTGAGGCAATTAACTCTTCTCGCTCCTTTTAGAGAGGCCAGCCCTTCTGTGACTTCCAGGAGTTATTCAGCAATGCTTGCCATTTATTGTTACTTTCCAGTCAGCATACAGATAGAAAGTATCTGCTCTGGCAAAACCACAGCACTACCACTCACAAAGCAATTTGAAAATTTCACTACTGATGATGGCTCACTTCCAAACTGCACAGCATCCCTAGAACTACCTAAACTTCACACTGCCAGTGTGCAGTGACCGAGATACACCCACTGCCTCAAAAAATAACAGAGTGAATATTGGTATCATTTAAGTACAATGCATTAAACTGCAATTATTTTATATTGATGGTAAAAAAGCAGAAATACAAAGCTGATCTCAAATTTAAATCCTTGGTGCAGCATATGCCACATCTTATTACAGATGTAAAGAAACACACACTTTTTGTTTTGTCTGTAGGATGAAATGACATTGACTTCCTGCAATGAACAGATACTTTAGGAATACTCAGTTTCTCTAGCATTTTATATATATCACCACATCAAATGCCAGCACTGGGCATGGGCAGACACATGGGCACCTGCCAATCAATCCTTGATTTTTATCCCATTTTAACTTTTGTGCTGATTGATAAACAAACTTCCAATCAAGTCCTAGCAAGTGAGGCTTTTTGAAAGAATCCAAATTTAAACTATAAATTCAATACTTTGCCTTTGTTGAGAATTTCTAGTATCATAAATCCAACTTCACATTCTTCAGAGTTCTTTGGTTATTTGTCTAAGGAGGGATCTCCATTGGCACGGAGGGGATTTAAGCACTGGGTAGGAAGTAAGTACCTAATTCCCTTTTGTGTTTTTGTAAAGGTTTCCCACTGATGTCTATGATGAAAAGAACTGAAACAGCAGGCCTTACTGCATGCAGTCTGTAAGGATACTCGAGGCACTCCCCATATTTTTTAACATCCATAAAAACATTTAAGTTTTTCATTTGGAAAAGGAATTCTTGAATCGTGAATCCTAAATATTAAGAGGAGATCAAGGATTGTACTCATTTCCAGGGGGACGCAATACAATACTTAAAAAATTTCTTTCAATTCTAGTATCTTATTTTTTCCAGTTCTACTTTCACCCTCTCTTTCTGCCCCTTCTTTCCAGCTGAAAGTCAAGACCCACAGCTGGAGGAAATAAAATGGCTATATTGCAGTACTTTAAAATTAGCATGGTTCAATTTCAGCTCAGAGCTAATAGAGCTCTCTGCAGAAGGCATTGAACCTCTTGCTTTGTGCATCTGTGTCCCGTATAATGAAAAGAACATAAGCAGCTGCCCTATTGAAAAAAGAATCAGAAAAATCCACCGCTTGCCTTTTCCCTGCACTCAGGAGCTAGCAGTCATTCTAACTTGGTAATGAAAGGCAATTCCATCCCCTCAGCAAACGTTATCAAGTAGCTTCAGTTTGTCTTTAATCACCTCACTACTTTTCTCTTTCAAAGTTTAGGCTAAATGATTTAACAACGCCCATGTGATTTCTCCATAAGGACTGTGGAATTGGTAGCCATGTGCTGTAGGTTAGGACACACCAGAACAGGAAAGGTGAACATACTCGTTCCACTGCAGCAATAACAGCAACCTTCCTTCCCTCCCTGCTTTCCCCTGCCCTTCACCAAACCCTCTTCTCCCAGACCACATAACCATATGGTCAAGGTTATAAAACATCAAGGCCTCTGTCACTATAGCAATCCCAATAAAAAAGCCAAGGTAGAAGCCTTCACAAGGCTTAACCTTCATTTACGTCTGATCCCTGGAGAGCTTAACTCTGCAGTTTTTAAACACTGCTCATATCCCCCATAAAAAATGTTTCCTATTTAAACAGTAAAAGATTTACTGCATGAACATCCTTCTTCCACTCTGCTGGATTACACCTCTCCAGGGACAAAACACCAACCAGCCAGGGTAAAACACCTGCCTTATTAATACTGTTAATTGAGAAACAGTGATGAGGAGGCCGACATGCAAAAACCTGGCCCCTCTTTGAAGTCGAAAGACTGCTGGGCCAAACAGATTTCAGCTAGGAGTAACAGGTGCCTCTCCCCACAAATGGTGCTGCTCTGCCTTAGGATAGCACAAGAATCCAGAGAGCTGCACTGCTCAGAGAGATGGCATCCCTTCTCATGCCATCGCCAGCTCTGAGGAGATCCCAATAGCTCCTTCTGAGGGAGCAAAATGGGCTCATCCTCCCAGCCCAGGCAGCCTGAATTAAGGAAACTCCTTAGCATCCCCCAATCCCCTGTCCTCTTCTCAGGCAAGGCAGCAGCCTTCCTAGGGCAGGCCAGAGTGGTACTACTGGCTCGCTCTGTTAAGGCCAGACTATATGTCTGGTCTGCACTAAACCCATCTAAGCATGTGCTGTGTCTGCAGTAGGGAGTATTTGGGGCCAGCCGGCATTTTCCTCTGCCGCAGGCTCTCCCTGTTTCCAGTACATGATGGTGTTAAATATTACAGTGCCTAGGATGCCCAGATGGCTTACATGGCACAAATCTTTGCCCCTGGATGTCTGCAGAGAAAAACAGATCATTATATTTTCAAGGTGGACTGACTTGGGCAAGAATATCCTTAGCACTACTGGAAGTAAAAATTAGACCCTTGTGTATCTGAAGGAGCTAGGGTGCTGTGGAGAGCATTTGCAGCATCTTTACTTTAATCCTGGTCTCAGCACAAAGAGGAGCCTCCAAAACTATCAGGGGGACTGTAGAAAATCTATGGTTTCAGAGGGTGTCATGAAATTTTGTCCCTATTCAGGCTTACTCACTACTGCTTTAAAAGACTAGCTGTCCACTAAAAATAGGTTTTAATGATCCAGCACAATTTTACTTTGTATTGACAATCATATTGTTGAGTCTTTAAAATCCTCTGGGTGTCTGACATGATTCAGTAAAACTCTAGCTGTATTTGCAGGCTTGTTTTGGAAACTCTTAGCATTGAAGATCACCAGTACATCTATAATCTTCCCCCTCTCTCTCATTCCCCCTCTTCCTGTAGTCAGCTTCTGCTATTTCTGTACTGCAGTAGCATTTGCTGACATTTCCATGGGGATGTCATATATTAGGTAGCACTCTAGGCTTTGGTTAGCAGTACATGCTACATCTTGAAGCAGTTAAATTCCTCATGCCATTTTGAAGTTAAAACCCTGTTTCATTTAAAAGCTGGACTCCTGGCTGGTAACTTGTCTGGAATAGTGGGTGGCAGGCCAGTGCAATTTGAAATGGCTAGGACAGAGAAGGAAACCATGAAAAATGGAGCAATTACATTGCAGGTCAAGGTTTGTTATTGGGTGGCATGGTTTCAATTTGGCACTGAAGCATGGCAAAAAGTCTACTAGGCATGTTCATGCGTTTTTGTTATCTGCCATTTGTAAGCAATATTTGAGGAGGGGGAAGTGGGAACATTTAGGAATCCAATGCAGCTGTCTTGAAGGCTTTGTCTATGATAGAGGCTTTTTTTTTTTTTTTTTTTTAAGGAAACCATTGTTAACCTAAAGTTTAGAATAAAAGCATCCACATGAAACTTTGAAAACTGTGCGCTGTTTGCCAAGTTCTAGATCAAAGGTGCTTGAAAAGATTGATACAATTTTTTTTAATAAAACACGCACATCTGGCCTGAGAATTGGTCTGCCAAGTTTCAGCCTAATGAACTTTGAAATCGGCCTCCTACCAGCAATTCTCTAGACCCAGGTTTCTAGTAGAGTAGCTGGACAGTTTTTATAGCCAGAAGGTACTCATATAATGACTGTGTTCTCTGCTGGCAACTAATTGACAGACTCCTGATACAGTGTTGTTTCGAGCAAGCAAAATTGGTTTCAATTTGTCCCCCATCATTTATCAGCTGGCACATGAAGCCTGGATGTTAAACTTTTGTTGCATCAGAACAAGTTAAATAGCCCTAAGTCCGGCAGTGGAAGGCACATCAACAACAAACTGTTTACACAGTCCAGCTCTTCACATCTTGCACCATTCCTTTTGCTTTATTGTGCAGACCAAAAGTTGGTTGGAAACGTATAAGCTTTTGCTGAAGCTGGTGTTTGCTGGAAATACCCTTTCGTTCTCCACTATCCTGATTGCCAGACGGGAGGAACACTTGACAGTTTAAAAGTAACAAAAGATCCTTGCTTATGCTCAGCCCAGAGAGTCATAGTCCACAGAGCCAGAAGCTCATGCAGAAGGAAGTGTTTCCTGCCATAACTAAAGTGAAAAGCATATTTTTCCCAAATAAACCCATTTAAAAAATCCTTAACCATTTGAATCTCCTCTTGAAACTAGACTTCATTATAATGACAAAAGGTTTGAAAAACTGAAGGCACTAGCTTTGCAAGCTGACCCTTGCAAAAGCCCAGCCAGAAAGGGAGCATTTAAGTGCACAAAATTTCTTTGCCCCCAGGCAGGTAAATATGTATACCTCAAATAATCCTTACAGCAAATGCCCCTTATGTGGACCAGCAAAGCTCTTTTGTAAATGCTTTTATCTCAAATCCACTTATCTGAACTCTGGCATATTTCAAGTGAGAAGGTAATTAAGCCTCAGCACAATTTATTTGGGCCCAGAAGAGTGATAGCATACAGAGAAACTATTATTTAATGATTTTTCTTATTGCTTCTCCACCATTATTAAGGGTAGAAATGTCTTCCTCATGGCTCATTTGATACTAAAATTCCATATACTCCTAGCAAGTCATATTTCTGAATTTAGGGAAGTTAAAACTATCCTGATTCAGTTTAGAGACACTGCTCAAGACAAGATGACAAGCACTTATGACTCCACTGATTGTACTTTCCAGATTTCCACTGACTCTAAAGACAAGCACCCCTCAGTCAGACCCCCCACTGGATCCCAGCTGCAGATCTCTGTACCTGGAGACATCAGTACAAAGTAGACCAAGAGATTCCCACCTAATGTCACTGGTACATTCCCACAGTACATGGTCCTTGTGTTGACGGACAGGATCCACCTCAGACTGATTCCTTGAGCATATTCACTCTTCTCAGAGCTACAACACTGTAGTAGCTCTCCGAGCTCTCTGAGTAGCCTTCTGAGATTTCCACCTTATGCTCTATTTGTAGACCTTGTGTCTTAGACAGAAGGATTGGGGAATGAGATAATCCTGTGTTCTCTTAGAAGCACGGTGCATTGCGTTCATGCACTTTGTTTCTGCAAAATATTAAGAGCTTTTTAATGCTGAGTATATGCAAGAAAGAAGCTGGGAAGAAGTACTGTACAGGAAAATAAAGTATTGCATCTTGGCATGTGAAAGGCAAGCACACCACCCACGTTTTACAGCCACAGGCTTTGCAAAAAGCTGAGTATCTAAATGGGTAACAGACTCTTACTCTGGCACTGCAGAACATTCTGGCTAGAGGCATCCCTCTTTTGCAGTGCAGACACTGAAAAAAAACGATTCAGTGATACTGTTTCTGCCCTTCTTTTTTTTTTTTTTTTTTTGACCCAAAAGGAGAAAGGAAGATAAAAGGAGGGCTTGGAAAGGTTTCCCAAACCTGTTATGGCTATACTGTCCTGACTACAGTAAAGAATTTATGATAGTGATTTCCAGACTTCAAAAGGTTTCAAGAGAACTGATTCAATTAAACAGATACTGTAACTTAATGTTCTTGTACAAATAACTTTGGTTAATAGATTTTTTCTTTTGTGAAATTCTGTTGCCCTGATTGAGGATTTGTACACCCCAGTGCTAACATCCACATTTTAAAATTTTGTTCTCTCACAACAATGCAACAGCAGGCTATGATCAGAGTAATTCAAGCCCTTTACTTCCCTCTCCAGACAGTTATTAAAAATAAAAACATTTTCCTCCTTTTCTCAAAGTTATAAAGTTGTGTGGGCACCAGATGAGCAGACGCATACGAAAAGGAAAAAAAAATTAAAAGCTCTTTGAAAGAGAGAAAGAATATAGCATTGCTGCAGGCATGTCCAACGGAGAAGAGCTAACCTATCAGTGTCAGACAGTAGCATTTCCTCCTTTATATACTGGTGCTCACTGGGCTGAATGGTAAACTCTGTACTTCGCTGTCACTTTGAGTATTGCTAACTGCAAGACATTCCTGGGCTCACATCAGGTATATAAAATCTTCCTTGTTCTAACAGACGTACGAGAACATCCTTTCAGCATCACTCACTCAACAGATTTTACATTTAGATTACAGAGATATACCTATAGATATCGCAGTAAAAATCACAGGAATCTGGAGAACCATATCTTTCTATGTATTGAAGAGTATAACCTTCAGTGTCAGTTGAATCTGCATCCCATTGTGCTCCCAGGTGTACCAAATATCTGAGGAATTTCCTCAAAGAACTTACTGTTGACAACAGTTAAGAGAGGCACATCCTCTGTGGGTGCAGACTACAGAGAAATAGAGCAATGATCATCTGCAAATCTGCCTACATGATTTTTCCCAGCATTATGGAAGAGAATGATAGCAAAATGAGGGCTGGCAAGCGTGGTTATCATTTTTGGAAACACTTACGAGCAGCTGTAGCAAGAAGCAATAACATATTCATCAAGGGAAAACTGATCCTATCTTTCAACGAATGTTATATCTGAATGCACTGAAATCCAGCATCTGCAACAACTGTGGCAATCATTTTCCAGCTAGTGCTGAACTAGTTCATGTCCACAGAGCACTGTCCTGCTTAAAATCTCTCCATTTAAACGCTAGTCAAAATGACTCCTGCGAATGGAAACAACCGGTGTATGCAAAAAGGGCCTTGAGTGATCTCTCACTCTTCTAGTGCTCGCCTTCCCAGCCCTCACTCACAACTGGGTTATTACCATCCCTTGCTGTGTTATGTCCAATCCAGACTGGAAGGCACAGGCCTGACATTTTAGAAAATTATTTGTAAAGCAACATGCACGCTTCTGGCTTTTTATTAAGAACAATTAAATAATTACATAAACTGACCATTTGGCCTTTTAAAACACAGCAAGATTTACAGTTCCAAGTAGACCATTTGCACGTAGGCAGTCTCCTACCTGCACTGGCTGCCGACATAAACCTTAATATCTACAGTGACACTGTCTGACAGCAGAAGACAACTATCAATGCTTTCCAGGTCTTTATAAGGAATTGTACCAGCCTGCCTTGGAGACACAGATCTCCCTTATCCAAAGTGTTGAGGTTCTGGACTTCCCTGTCTCAGGGTTGACTCTACAGAGGTGTTGTCCACTCCCTGCTAGCAAGAACCTCCCCTGTTTACTGGTGTGGAGAGGAACGAAACAGACTTTCATTGCCTTCTTGCATCACTTTGGGATCCTGGGGCAAACAGCACATCTCAGCTTTCTCTTCTCTAACCTACACAGCTGAGTATCACTCTTCCATGCTTCAGATGTCTTTGAAAAAGCCAGTGGGACAGAAGTGTTTTGCTACTCTGCAAGGATACACATGGCACTGACCATACCTGCTTCGGAAATTCCACTTTTGTCTGTAAAATGAGCATCTCCCAAGATGAACTCCCAATAAATATCTGGAAAATGTCATCATCAACTTACAGTTAAGTCAAGACATGAACCTTGGCTGACCTAGCTGTGTAGTTCTCTCTAATCCCTCACTTCCTCGAAAAACTGGGTGAATGGTCTGAGAAACCCATGGACCTCTTGGTAAATCATAAATCCAAGGGGTTTTAAGTTTGGAGGATTTGAGGAACGGATTTCAGGTAGTGAGGAATAATGATGCTCCGGGGTGTTTTATCATTTCCCATTCCAAGAGTTTATACATATTGTCTGTGACTTCCCCAGTGAATTTGAAGGAATTCGAAGGAAGGATCTGAACCATCTCAATATTTAATTTCTGAGTGATATTAATCAAAATTGTATTTTAAATGATAGTGCTCCATAATGTGAGAATTGCCGTATCTCCAGTGAAGGAATAAGCTATCCATACAAAGAAAGTCAGACCTGATTTAGATATAGTCCAGTAGAAATGTACTCTTGACTGCAGCATTATTATACCATTTCATTTTGTCTTCTGGTGTAAAATTTTCTATACTTTCAAGATGCAAATGGCTGGCCTGATTCAGAGTGTGTGGGAAATTCAGAAGGATATACAAGGGTGGACATGCTGTGACATTGTCAGAAATGTTCATACATTTAGCTTATGGTTTTCTGCTCTTTTCTACCATCCCAGGGCTCCAGGGACTTTGGCTGTTAAAGTACTCAACTAAAGAGCTTTGAAGGTTTGTTAATGTGCTGTGGCACTTTTGGGCAAGTATTTGATGAAAACAGATCAAAGAAAGAGAGTGTGAGACCATGTCTTTTGAAAAGTTATTCAGATAAAAAGAGAGAGACAGTGCAGTGAGTCTGAGGTACCTTCAGATTAGCTGGTTTGAAGCTGATAATAACCTTGTCACGGCAGCTCAGAGCTCGGTGCACATTCGCGTACTCTGCTAAAGAGAGATGCATATTAGTAATCTGAAATTGTATTCACTTTCCAAAAGTATCTCTGAATTATTTGCATCTAATTCATTCAGTATGATTTTTTCATCTGACACCTTCCAGAGAGTAGGGTCCTTCAGTGCAACGGCAACACTGTGGAAGGACTTCTTCCTTCAGAATTCACAGCTCATCAGAAAGGATCTGCTGCAACACTTCATCCTGCGCCAGGGCAGGATTATTTCTGAGGAACAGCAACTGAGATGTCCTGCCAAAATCGCACATCTGTGGGTCTAGAATTGTCTGGGACCTCCTCTAGAGCTCAAGAGAGGGTTACACATACAATAAATGATGTGGAGAATAACAGATAGATGACAACTGACTACAGACACACAAAGGGATGTGCTAAAGGACTATCTATCATGCTTGTCATTTTATGAGGTTATAACAAGAAGTGATAGATTTAAGATTCAGTTGGGAAAATCTGTCATTATTATTGGCCAGCATCTACAAATCTCAATGGCTAGTGCTAAGCTCCTAAATCTACTTTCAGGTATTTAAAGAAAAATTGTTCATGTTTTCAGAGGTGGTGAAAAGTTGCCTTTCCAGTCCTCCTTTCCTACTGCAAAAAGCATGAATCCCCCTAATGAGAAAACTTTCAAACCCATGAAAATTTTAATCTCCTACAGACATTTCTCCCCTTTACACTGGTAATGTGCTTCTTGTTCTGTCAACGTTGTCTCATTAAAGGAATTGGAGTCCTTTTTAAACACACTGGCCAAATCTTTTCTTGGATGGCTCTCACTTGTTTCTGCAGTGCTCTCTGAAGGAGGAGCATCGGCACGTGGTGACATGACCATCTCTGCTCTGCTGTTAAATTGCAGTGTGAGACACACTAAAACAGAGGGCTGTAAAACTCTCTGCTTTATAAAGTCATATCCTACAACCATGTGTATACAATTAGAGTGTGCTGCCAGATTGTTAGGAACACTAAGCAAATGCAGAAGAAAGTTGGATTCTGGACCCAGCTAGGAGGTGAGTAAGATCTACGGGTGTATGAATTAAAAGGAAATTATGAGGTTAAAAAAACCCCACAAAAGTATATCCGGTGTTTTTGTCTGGTGTAAATACTGCTGGATGGCCTTGGCCCGGTTATATTGAGCTGAGAGGCCTGTGAATAAAGACATGCCCTTTTTTTGCAAAAAGTGAAAAACCTTCTCCTCAGGCTGCATCCTACGGAGGTGACATGGCAACCTGTTGGGTATGTCCTTGGACATGAGGTAAAACCGCTTCTTTATTGAATGACCCCTCTTGTTCCATCAATACACAGCCTGGACCTAGATTATGTGTGAAGAAGTTTGCACCACCATCTCATAAAAGTGATGAGGTTTATTTGTAGCCGAGGCTACAAGGGAGAGTTACTCACAGAGCTGGTAAGTGAGAGGACACAGCTTTCTTCTGCTGGAGTGTACAGTCCCACTCCAACAAATAACACTTCTGCCCTTTCAGCATCTGCTACCCCTCAGAAAGGCACCCACTTCTGCCTGATGGCCTTTGGGTGCAGGTGCCAAGGATTCTTGTGCTGCTCCCTTTCCTTTGCTTGTGTTTGTCTGCCTGTACCTGAGAGGTCACAACCCTCATTCAAATCCCTGCTGATACTTAGGAAATGGCAAAGATGATTTGCTGTGCCCATCCTGAGACTGAACTCCACACCCTGTGGCTCACCTCTGCCTGGGATGCAGGCTGCCCTGGGGCGGGTGGGAGCAGCTCTTGGGAAGGCAACAGTGGCATGGGGGATGGCCACTGTTGGGGTCTCAGGCGAGAACTCAAGATGGGACCCAGCTTACACAGTCACAGTGCTCGCTGGGAAACCAGCCTAAAGAAAACCTCGACAAACAACTCTCTTATCCAGTGTAAATCCAGCTGCTTTCAACTTTTCCAGATGCCTGCACTTGGTGCCTGTCCTTCCTTCATGCTATTTTAAATGTTGTTCTCTACAGCCACTGGGCTGCTGGGATCAGAGGTGAAGCACCGTGCTGCCCAAATGCAGTAGGAGCTGGGGGTGCTGGGGAGGTGACATTTCCTCCCTCCCCGGATCCCTCATTTGCGCTTCTTCTCAACAGTGTGTGCATCACCTTGCTGCCTCTGCTCTTCCTTTTGGCAAGGATCTGCAAGGGAGTGCACCCTGTGCCCTGAGCCATGTCTTGCTGGCAACGTGCGTATGTGGAGAAAATGCTGGATATTGGGAACTCATGAAACTGCGGTTCAATTCCTTGTTCTGCTTCCCACAGGATTCTAGATAGCAACAGTCTGAAGGCTTTTATGAGCTTAAAGATACTTACCTATGGTGAGAAAAATGCCTGGCTGAAGACTTCTGGATCACCAGGAAACCATCAGCCACTGCAGGGGCTGAAATGCCTTTTTAAATGCCAGTCTTCAAGTCTGTGCTTCAGCTCCTCTTACCAGGACAATTGCAGCAACGGCTGTAGAATGCTCAGATGCTCTGTAATGACAGCCACATAAATGGAGAAGCCCAGCCTTTTTCAGGAAGCTTTCTTAAAAAAATTTCAACAAGCTGAGTTTCCTCGGTTTTAAAGGGCCAGTTTGCATGAAGAGTTATACCAAACAGAGCTGGAGGAGGCCCCAGATCCCAAACTTGCCATGCTTCTGCAGATCCCTTGCCCAAAACAAGTGAACCAAACAATGGACAAGGTGTGCTGTCCCCAGCCATTCAGCCATCCATCACCTCTCCCAGAACCAGACACAGAAGTGAGGCACTACTGTGCCAAGGGATTTCCTACCTCATCTGCTGGGATTTACTCCATAATCTGCTGGCAAAACTCCCTCTGCCCGTGAAAAGTGCAATAGTCTGTGGCTGTTGGCAGCTGCTGCCAGAAGCCAAGCACGATGATCAAAGCAATCAGGATGACCTCAAACACTACATACCTGTCCATGAAAAAGCTGCATGTACTGGCTGGGTACCTTGAGTGATTCCTGACTTCTAGGGAATTTTCTCTGCGGACCTGATGTTTACCACTTAGTAGATGGGTACAAGGAAAATCTTTTTGATAAATGTGAAATGTTGCAATGACTTTATGTAACAAAACAACTGTAGAAGCAATTTTGCTCATAGAATCAAACCATGCTTTTTAATTTATAATCACATTTTTATTAAAGGAACAATTATCTAGTTTAAGAATTCTGTTCAGTTTAGCTGTTTGCTTTACTAGTAACTGATTTTAATAAGGGTGCTACGAGAAGAAAATTCTGATTAGAGAGATGAATACAGACACAAGAAAAAAGTTAGGAAAACTACTTTGGTCTCAAAGTATGAAATGTACTATCTTAAGCAACATATTTACTACAAGCAGAAGGACAAGAAAATGTTTATTTCTTCTATCAGCACTAATGCGGAGTCCCTTTGGTTATTTCTTTAATCCAAACAGCTTCCTGGTAGATCCAAGATGTGAGGCCTTTCTGTAATGACTTGGCAAGAGAAAGGGTCCAGAACTTCTCTGCAAACACAATTAAGTTGTCAAAGACAAGTCCTGTATTTGAATTAAAACTATAAATCTTTCATCTGCACCTACTCTACATCAAATAGCAGGAAAAGAGGCCCTCCCATCTAACAGTCTTAATTACCAGTGCACTGCAGCCTTTGAGCATGACAGAGCCAATGATAGCTGACCTTGTGCTCCAGCCCCAGAGCAGGATCAGTGTGATGAATGGGAAATCCTGCCTGAAATATCACAGCAAAGGGAATAGCCTCAGATGGCAAATTAAGTGCCTAGCACACAGTTGGGGCTACACAAATATATAATAATACCCTTTGCTTTGATCTGTTTATACTGGAATGAGCAGTATGTTGAAGGCTTCAGTGTAAACACATCAAACTTCGTCTAGTAGTGACCAGCCCTTGACACCTCTTTTCCCACACAAATGCGTGGTGGGATGGTGACTTTTCCTCTCTCAAATGCTGCTTTAGAACTGTTGTGCTTGGAGTAGGAGAAATAGGCACTGTGGGTTTGTTATGGTTGTCTCTAATACTCCCGCATAACTCCCCATGGCCCATAGTCGGTAAAAATAACTGTGGGTCTCCAGGGAGAACAGGACTCACGAGGCTTCATTTTCCTTTTCATAGTATTCTGGTAGCAGGTGAATCAAATACTGTGGCAGCTGGGTGTTTGGGTGCCTCAGAGCAGCAGTTCTCACACTGTGTAGTGTGGGTGTTGAACAGCCCTCAAGACCCTCAGTAGTGTTTTCTCTTCAATTCTGAGTGTTTTTTAGCTCAAGCGTTGTAACGAAGAGGCACAGTGGTCCATGAACAATACTTACAGTATTTTATTGGCCCAAAACCTGGCAAATGAATGCCTGAAGGCAGGGCCACATTTTCTGGTGTCATCTCTGAAAGAGCTACTTCTTAGGATAGGGTCGCCACACCTTCTGGTGTAGTGGTGTTTCTGAGACATTTCTCAAGCTCTTTCTCTCTAATTGCTATATTGACTGCTAAACATTTCTTTTCTGATCTTACTTTTATTTCCTAGCTTAAGGTTCCACAGCATATTCCTTCCACGTGATAGCTCAGATATCAATTCTGTCATGCAGAAGATACCTTGCTGTTTTGACTAACAATATCAGTCAGGAAGGAGAAAAACCCATATCAGATATAGTATTTAGAACAGAGAGTAAAAAACATTTTAATTGAAAAGATGTAGAATTCCCCGTCCATTTTCCTTTTGTTCTCTGGGAAAAAAACCCTTAAAAAGAAGGTATCATTAATTTGCATGCTTAACATCATAAAGCTACAAAAATCTGCTTGTGAAAAAGCTTTGTAGCAGATGTTTTACCCTGGTAGGGAATTCTTCAAACAATATTTTCCAGAGGAAAAACCAGAGTGTGAAAGCCAAAGTTTCTTAGCACAAAGTATGTTTATGCATGTAAATAATCTACACTTACAATCTTACTGTATTAGGTTTCTATGATAAATAGAATATGCTATATTGTACCATATAAATATGTGTCTGTGTATACATGCATACATGTGCTTTTCTTTCTACATTTGTATTTGTTACATTTCACAAAGAAATCAGTCTGCATTTAGGCTTATGCGTGATACTTACTGTGCTTGCTACAAAAGTATTTGAAATTCACAACAAAAGCACATTAAACCAATCAGGAAAACAAAAAAAATGAACCTCCTAGAAAATTTATTGGCGGCATATTTTGAATCTGCAAGCCTGTCAGATTATACCCATAGGTATTATCCCCATGTCAAAAGGGAACTACCCAGCATAAGAGCAGAAAGGGACAACAAAAAAAAATGTGACAGTGAAGTTTGTGTTGTCAGACCTGCATCCTTCACATATTCCACAGGAGGTATTCTCTTCACCTGCTATGAGTTTAGGCACTGGTGGGTAGGGGGGTGTTGGCTGCTCCAGGGATGTCCTGGAGGAGGCATCTCCTGATGGATGCTGCAGGACTGCAGCCAGAGGTTAAAAGTGCAGGAGAGACTGTGAGACTCAAAGGATGTAGCCAGGCCTATTTGCTTTGAGGAAAAACGATGTGACTGTTTTAGGGTTTCCCTTCCAGAGCAATTAGTGGAGCTGCTTCATTAGCAGAAGGGTGTGGTGGGAATGCAACAACCCTGGTGGGAACACAGCCTTCCTGAATGCCTGGGAGGCCTGCCACTAGCTTTATCACAGGCTGAATTTCACGTCATGAGCTTGTAGTCTCTTGATACAGAACATGAATAATAAGGATGGGAATGGAGTATACACAACCACATATTGCCAAAAAGGGACAGAATCCTATTAAAAGCAATCCACTTTTGGCAGGAGAAGAGTTACCATGGAATTTAAAACAGGAAGTTGTGCAATTAACTGCACATTTCAGGGCAATATTATGCTTAATACAATAAAATACAGCATGAAATAAGTGGCCCAGATTTTCAGGATATAAATGAGTAGAAACCCAATTTGCTCTAAAGTTCCAATGGAAAAAAGGTACCTTTATGTTATCTCAAACGACTGCTGTGTGCTGCGTCCATGCAGCACTTGCAGAACATAAAACTTGCCTGGCTAGGCACAGCTTCACTTTCATCTGTATTGTGAAGGACATATTTTATTTTGTCTTTTTATAGGCTTTACCAAGTATTTTAGATTTAAGGACTGAAACAGAAGAGTAACTCTAAAAACAACTGGCAAAGACATCCTTAGAGAGAATGAGCATGACTCTGACTCTGTATAAATAGGATCTAGCATCCCTTGAACTCTGTGCATGGACATGTTTTTGCTTGCACTTCCTGCCCACACTGCTTCTGTACGGAGTTAGCAGGGTCTACATGTTGTGCGTGAACATGATCAACATTCAGTTTGTATATGTTAAATAACATCTCTTGTGTACACAATGAGTTACTGTGTTGAAATGGAACTGTCTGGGGAGAACATCCCCAGAACTGTGTGCATTCAGTTATGAAGAGAGCTGAGACACCACAGTCAGCCCCCATGGAACTTTTGTGCATTATATTTACCCAGGACTGCTTTGATGGCAGGTGCACTAGGAATATTTCTAGGGATATGAATATGCATGTGCCTGTATTTGCAAATATTTGGATCTACCATGGATATAAATCATCTTGCATTATGTACATTTTGTGAGGATGAAAGTGTTTTCCAGCATAAAGGAAATTTCTCTCCCAACTGTAACACTGAACTTACTAATGTATTTTGCACAGTATACAGAATTCTTTCACACAGATTGCTGGTGAGCTGCCATCCTTGCTTTCTGATTGCCTTAGGGAAAAATTACTCCCACAGCTGCAATTATTACAGGTTATAATTGCTCTGTAGGGTATGAAAAATAGTAGTGGTGAGGCTGGGCACTGAAATGTTACAGAGAGGATGTAGATAAGGAAACCTGAGAGGACTGCACAGGGAGGGACTGTCACTCATAAAACGGCAGGCTTTGCTGCTATTTGACTACAATCTGCAGACCTCTTTAGTTTCCATGTGAAAGGATATTAGTAAAAATGAAACTGGAGAATGCATAATTTGTTCGTTATTTAGGCCTCCCCTACACAAGCCCACAAGGCTAGGTGTTTGAACAGAGGCTAAGATTCTAAGCCAGGCACCCCTCCCCAGACAGCGTGGGAGGAGCAGGAGGCTGTGCTCAAGGGGCAGCAGATCCTGGATCCCCCCTTCTCCTCCCCTTCTCAGAGCAGCTGGCCAGGCTGCAGGACCAGCTCTGCCCACAGTAACACCAATGTGCATCGCACTTGGCACAAGGCTAGTGCTAATCCAGCTTGCATGGCTTGAAATGTTGAGGTTATTTAATGGTATCAGCCTGTTGGATGGCCATGAAAAGAGGGGCCGGTAACTTCCAGTTGCTGCAGGGAGTGGCAACCAGCAGGCAGAAGTGGGAACAGGGGTCAGGCTGTA
Source organism: Lycocorax pyrrhopterus obiensis (assembly GCA_014706295.1). NCBI lineage: Eukaryota > Metazoa > Chordata > Aves > Passeriformes > Paradisaeidae > Lycocorax > Lycocorax pyrrhopterus. The sequence continues at coordinate 23,771,089 of JACSVZ010000014.1, read as the reverse complement.
AAAAGAAGATGTGTGACTACAGATGGGATGTACAGCCCCGAGGAATTTAAAGCCCTTGAAAAACATTTGCTGAAATAACATATCATAAGGCTCAGATGTCACAAGGCTAATGTTCACGGTGCCTGAAAAGCCTTCAAAAGGCAGGATGAGAGTACTCTGACTTCTGTGAACAGCCAATATACAGCATGTAGACCCAGTCACTGGCAGTTATGGCAGACAGAGCATGAACTCCAGCAAAATTGGGGTCTGGCCTATGATAAATTGTTCTATTCCCTAGGCATGAATGACTAGAACAAACGTAAAAGCATAATGATTTTCACAAAGCTCCAAGCAAATTCTTTTAGGGGTAGGTAGTGGGAGAGAGAGGAGTTAAAAAATAAATTGATCGTACTTATCTTTTTCTGAAAAGTGGCTATGACTGAAATTGGAAACCCAGACACACAAGGATATTACTGTGATGGCTCCATTTGCAACAGAAGGTAGAAGCCTTATAGAGGTAGGATTGTGTGCATGCAATTTCCAGCCTATTCTCTAAGCTCAAGAGATACTTACAATTTGGCTGCACAATAGAAAAGCAGTCCGGCTGCACAAGAAAACCTTTTAAGTTTCACTCAGCACTGTATACTGTTGCTTTCAGTGTCCTGGTAGAGTTTTTATTTGAGCTACATACTTAGTGAAGCAAAGTTTGTTTCATCTCTTGTCTTTCCCTCTGGTTGTAGTGGAAAATGCAGTGGACGGCCAGCAGCTTTGCCCTTCTGCTCTCCTGGGGTCATGCTCTTCTCCCGGCTCCTGAAATCACAGCCGGGAAGGACTGAGACCGAGTAGGAAGTTGTGAATGTGTGAAAGCTCTTCCACTGCAAACATTTCTTGGGCTTCTCTTTGATTCCTGCTGGAGTTCACATGTTTAAAAGGATATTGTCTGTAAATTAGAAAATGGATAAGGCTCACAGTTACTCCTAGTCACTCCACTGTCTACAGACACACCAAGCAACTGCAGAAACCATGCTGGCTGACAGAAAACTTGGTGAGTGAAGGGAAAATGAAAAGTCACCTGGACTTGTATTAAAAAAAGATGACTTAGACCAGCAGCCTGCTTTGGCTCTGTTCTTAGTGAGACCCATCTGTTCTGAGGAAGCTGAGAACATTTCAAATAAAAGCATTTGTAATTTCAAAAGCTCCTTTACACTTTTAGGGCAAAATGTCAGATCTTACTTCAACAGATCTCTTTCCCTAGAGTCAGAACTTGAGCCTACCTAAAGGGCATTAGTCATCTCATACCAAATGCCCATAACTCAGCAATTTCCACCCAAAACAACTGATTAGATACAATTGGATCCAGGTGGAATGGGCAGATCACTTGTGATTTCCCTTTTCCATCACTTTTTGCTTATTGAATCTCTTCTAAATGATAAAATATTATTTGGTACCTAAGCAAACTTTCAGCAACAGCTGGTAGCTAGATTTGGAAATAGATGGTATGTGATACGGTCCATATTTCAGGTGACAGTGCCTGAAAACTAATCAAGGAGACATGGGTTTGTGTTCTGATGTTATGTTAACATCATTTCCAGTGTTATATTTCTAACAGCAACTGGATCTTGGATGCCATTTAAGCAGTTATATGCTATCTAATCATAGCATGGTAGTCTCAACACTCATGTCAGTATGCCAGGAAATAGTTCAGTTTGCAAAAGTTCAGCAGAAGGTTGCTCCAAGGTTTTCCATCAGGACATAAAGTGCAAGGCTTGTTCATTTTCTTTTTTAAGAAAAGAAGGAAGGAATCAATAGGAGAAAGTTGTAAAAAAGGTAAAGAGAGTATTTTATAAAAACAGAAAGGTGAGAGAATTAAAAATTACTAAATACTCTTACAGGCTGTTCCCCCCAAGGGTCTCAGAATGGCATCTCTGGAGCTGGCTCCACGCTGACACTGCTGAGGGCTACAACAGTGAAACTCTACAGCAGCTGAACCATTGATATGGGAAACAGCCTTTAACACTAGCAGAACTGAAACAGATGAGCTAAAGCAAGCTGAAGAGCATTTGGTAAAAACACTAGGTGTAGGCACAGGAATGAGTCATTCAGTGTGAATTAGAAGGTGAACTTTCAACACATCTACTGACCATCTGTAATTGCTTGTGCTACTAGCTCTTATTCTTCATACACTAGGGAGGCATGCTGCTCTTCTACTGAAAGATAAGCAACCTGCAATTTTCTGTCCTTCACTGTGGATAAAAACCCACACACTGGCAGTTAGTGGGGGTTGTTCTGATGCTCTCTTCATGCAGTCTCTTTTTACCCCGCAACATGTTCAAATGTCTGTACCCACAAACTAGCAATATCCCATGTGCTGATATTCTAGATATTTTAGTCTTGTATACTGCAGAGTTACAGTTCGCAGCCTCTTCTGCCTGCTCAAGTTGTTCTGAATGGTCTAATGCATTAACTGTGTATTAACAGAACAGCAGATTCCTGGGGTGCTCATTAAAGCAGCCACTTCATAAATAGTGTCCCACTTGGCACCACAAGGCACTGACCATTGCCCACAAATTTATTTCAGCTTCCCCAGAGGACAGAAGCTAGAGTCCCTTGAACACTAAAACATTCTTTCTCAACAGGTCAAGAGCTCCCATGGCCTGTGAGAGAGGATGAGGTGGGAGCCTCTCAGGCTTCATCCTTTAGCTTTCTGCTAAGTGATGCTGGCTGGCAGGGAAGCAGCATGACAGCAAGCTCCTACCACAAGACAGTATGCAGCTTCCGTATGTTCCCATGTTCTCTCACTGATATGGGTTTTGTTTTAATTTTTCCCCCCCTGTTTTTCTCTCAGAAACATGTTTGTAGTATGCTATCAAATGCAGGACACAAGGTGAGCTTGTTACATCAGCACAGAAGACTCGAAATGGACTGATGTGAAACCCAAAAATGGGTAGTGAGGAACTTTGATCCAGAAATATGTCATGTACTAGTCTCCCTCTTCAATGTGCACTGAAAAAGCTCAGCAGGTCCTAGAAACGTCAGTCATGAGAAAGCAAATTTATTTTTCTTTAAATCGAGAACAATGATTAAAGTGACCAAGCAGCTTGCTAAAAGATGAAACATTGTTCTTGCCAAACAACTTGTTCCTCGATGCACTGTGAGCCTAATCATGAGATCTTTACCTGAAGCCCTGCCCAAGTCACTCCTGAAAACCCATCCATCTCAGGACTGTACAATTATTTGCACATTAATACTATGAAATCCCAAAGAAAATAACTATGAACTTTCCAAAATGCAGCCACTCTGCTTTTCAGAGAGTGACAGGATCTCTGCTCCATTCAAAAGACTCTCTTTTCCAAGAAGTCAGGATCTGGCAGTTTTGGAGAGTACAGGGTGTGAACTGCTCACTGTGGTCCTGAACTTAAACACTGTCGTAGGTCCATAAACCTGTCTGAAGCATCAAACCTGTCTGAGTTTCTTCGTGGCCCAACCCCTTCATAACCCAGCTACTTCAATCGAGATAGATAAGTGTATCTACACTGACTCCTTGTCGGCTTAGAAAAGGTTTCCTTTTCCTTCTGAACAAAAGCAAATTCTCATTGTACAGTGCTGCATTGCTGAGAAAACGAACTTTCTGGGTAGTGTTTTCTATTTTGAGTGAAGATGTCAGGCTCATTTTCAAAAAATTTCACCCCCTCCCCCCCACCCTCTCTCTCTCCTTTCAACTCTTCCAATTCTTTGAATCTGTCTGGTTTAGTCATATGTCTTTGCGTGAAGACCTCTGAGGAGCTGAGCCTCTGGCTCAGGAGATCCAACCTCCCCAGCTTGTTATTGCACCAGATCTCTGTGAAGATTGTGCTGCACTGTTTTTCACTACAGGAGGACAGAGCTTTTTGCTTAACTAGTGCTCTCAGGAAAGTCTTTCAACACTGTCTAATTACCTGAGTGGATCTGTGACAGAGTTTGTACAATCATAGAATATGCAGTATGGACAAAAGGATATTAAAAAACAAGTACTAAATTCCCACCTGGAATGTAAAGTGATTTCAGCATCATACTGAGATTTATGGCTGCTGCAAAAAGCTGGAAAATGGAAACTGTAGTTCCTGTCTTTCCTGCTGTGATGTTGTTTTGTCAGGGCTGCTTGGCAAAATAAAATACAGAACTTAAAATTCACATTTTATACAAAACCATACTATTACTTATCATTCTTCATTTCAACACATTGTCTTACCTGAGAGTGAAGGAACAGGTATGTAGTTCAGGAAAGCGCATCCTCTAGGCCTATGGAAAGATAGAATTATCCAGATATACAGACATGGATAAACTATTTGCCAAGAAGCAAAGGCTTTTAAAGTGATGGACATAGTGGGATTCAAAAAAGGCACACATATGGATTGAAAGTGCTAGATTTTTTCCACATGAACTGTAAGGAAACATTGTTTGTTCTTCATATTTTGAAAGAAATGGACTTTTTACGGGAGTCTGAACCTGAGGTTTAGGAAATTGTGATCATTATGGGTCTCACAGTGATCTATCACATGCAGAGACTGAGACAAAACCCTGCCATCAACCTGAGCAATTCACTTTGGACTAACTAAAATTCCCATTGCAAATTCAAAAGCAGGTCCTGGATAACCTCCTTTCATATCAGTATGAATGTACATCATATTCAGCAAGATTGAAGAGAATTTTTTTTTAATCTATGTATGACTCATTACATGAGGAGAAGAGACCTGATTTTTGTTGGGTTTTTTGTTAGTTTGGGGTTTTTTTGTTTGCTTTTTGGTTTTTTGGGGGTTTTTTTGGTTGCTTTTTTGTTTGGTTGGCTGGTTTTTTGTTGGTTTTTTGTGTGGTTTTTTTTTTTGTTTGTTTTTTTGGTTTTTTTTGGTTGATTGGTTTTGTTTTGGTTTGGGGTCTTTTTGTTGTTGTTGTTTGGGTTTTTTTTGGTAAAATCAGACCTCAAAGCAGGAAAATGTGAGATCTGGATTTCACTACGGACAGTGAATATGATTTCAAAGTGGCTCAGATCCCAGTTTTCAGCTTTATAACACAGCACCCAAACCAGTGTGGTCGTTTTAAAAAAAATTAGTACCTTAATAGTCTTGGAATTTGAAATAATTTGGATCTTTTGAACCAAAATCATCAAAGCTTGACTCAACAAATGGGAGATGTTAAAGAACAGTGAAGGCTTTGGACACAGCAAACCTGTAAACAACGTGATTAAAGACAGGTCACATTAAAACCAGGGAAGAAAAAGTTACCTGAATTCAGGAAATGTTTCTTCAGATTCAGAAGCAGTGCCATAAACCTTAAAATACATAGCCCATTTCACACCACAACTACTTCTGTTTATGACCAGCAAGTGCCAAGACACAAAACAATGAAACAAAGTGGTAAAAATTTTCAAAGATCTGTTTAATCTCTTCAGGAAATTTCAGTCTCATTTTGAGATAGTGACTAAAAAGTGGAAAACTCCTGTCTGAAATTCGTCTCAACTTTCTGGCGTCATTGACAGAACGCTCTACCGTGAAATGGTCACCCATTACAATTAAATGTCTGAACTCAAACAAAATCTGAAACATTGAAATACTGAGTAGGACCTGAGATGGCTGGTTCTCTAATGAGTGCAAAAAAGCCAGGGATCATAGTGTGACAGTCTCTTTGGTCAAACCCAAAATCTGCCATATTTCCATAGATGTCTCTAGATGCCCAGCTCCTTCATGGCAAGTTCATGTGCTGTTGACCACAGTCTATTTCTAAGCAAGATGTAACCAACACCTTTGAGGGATATCTTGTACCTGAAGAAATGGAGAACAATTTGCCATGCATAAGTATGAAATTCAAAATAATCAGAAATCTGAAGCTAACCATGAAATATTTATGTTACCATGGCCATCTGAGCATCTTTTTCCCAATTTAAGAGAATGTAACATTAAAACTGTGAAATCATGTGGAACTAAGAATCTTTGTTGATGATGTAGAAACTCAGATTTCGGAAGGTCAGTGTTGTGGGGTTTTTTTTAAGAAGGCCAAGAGGGGTTTTTTTCACCTAAAGCATTTCATGTCAAGGGCACTACACTTTCCAAGCCCTGACAGAGTAAAATCTACCCTGTCTTACAGGATTTGATTACTTAAACTGCATGTTTTGGAACTGAAGACAGCAGTAACACAATACTGTGACATTATTTTGATCTATATATCCAGCATATAAGGTTATTTATCTAATCTGTGATTTTCAATATAAAAGTCAAGAAGTCTGAATACACGTACCAAGATTTAATTAGATTCAACCTAAATTGTGCTGTATGTTATACATTGAAGTAAAATTCATGAGAATATGGTGCGAGTAGAAAAGCCATTTTGTTTAACTGTTCTCTGAATGTCTGTTCTGAAAGAAGCTCCCACTATCAGTGATGCAGCAGTTAGGGCACTCAACCGAAATAAGTCTATTTATACGAGCAAACAGCTCTTGATACAGAGCAGAACAATTGCAACAGAAAAGGTGAGGTCCCCAGTGGCCCAGCGCATGGACTCCTGAACGACAGGAGACTTGGACCTCGGTGCTGAGCAGATTCTTTGACTCACAGATCTCTTACACTCCAGCTGGACAGCAGAATCTGAAGCTTGAAGCCGGTGTGTGAAAAAAAGGGGTCAAATTTAATCATAGAGGTGCTTTGTCTCTCTTAGGGTTTTCTCTGTTTTCTCAGTAATACAGTGGCTAATTCATGTGTATACCAATTATACTGATTTTCTACTTCTTTCCATTTCCTAACCAACTTGTTTGATAAACTAATCCAACACAGATTTTATATACAGGAAATTATTTTAATTTACATTAGCTTAGTTAGCACAAAAGACAATATAAAACAGGACACAATGTTTTTTCTAGTACTTCTTACAGGTCTCCTTGAATTTTCATTAAATTCTAGTAGGCCATGCATTTGCATATGTAGATGCCATGGAGGTATCAAGGGAGACTATTAGTCACACTGACTGACCCAAAGAGGAGTGAAAGCACAGGATAAAACCAGGAAAGCAGGAATTGGCACACAGAATTGATGGCTAACTTGGCCAAGGTCCTCACTTTTCCAAGTTCACTTTCCTTTTTTTAACCTCTGAAATCTCATCAGTTACAAGCCCTGCTTCTAATTTTGTACACCGAAAAATTTGCAAGAAATTTAATATCAATTAAGATTATGTAGAGGTGTAAGAGCTTTGTTTGTTGCTTCCATTTGAATACTTCAGTTCACAGAAACTACAAAATGAATGTGCCCGGTTTATTTGCATATTATTTATGTCACAGTAATGTCAGGATCTGGGGTCAGAAGCCATCACATGCTTTTGTCAAGCTATCATTTCTTCAAACAAGTGTAAGTGTAAATAAGTAGCACAGTGGATTTTTCACATTTTGATATCTTTTATTTCTTTTGCAGTGAACTGTTCATACAAAGTTTGTATAAAACCAGAACAATTTCCCAGAAGTAGTGTAAACAATTTTGAATAAATGACTCAATTTGATATGGCTTATAAATAGTTTGCGAACAGAGGGTAACGTGAGGTACACTTTCATGGAGTCCTTCTTACTTTCAGCTTCTCTTCATGCAGACTTTCAGCACCAAGTGTTAATTTCTCACTACCATAAATTACTTTGAAGGTGTTGTTTTTAAAGATTGTATGCTATCACACTTATTGTATTTGCTGTTTCTCAGTAGACTGACTAAATTTTACTGGCAGTGAGCTTCAAGCTGTGATTTATGTTACCGTCAGACTTAGGAAACCAATTGCCTCAAAGTGAATTATCTAAACCCAAAGTGTTGTAAATTCCAAGCGAACATTTGCAATTGTTTTCTTTTTCTCAGCTGCACAAACCTATTATTCCCCTGGCACACAAATAATTTGCAATGGGCTGCTAGTCGTATTTGTTAATGTATTCACTCTCAACTTAAGCAATGTTCTTCAGCAAATCCAATAGATGACGGACTGAAAATAAACAGAAAAGGTCTTCCATAGTATTGACTTGGGTCTCATATAAAAACAATTTGGATACTTCAGGCTGGAAACAAGTGTTTTGTTACAGAAGCTGATTGTTCCCTGCTGTACTGCATGCTAGCAATTTCTTTCAGATGTGTTCTCACTTGAACATTCTCCTCAATCACATTGCCGCTCCATGGAGCCCATATTTCCTCCTGAAAGGCATGTCTCTTTGACTCCCTGTCATGCATTAGGTATCAGGAAAGTAGCTAAAATCATGTGGTTTACTCATGCTCGTAATGATGTGCCCAAAGTGTGTCAGCTGGTACCATCTGCAGTGCCTGGAGCAGTGTCTGGGAGACTGTGACAACTCAATTGCAGGCTGGAGGTTTTGAAAAACAGGCAATAATTACTATTCCTGCTTAGGCAAGAGGTCTCCTTTGTGTAGCATTGGGGAGGCCACATCTGTTACAATGATTACTAAGTCTCTGCCGATCATCAATACTACAACCAAAATAGTCATCAATCTGGATAAAAATCACCATTTCTTTTCACTTCCAGCCCACTGATCTTATCCTGTTATAACTAATAAATTGATGCGCTGTCACCCTTTCCTTTTGTGTGCTTTTCTTCTCACTCTGATTGTTTTCGTGAGCCATGCAGGATCCTGCCACAAACGAGTGCTTGGCAGTAAAATAAGAAGGTGAGAATGAGCTGTAGTTACTCTCGAAGAGAGGCATTGGATATTTTAGAAGAAGGTTGAACTCTGAAGTCCTAGTTCAAGAATTTTCTATAAAGCCACTGCCTTCAACTAAGCCTGGTTTTCAGTTATCTTGGGTAAGATCCTGACTCTCAATTGCTAGTTTGCATTTTTAGAAAAAGTATAGTTTGTTATCTAACATAAAATTGAGAAAAGTATTACAGGATATTTTCTCAGATGAATTGCATGTCATTTGACTGTGAAAATTCATGGTTGATTTTAGTCAGCTTCCTTCTAGCCTAACCTAAGACTTAACTGACCATTCATAACTCTTCTGGGGTCTTTCTTAGCACTGAGAATGTGGTTTGACAAACCATGACATTCTTCATGCTTTTTGTCCAGCACTGATACGTGGAAACTCGATACTGTGATTACTATAAGACAACCCCCAAATACTCTTCCTGTGAAAATTTAAATATTGAATATGATACGGATTTCCACCCAGCTGCTTCAGCTAGTCATTCATTTCATGTTAAACCTACCAGAAATAACATGACAAAACTGGGTTTCCAATCAGCAGAAATGAAATTTGAGCTCTTGAGACCACGCAAGAAGATGCATTTTGAAATGGCCAGTGATGGAAAACATGCAAAAGAGCTTCTTACATTATATAATTCTGCATTGCCATGAAACTGGTAATCCCTGAAGGGAAGTCTTTAGTGCCATATCAGATATCTTGAAACAATGGTTGCTGCAATGTTCCAAGTTTTGTTTTCTTCATACAGTCTAACAACAGACATAACAACAGATAAATATCAAGACAAATTTGTTAATATTGCATTATTGGCAGACAAAAAAAAGATCACTTTACATTGGAATGCTGAGCCCCTGCCAATTGCCAACAAGCAGATAGCTAGCTCTGTTTTAGAACTTGATGCTAATGGGGGCAAAAAAATGTGTTGCACAAAAACAGAAATAATCTGAAGGTATTTGAAAAGGTTTAGGTTCTGTTCTGATAGTCCCTCAAAAATTAGCTCCGATGACAGAGTTTGAACAATACGGCTTGTGTAAAGGCAGTGGCATTTAATTTTTACATAGCCCTTTGCACGTCTTCCATGCTTTGAGAAAAAGAAACAGAGTGAATCTGGTAAGTAACATTTGTCTAACGTAGAGATGCAGAAGCAAATTCATACAAAGAAAGAGCAGCTTACCTAAGACCACCCAGAAGATGATCAGGTACCAAAAAAGATGGCTTGGGAAGAGACAACGTAGAGTAGCAGGGCTGGTTTGAAAAGCCTGAGGGTCTGAAATGGAAAATTAGTTTCAATGTATATAATTAAAGGATGAGAAGTATTTAAATATGTATTTACATATGAAAAGTGTTATAGCAATATATTTTTTATGTTGCTGCAAATATTTTAGGGAATATTTTTATTTCACACCATAAATGTGAGAAATTCTTAATAACGTGTGGGTCACATAAGGGCTCAGATTCACGGTCATGATGCTTCCAAGGACCCTGGCCCTGTGACAGTGGTCAGGGAAACAGTGCTGACAGTGGTCCTGCAGGAAACAGACTTGGAGCTTGTGGATGTCTATTTACATAAGGATCTAGGAGGTCTCCTGAGATCATATAAGACTGATGTTGGAAAGGGAAGAAATGTTCTGGAAAGGCTGTGTTATTGCCACCCCCTCATGGAGGTCTGTTCTCCTGTTTAGGGAGAGAGACCACCCACATTCCAGCACACAACACCCTTTCTACAGCATGTCCACTGAGCTTCAGTCCTTGTGTGATGATGGCCTTCTTGGAATGTGTGCTGTGACTAAAACACAGGATTCCATGCCCTTCTTGCTCTGGAGTTCTCCTAATCTCCTTAGGTTGTTTTTCGATATCGAGTTTTAGACAGGGCTGTGGACTAGGCACACTAACCTTCAAGGTGGTGAGACAGATCACACACTTAATACAGGTGTGTACATTCCCATCCTCTGCTGCAGCAGACAAACACACACAAAGAGAACATTGGTGAAATGGATGCATTTTACAGTGATGAATGAATGAACTGAATTATAAAGGGCCTGAGCCCCACTGTCCCTCAGGATCTTCAGCCAGGAGACTGGAACAGGTCTCTCAGAGTGATCTCATCATGTGGAGTGAATAAAAATTCATCTTATAAATTATTACATTTTGGCTGCTTTTTTGTTTTGTTTTCATCGAGCCACTGAAGGGGAAAAAAGGAAACAAAAGGGAGATTTTGATTGATCTGGTAAATATGGATGTGGCTGGAGCCAGAAAGAATACATTAGAGAAGTGACTGATGGCCTTGATTATGACCAGCATATTGAGAACACTGGCTTCCACTGTGGCTGCAAAGTGCAGCTCACTATTCCCTCACTTCTGTCTGGCACAGCTTGTGCTTTTTTTCTAAAAAGGGCTGCAGTCAAATAATGATAGAATTGTGAGCATACTGGTTTCACAACAGTCAGCTGGCATTTGCACTGTCAAATTCTTCTGTCAAAGACCCATCTTTACTGGAGTTCCACATAATTACATAGTGGATCCAGACAGCAATACTTATTTGCCCACATTTGCTTTTTAAAATTGCCCCAGAAAAAAAAGTCTAGATTAATTTTTATGGATAGAAAGGAAGATATTTTCTGATCCACCGCTATAACAGCGGATTTTCTTTATATTTGCCTGTTTTACCATTCTCTTTAGCTTTTCAGCCAACATGATTTTAATATAATAGTTTAAAAGAACCTCCTGCATGTATCTTTTTGTGTCCCACCACAAACAAAATGCTTGCCTGATGCTGGAGCACATAGGAGAATATTGCTGTAGGAATTCTCCTGTGGGAGTCTTTGGCCAGTGAATGCAGCAGACTGGAGAATATTTTCTATGTTCTAAGATAAATGAATGTGTCTAGCATATATACAGCAAGTGAAGGCCACAGACAGGCAGAGTAGATGGGAAAGAGAAATCACGAAGGTGACAATAACAAGAATAGCAATGGCAAGGCATATGTATGGCTCTTTAAATTTGTTTAATTCACAGCCTTGACTGCCAAAAGTGCCAGAAGGAGGTGGTTGTAGGAGCAGCTTTGGTGAGGACAGAGAAAGAGGGGATGGATGCTTTTGTGAAACAAGGGAGGTAGCCAGCGTGACTGAGTGGAACTAAAGGGGTAGAGAAAAAAGATTTAGCAAGAAGAGCTGCACAGCTCCTCTTCAAGACTAGGATATCAGACCTCTTTAGAGATCACTAGCAAAACGGGCTAACATCCAGAGAAGCAGTTGCCACAGCCAGAATAAGAAAGATGGCTTTGGCAGAAACATCCCACTGGCCCAGCAAAGGGAGAAAGAAGTCCTGTGAGGAAGACTGCAGTAGCTGAAAAGGAAAGTGATTAGGTGTGTATAAGTGGTTTGGCTGCAAGGCTGGAAAGGAAAGGCTTTATAGATAAAATGCTGTAGCAGGTGTGGCTCACTTACTCCATCCTCTCACAGGAGTGTGCTGGGAATCCACAGAAAAAGACTGAAGATCAGTGAGGTGGAGACAGTCAAACACACTGCAGGAGGTTTACATTGGATACTCTGTTATGCTGTTTCTTTTGCTGCTTGTGAAAGTCAGCCAGGGGGAAGGAGTCATTTGGGATGTTTATCAGAATGGGAGCACTCTGACACAGACTTTATAGAGTGTCAGCTCATTTTCTGGGCTTGTCCACCACCACCGTAGATGTAATGTCACATCCACTACATTGTTGCGCAGAATAAGCTGCTCGTTATTTGTGCAGAACACGCACATGTTACAACTGCAGTGGCATAGTAGGTATCTGACATTTGCACGTAATTGCTGTGACCTGATACTTGTGTAACTGGAGGATGAAAATGCTTTTCTTTATCTGAAGTGGATTTTCCATGTAATGACCATATAACTAAATTAGAGACGGATAAACTTGCTGAGATTTAATATGAGCTCATAGCAAAAAAATTTGTTTAAATAAACTTCATGTTCAGATGGGTTTTGACAACCAGCAAAAATGCTATTTCTCATTCTTTACTAAGATACGATCTCATTACACATGAACAATCCCTGCAACACATGCAGAAAATGGCATAAGAAAACCCCCTTTCTGATATCATCTCTGGTTGTCAAGTGCTAGATGCAAGGCTAATGAGCTTTGATGCAAGTGCCAACCAGTTTAATTCTCCCCATTATCTTGGCTGAATGGGGATATTTATTAAGTTTCCCCACACGTGCTTGCTGTGGCACAAAGGCAATGAATCATTCTTATGCCACAATAACATGTGCCTTGACTCTCTCCACCAAGAACCAAAGGTGTGACTCTTGCTCTGTTGGAAAAACTCAGAATACAGCACCCAAAACCAGGTGTTCACATAGGGCCACACACAAAGGGATCTTATTCTGGTCGTGATCTGGTTCCTGGAGAGAAAGAAATTTGACTTTCTGAGGCTGCTAGTGCTGCTGCCACAAGTCTGATTCTGTCCCGGTAGGGAGGAATTTGCAGCAAACCCCAACCTTATCTTTGGATCGCAGTTTTATTCTCTGGTGTGGAACTATCACCTTACGCAAGGCTGCCCTGTGATCAACGCTGCAGACTCATTAGCTGCAGCAGCAGTTTCTACTGCACTGTGTTGAAAGTACACAGACCTATCACCTACGGGAAATTAAAGCAGGTGGTGTAATCCAAGTACAAAGGGAGGGTGAAAGAGGAGAGAACACTGTTACCCACGGCCACCCAGAAAGACGAGTGAAAAATGGCTTATGTGCCCCAAGACCTTCCTCTGAGAGACTGGAGAGAACCTCAGCTCAGGAGGTTATGAGCTGTCCTAATTAATAGAGACCATCAAGCTCAGCTGATCTGCCACAGGCCTCACAGAGCACTCGGGCCTGCTGAAAGTTAATATATGTAACCCATCAGTACATGGGGATACTTGAGCAGGTTCACTGCTGAAGTAAGAATTTCAAAATACAGCCCTCAGTAACTGGCACAGTCAGTAACTTTTACTTGGCTGGCTTGTACTTTGGGTTTTATAAAAGTGAGCATGGTGAGAGTGGAAGTCTAGGACACAAAAAGTAAGCAGAGATTCCCTTACTCAAGCCTCTCATATTTGTTATATTTTACGGACCAATGTGATGTCCTGCGGATGGGATGACTATGCCAACCTTGAATCTGTCTTCTTTTCTCAGCTTCTGTCAGCTGTGTTTCCTTAACATTATTTCAAGATCTTTCTATTCTAGCAGGGCATTTCCCAAGCCGTTAGACATGCCTGTGTGTAAGTTCACACCCATTTGATGTGCCAGCTACAGTTCACTACGATAAAGGTTTATTGGAGGCTTTTCAAATATATTCCGTTAATCAGATTCAAGGCAAAACCTTTCTCAGCCTGTCTTGAACAGACTTCACAAAGTGCCTGTACCATGCAGCACTGCTTACCACCAGGTAGGAAACATCTGATACAAAAAATGCTCATCAGCAAACCAAGCTGGCAGAAATGTTTCTTGACTGCACTGAAGAGATAAAAAGAAGACTGTGGGACTTCCAGGACCAGCCCATCCCAGGTTATAATCTCTAACCTTCATATTTTCAGAGTATTTCATGAAGATTTATCAATACATGATGACTTAATCAATCTGACCTTTAGTAAGAGTCATAAAGGTAAAAGCCTGTGTAATTCAACAATTAATCAGAGAGAATCAAAGGAAAAGACTTTTCAAAAAGAAAGACAGAGAATAACAAATTGTAACAAGCCCAATATAGAAAAATCAGACAATTTTTCACCTGGGAAATTTGCCTGAAGGGGTCAGGTTAAAGAATTACCCAGCCATTGAGGGAAGGGCACCTTATCTATCCACATACCTAAGACCTTGCTAAGACCACAGAGCAGGCCCCTTTTTAATAACCTAAGCTTGATAACATGTCTAATGTCTTCAATACTGACATGTTGCTTTAAAAAAAACTAAACACAAAAAACAGCAACAAGAAACAAAAGCATATCATTCTACATCTTACTCACTCGTTTCATGAGACTTGTTACTTTCCAGTTGCTTAGGGTTTTGCATAGAGATGGAGAGGAGTCTCAATCATCTCTCATCCACCATTATCAGACTGTAGGCAAACCAGCCAAGTTCTGGTCACTGAAAGGAGTCAGATTTGAAAAATACAATCTCTGAGTGATGGTTCAAATTTTCCATTTAAATGTACCGTGAATCTTCAGAATTTTGTATGAGACTGCTTCAAATTGAAGGAAACTCAAGCCAAAAATGGGGAGACACACTGAAACAGAGTGAGACTTGGCAGTGCATTGACTCTGCTGGGGCAGGAACAAAGGCTCGGCTAACAGCATATGCTATCTATTAAACTTTGTTCTTCGTCTGTAGACAGAGAAAGGGAGAGAGTGAGAGACGGAAGAACTCCAGCTCTCTTCTTGATTTCAAACAAAGCTTTTGCCCAGATTATCTGATAGCTAATGGAGTCTGGAGAGAGCTAGACATTTTTGAGGATTATTTCACACAGTAAAGTTTTAATTTGGTGCTCTCTCTGCTTTGTCAGAGAGTTGTTCATCCACTACAATCTAATCAAATTCATTAAAGAATCTGTTAAAGCGGGCACTATTGCTGCAACTGTCTGCTTTGTTTTGGATGAAGAAAACTTTTTTCAAGCCAGGAAATCTTTTATTTTTAGGAGACAAGAGGTGTTTTCAATTAAGCGGTTCACCTGCATACTAGAAATGTGTGGGAAACCTAAATGGGAACAACAATAATTCTTCAGATCCTCCATTAAAATTATAAAGGTTAAGCAACGTCCTGGGAAAAAGCCATTGAGCTCAACAGCCAAGGGTGCCTAATAATGAATGGGATTTTACCCAGTGTCTTTTTCTTGTAGATTGAAGTCCTCTCTCCAACTGCAAACAAAAGGAGTTTAAGATACACGAGGCAAAAGCAAAAATCAAGCATCCGTTTGAAAAGAAAACCTAAAAGCCTGACCTAGTAGGAGGAAACAGTAAAACCACCTCAGTTTTCATTATCACCAGGATTTCTCCTGCAATTTCAAATGTTAACACTTACACAGTGGGGTAGTAAGGCCTTTCTTGGCATTCCAGATCAGTCCCTGAAAACTCTTCTGTCCTCACCTTTGTCCCCTGGACTTGTGAAAAGCACTAGACATCAGTACAACTATAAGAATACTGGAAGGTGTGGCTGATATACCAGAGGGCTGTGCTACCATCCAGAGGAACCTTGATGGCCTGGGAAAACGGACAAACAGGAACCTCATGAAGTTCATCAGCGGGAAGTCTCAAGTCCTCCACTGTTGGGGTGCCTTGCCTCACCTCAGGACAGCCCACTGTCCATCAGCTTGCGGCCATCCAATGGGTGGATGAGTCGGAGTCCGAGGGGCTGTCCGTGGGCGAGGCCGAAGTTTAAACCCACTCCCCTTGTTCTGGAAAATTCCCTGTTCCTCAATAGCCCATTGGTCTATATTGATTGTACCCTCCTCTGTGCACACCTGATTGGTTTTTCATCACCGGGTTCCTCCCCCCCTTTTCGTTCCCATACTTAAAGCGCCTGCAGACGCTGTCCCTCGGCTGTTCTCGTCCCTGTTCCTTCGGGAAATAAATTCGTGGAACCCACACGAGACGGCTCTCTCCTGCCTCCTTTGTTCCTGGGGCAGCTAGGGGATCTCAACACCCTGGTCACCTCGAGGCGTGCCTGCTGCCCCGAGAGCCAGTGCTGCCCGACCAGCGGCCGCCGAGGACTGGACACGTTTCTGTGTACGTGTCTGCAGGAAGGTCTCTGGAGCTTCCTTGGCAGGACTCTCGTCCCCTCTGAGGCTGACCCCCCTGGGCCGTGACACTCCACCTAAGGAAGAATAGTCCCAAGTACTGGTACACACTGGGGGCTGGCCAGCTCGAAGGCAGCTGTGCAGAAAAGTCCTGGGAATTCTTGGGCACCATATGTTGC
The DNA here is from genome assembly GCA_014706295.1 of Lycocorax pyrrhopterus obiensis. Lineage (NCBI taxonomy): Eukaryota > Metazoa > Chordata > Aves > Passeriformes > Paradisaeidae > Lycocorax > Lycocorax pyrrhopterus. Next base: position 23,754,467 of record JACSVZ010000014.1, on the reverse strand, counting down.
CCACTAGCCACCAATGCATCCTTGTAGCATAAAAAGACCAGCAGCATGCTGGCCTACATTAGGAGAATGATTGTGACCAGGTTGAGGGATGCGATCCTTCCCTGCTACTCAACACTGCTGAGATGTATCTGGAGAACTGTGTCGGGTTCTGGGCTCCCCAGGATCAGAGATACATGGAGCTGCTGAAGCAAGTTCAGCAAAGGGTCACTCAGGTGGCTAAGGGACTGGAGTACCTGATATACAAAGGGAGTCTGGGAGAGCAAGGATTGTTCAACCCGGAGAAAAAAAAGCTTAGGAGGTGCCTTATCGCTATCAGTAATCATTTGATGAGGGGAGTAAAGAAGATGCACCCAGACTCTTATCAGTCATGCCCAGTGAGAAGTCAAGAGGCAGAAAATTCTATTACAAGAGAAGAAAAAACTATTGGTGTAAGGTCATCAAACACTGGAACAGTTTTCCATCCTTGAAGGTGTTCAAAACTTCACTTAGAATCATAGAACGGGTTGAGTTGAAATGCACATTTAAAGCTCAACTAGTCCAAGCCCCTGCAATGAGCTGGTACATTCTCAACTAGATCAGGTTGCTCAGAGCCCTATCCATCCCGACCTTGAATGTTTCCAGGGATGGGCAGCACTGGGAAGCCTTTCCTGTGTTTCACCATCCTCATTGCAAAAGTTTTCTTCCTTCTGTCTTATCTAATCCTGCCCTCTTAAAGAATTACCCCTTGTCCTATCACAACAGGCTCTGCTAAAAATTCTTGTCATGGTCCTGGGCAACCTGCTCTCAAGGGCCCTGTTTTAGTACTGGGGTTGTAGTGCATGATCTCCAAGGGTCCTTTCTAATCTCAACTGTTTTATGAATGCTCACAAGTTCAGCAGCTGCATCACCACTACATATGCAGGCATCTCTGGGCTTGCTTGTCTGTTGCGGTCCGGCTTGGCGGTGCCGGAGCATGAGGTGCCATGACCTTCCTAAAAGCGTCTCCAAGGTGAAGCTGCGCGGCAGGACCGCCACACACTCACACACGCGTGCACACGCCGACACACGGATAGCTCCTTAAAATGGGTCAATGGCAAAGAGGCAGGAAGGGTCTTTGTATAGAGTCCCACGGGAGGGGTTTATTGCAGCCACACACGTGAAGGGTTCCAGGGACAAAAAACACAGGAGGGTCCAGGTTTAAGTACAGGAGCGGACTGAGCATCAGGGACCAATGATCTGAGGGCACAGGGGTGGTACACAGGCGGGACTAGGGTAAGGGAGCCAATGGGGAAGCTCTGAGGGAGTGGCGAGGGGTCAAGGGCCAATGGGGGGAACATGGAGTGGAGAAGCTTCTAGGGCAGGGACATACAAGGTAACAAAGGGCGGGGAGGCCAATGGGCCAACCGGGGAAGCAGAACTGGAGTTCATTAACATAACAGAACAGAGTGTCCTTGGGGAAGCCTCTTTTGTCACCCTAACATGGGGAGGATCTGTGTTCTTAGGGGCTGTCCCAGTGGACTCTCTTTGTACCTTATTCCTTAGGCTCACTGGCCTCCACACTTGTCCACAAGGCTGAGCAACTGACTCATGAGCTTCTGTTATGAAAGGCTGCCGTTTGAGAAAACATTTCTGCAAGGTGGCAGTTCGAGTAGACCAGACAAGACAAAGTGCAGTATTGTTATTAAGCCATGCAACAAATTGTGACAGATAGCAGTCCATAGTGCCCATAGAAATATTGTTTCATTTCTTTGGCAAAATTTATTATTTTTGAAATACGAATTCCATGCTGAAGTGACAATGAAATGGCCTACTCTGAACACAGGCATTATGTGGCACAGCTGGTTATGGGGAACACGGGAAATACTGATTTGAGTTGGAATTAGAATGAAATGCTACATCTCAGTCAGACCAAGGAGTTGGATTTATTCTCCTTTAGACAACAGCAATACCCTGGAGAACCAAGGTAGAAAGCGTATAGTTTAGCTTGTTTCACACAGAAGTTTTATGGAAACATTTTCCAAAATATCATTTTTATGGGGAAAAAAATTCCAAGTAGTTCTAGCTAACATATAGCTGTACCTAGAAAAGGAGATGATGAGACTGACAAGCAACTGTTTAACTTCCTGTCTGGAGCAAGAAAAAAGATAGCCATCATCTCTAATTATTGAATAAAATTACTCCACCAGCATGTCATCAAGAAATACTTCTATGTTTTTGATATAAACAATTGTGTGTAGTTTATATTAGGATGTCAGACATGGTAAAGTGATCCTGAACAATTACTTGCTGCCCTACATCTGCTAGAAATTTTTGTCCTTACTCACTTAGAAAACTCTGTGGATGCATCTCCACAGATGTCTGCTCTCAGTAGAGTACTTCACCCACACAACTCTCCATGCAGCCAAGTCTAGATAAGGCTACCATGCATCCAGCTTTTCCACATGTGGCTCCCCTTCTCCCAAGTTTTTGGGTGCCTTGTTGAATCATGGGCCACCGCAGAGCTGAAAATCTTGGAGACTAAAGCTGTTGCCTATGCTGCATGGATCTTCTGTCAAGAAATACACCGAACAGGACAGGCACACTGAGACCAAAACTCTAGGCAGCACTGGCCTCACTATCACAGCCACAAGTGTTTGTGCCACAGGAACCTCAGATATGGCACCTTGGTACCTCAGCTCCTTCCACTGCCTTAGTTATGTTGCATATATATGGTGCAGGCCTTGCGAGTCCCCACCATGGCACAAAGACAGAACATAGCTCCTTTCAGTGTGACATCAGATGTGAGCTATTGATCACAGTACCCTGCTTCAAAGTTTGCCCAAATTCTTCTCAGGAAAATGGTTCATAAAGGATAGTAATAGTATTACCTGCCTATAGGGGTAAATTGCTCCTTAACACTATAATTTTGTATTGACTCAAATCACACAGACGTAAGTCCTTTCCTATTTCTTTTCTTTTCCAACGAAGTCTTTCTATTCCCATTGCTCATGTAAATTTCTAACTCATCAATTAAACATTATATAAATGGGATTATTTTATTGCTTGTAAATGTCTTGTTACTCAGTTTCATGTCCCAATGCTTTCGTTTTGTGGTGAAGGCAATCTTCCTTACAGAAATAATTATTTTGTTCACTTCTTTTTCCTCTCTAACCATCTCTACACTTTCCACACTTTCCTTACATAAAAAACTTGTGCCACATTTCCATTCCTCTAATGATTTTTTTCATGTATTTCCCCAGACCCTTAGTATTTCTGCGGTATTGTTTTCAAGCTGGTTGACCTGGAAGGAAAAGAGAGGACATGTCACTGGCTTAGATAATTATATTATATTATTTTCAATATTGTTTTCTATCTTTTTCCTCCTGCGTTCTATCAGTTTGCCAACACTTTTGCTGCTCTCAGAGCATATGGTTTGGCTAAGATGTCTGTTGTGACTCTTTTTTTGTTCCATGGTTGTGATTAATTTAGAGCCAAGCAATATGCCATTCTGAATTTTCCTTCCAACTTGCATTAATTTGCCTTTGTCTCCAAGGAATTTAATCTACCAAAAAGCCACCTAGCTTGCTTTACTCCAGCAGAAGTTCCTCACAGACTTGTCTCACTTGGATTATCTTATTTATGTCCGAGTCATTTACAAACCTCATCTCCTTATTGTGTCACTTGTTTTCTAAAATCATTCGTAGTGAGGCTTTTTTCCCTTGGAAAACAGAGTTTTTATCCCTATTTCACAGTTCCTTTGAAATTGCCTGAATTAGCAGAAGCACCCCATAGAGTGCTGCAGACAAAGTAACATAGTGTGACAGCCTTTTTCCTGAAGGAATACTGTAAGAGAAAGAACAGTCAACACAAATTAAGCAATTCTGATACATTGACAAACTCTGTCTTGCTTCCCCCCATGGAGTTTTAGACTCTGGTGCTAGTTTTCTCATGAGGATGAGAAATTTCCTGCTTAGTTCGTCAGAACAGGAGGGAAGGTCTTAGTCCCCCAGCAAGAGAAAGACTGTGGGGCCTGTAAACAACCTCACACAGGATTGATGGGAAGGATGTCATTTTCACAGCTACAAAGTCACAGGATTATTGTGCACGTGGCAGTATTTAGTACAAAGAGACTGAGGTTTTATATTGCAAAGAGGAATTGTGCATGTGCAGAAACTGAGAGACCAATGGCAGAGATGCAGAAACGAGACAAGGCCACATGTGGAGATACGCACGGAGCTGAGTGATGAGAGAGGAATGGAAGCAATAGATAACTTGCCTGTTACGGGTCCAGCTGGGATTCCTCCCTTGTGACACACACAGCTGGAGTTTCTGTGAATTTCTTTGATTTTGATTCACCTAAATGTGAAGTGATAAAATGGCTTTGTCCCTCCCAGTGTAATCCGTCCATTCTGCAGCTCACTCACCTAACCAAAAAAGTTAAGTGGGGAGGCAATCCCAAAGCAAGCTCCATTTCCCAGAACTGCTCCACAGCCCTGAGCTCCTTTCCAGGCTTTCTGGCTGTTTTCACTCACCTTTGGCTCTGTCTCTCAAGAGTTTAGGCACTATTCTAAGTCGGTATTCCCCAGGCCATATGGCAACAGGGGTATGTAAGGAGAAAGTCTCTGCATGGGCGTGGTTAAAAGCAACACAGACCTGAACTTTTCATTCCATGTGACAAATAAAATATGCATTGCCATTCAGGTCCATAGGATAATCACTGATTTCAGTGAAGTCTTGGTGAGGATTTTTCAAATTATCTGTCATAAGCTGTTTCTGCCATTGGAGGAAATGCTAAAAAGATTTTGACTTCAGCAGAGCTAAGTTGCTTATCACTGAACATTATGGTAATCTACCCATTGCGAACATTACTGCTAGAAGTTCAGTTACATTATTCATTCTTTAATTCCTTTAAGTCTCTGGATGTCTTCAGTCCCACTCTGGAAACTTCACCTGTATTTCACATTTCTTCCATTTCACATTTTGACCATTCACTCTGGCATACACTCTTAACTTTTTAACCTAGAAAACAGTAGATTATTTCCCTGGTATATCAGTGATTGACATTAGCACCTGTTTTATAAGAACTAGCATGAGAACAGAAAAATTGCGTATCCAAATACTGTGATCAGTTGCCTCTGCTCAAACCCGTTTAGCATCTGAGAGTAAAATATGTCTCTGGGTAATCTGTTTCTCATTGCAGTTTTAAAGGTCTGCAACATTTTTTTAGGCACAAGGACCAAAGTGACTCAAGACTAAATTGTGTTGGCTCACCCTAGGGTAACCCCTATAAATGACAAACAAATCAGCATTTCACAGTTAAAAAACAACACCATGTGTTCTACAAAATCCCCCAGAAGTTTACTGCAGTGATGCTAACAATGCTAGACATTAAGGAAAGGAATTTCCTTTTTGCATTTCAAGAGAAAAAACACCACAGCTGTTTCTCAGTGGATTCCCAGCCAAGTTGAAAAGGTCACTGACCCAACCATGATGTAACACCAAATACTGCGAATGGTGACTCCCTCAAACAGTTTTTCTCCAGAGCACTATCTAATAACAATTTTCACCTTACAATTTATCTAATGCACTAAAGCTTTACTTAAAAAGGATGGCAATAGTCTTTGCTCTCCTACTGGTTGAACAATCTGCAGCAAATATTTGTTAACAACTGGTAGGAATAGGGAAAATCTGTTCCTGAAAGCGACATGCATTACCTTTAAGTACTGCGGATTGTCAATGTAAGCCTCAACACTCATCGTATAATCGATGGTGGGCCTGTTAGAAACTGCAAGGGTAGTAATTCCATTTTCTCAGCAAAACGCCTAAGTTACTACGTAGCCTAAACAGGAAAGGCAGAAGCCGTGGGCTGGAGGAGTTCTGATGATGACTCACATGATGGAACAGTAGTGGAGGCCCTGTGGAGAGCATGTGGAAACACCCACGTGCAGATCACCCCCTGCCCTCTAGAGGGGCGAGACGTGGTGGGGGAAACTTGTGGGGAGAGATGGTGGGGGAGGCCTGGGAGGGTTGGAGCAACATAGGAAAAGTTGCTGGTACAGCTGATAGCATTTGCACAGACATCTGCCATCTGCACTGGACTGGCACCAGCAGAAAACCATGGAGAAATGGCTTACTGGGAGGGGATGCATGTGGGAAGAAGCCCCGGGAGCTGATGGCAGAGGATAACCAGGCTAATGCCTCCTTTGACAAAACAGTGAAGAAAAGCTGTAATTTGCAATTAATTCTCCTTGTCTACTAGGAAGTGAGAAAATATGACTCTTTGTTCACAGGCTGAATATTTCTGAGTATATTTTCTAATTTTAGCATGTATTTTCTTCATACAGTCTATATTTTGAAGGGTTAAATGACTGCGTCCTTGAGTGGCTTCTACAGCCGTGCATAAGATTGTCTTAGACCTGCTTTTAGCTGTAAGGGTAGATTCAAGATGCATGAACCACTTGACCTTACCTCATGCCTTATCCTTGACTGATGCATCTAACAATTACTAATTCTGTAGCACTGGTTGTTTGTATACTTAGGCACAGGGATTTCTGGGGTGCAGTGGCAGGTGGGCAAGCCGATGTGTTTCAGAACTAACTCCGATGTGCATAGAAGAGGGAGAAAACATCCATTTTCAAAAAAGAACAGCTGGTTCTGAAAAGGATAGTGCCCGACTGACCATGTTCTCATTGGCAATAGTGAAGGAAAATACCCGTTGTAATGTCCACATTTGCACATGAACAGGGAGGCAAAATGCAAACCAAAATGTATTTGCCATCTTGAACGGTTATTTCCAAATGTTCCCTCTCTGCTGCAAGCTAAACGTTGTGTACATTTGCACTTACTTTAGGTGTGCAATGAGAAGCTTTTATTTCAAGTACACTCACATTTACTTTCCTTCCTTTCTCAAATTAGAAAAGATTTCGAGGAGGAAGTGTATGTTGGTAAACAGAATATCAAAAGTAAAAAGAAGTACTTTTGTCTTATTACATTTGCACTTCCTCTGTGTCGAAAGCACATAGCTTGCCCAGAACACAGTTTTATGGGGCAGATGGCAATTTTTGTCATCTTTCTCATTTACAAGTGAAGAAAGACAGAAAGGAGTTTATCTGAAAAAATTTTTGCATTACAAACTTGTTTTATTTTCCTTTATAAAGATTTTAGAGGTGGAAATTCAGTACCCTATAAAGACAGGATTGGGAAAAAAAGCCTGGAGAGATGTTTAAAGGGAAAGATGTCTTTAAGATTTAACTGGCTGAGTTTAAATCTCAGTTTTGACAGGTCTTGGGAATTCATACCCTATTTACACTGTCCACTGCAGTTCTGAGTAGAGATGCCAAAACAGGTATCAGCAGCCTGTCTGGGATCCAGCTGTGATAAAGTTCTGCTGACACAACAAAAACACAGCCCTGTGGATCTTCTCAGACCAATGCAGAGTGGAGGCAGAGAGTTCATGCCTGCATATGTCTGTCTGTGCAAACACAACTCAAATTACTCAAGTGCTTCAGATATGATATCCTTCATTTCAGGAAAGCACTACACACAGATGTATCCCATACACACGGGAATTGTCCAGTAACTCACAAAGCTCTGAAAGGAAAGCATCGTTGTTAATATTTAGGTCAACTACTTGGTAAGTCAGATTGAAAACTACAGAGTAAACACAATCCACATGGGAAAAAGGTGCACAATTCCAGGGGAAAAAAAAAAATTAATTTAGTGTCATTTAAGTGACTAACTTGTTCCTTCATTAGGAAATAGGATTTCTTTTCTATTTGCTAGCTGCCCTTCTTTCTCAGGTACTTACCTTTTCTAAAGTTTACCTTTCCCACAGTTTGTCTATTAATAAACCTTGCTTAGTGACTGATTAGGAGCCACTTCATCGTCATTCATGTTTCTGGATGTAAAGCCAGGAATCTAAAAGGAATTTACATAAATAATCTCAATCATAGTTTACTCCATTCTAATAACCAGTTAAAGAAGGAAAGACCACTAGCTTACCTTTTTTGTTGTGTTTTGTTTTCATTTTGTTTTTCCTTTTTAAATTTAGTCCTCTCCTCTAAAGATGCTGGTGAGTCTCTCTGCAGCAGGCAAAGGATATTGCAGGGCATCCAGGGTCTGCAGTTCTGAAATAACCTTGCTACAGGAGCTATTCAAAGCTGGGGTCAATAGGATTCCCAAAGCTTCCTTGTTTCCTGTTTGGAGCCATCAGATCAGAACTCTTCACACCTTGGGGAATCATGGCTGAGCTGGGGCAATTGAACCTAGGGAATTCCAAGTTAAGACTCTTTTTGAAAAGAGATCTTTTGGTGACTTTGAAAATATTTCTTTGTGGAAAATGTTCATTTCCACAACTACTTTTTAAGTTAACAGTGAGTATTTTCCCCCACGAATTTCCATAAAATGGAAACTTTCTGTCAAAATTAGTGAAATGTTACCAAATCCACTTTTTATTCTATTTACTGTACACAAAGCCACAGTCAAAAGTTAAGGCAGACGAATATCCGGTCTTTCTTGCAGAAGGTTTTTCTTTGTTTCCAGCATTTTGTATTCTAAAACTACTACTTGGAAAGAGCATTAGTACTGTTTTGGACACAAAATGCCTGTGCATTCTGCAGTGTATTGAGTGACAAAAGGCTCCGGGTCCAGCCCGCCAGGAGAAGGGAGCCTGAACAGTAGAGAGGTATGAGGAAGATTTGAGAACTTTTATGCTTTTTTTTGCTCATTTGCTTTTCAAGTCTCAATCTTTTCAACAACAAAGGGGGCAACAAAGCCCTCTGATGCCCACATGTCAACTTTTGTCCTGCATGAACCTGGAAAAACCCTTCTCATCAGCGTCCCAGTTTCACCCCCCTCCTGCTGGAAGTTATGTGATGGAAAACCCTGCAGCAGACAACCCTGCCCACGGCCCAGTGCAGGTCTACGGGTGCTTCTGCCCATCTGCAAAGCCAGATAAGCCCATTCAGTCCTGCTCTAGGGGCAAGGCAGCTGCACATGCGTGGCACTTGCTTGTGTCAATACTTCTTGCTGCCTGCCTGAATGGCTATTTCTGCTAAATATATCTGAAAATTAAATTTCCAGCTCAGATGAATGAATGACTGTACCTGACCATATGATCATTCCTTCTCAATCTTTCAGTCTTAAAGTCCCAAAGCAAAGGTTTGAAAATTACTTCCTTTATACCTGCAGGCATTAACAGCGGGCTGAATCCTCCCCTGAGTGTCAAGCCTTTATGTCCTGCTTCTGAGCAGATAGGAAGCCATCTCTGGATTGAAACACGGCAGCCGTTTACAGATACACAGCAGTGGCACAGAATAATTTGGCAAAGGAGTGTGGAAGAAACACTGCATCCAACTGAAATGACAGGAACATTCACAGGTAGGAAGAATGCAAGAATCCAGGCTGGAAGCAGACCAGGATGCCATACTCACTGCAAACTTGGCATTTCTGAAAATGAAATGACAGATGTTTTTCTGAACTTCTGTGAAGCAAAAGTTTTATTAATTAAATCTGTAAGAACTACTCTGCCTTTCTGCCTTTGACTCTTTTTTCCTTTTGTAAATAAATGCTAGAAAAATAAAATGTAATTATATAAAAACATATAGATAAATGCAAATATACATGCACACCACACACACCCACACCCATACAGACACAGACACAGACATACACACACACACATACACACACATGTATTTATACATTTCCTTCTTTTTGTTCAGAACAGATTAATATTCTGAAGTAGATGAAAGGGGAAAAAACTGATCTCTGGGACCTCATGATCGTTTCTAGCCTCCAGCTGCAAGAGAGACCCAAGACAGACAAAACACAAGCAGTTATTCTGGAGGCAGCAATTTAGACTGACAGCATGATAGACCAGGAGATGGTATAGATCTTGCTACTTTTAACCTCTCAGAGGTAGTAAAATAGCTACAAAGGAGGGGGGGGAACATGTTTTAGGGAGGACAGGAGGAGAGCTATAACTAATGCACTGAAGAGAAGCAGGTGTACAGCCCTGCAAAGAAACAAAACTCGTTTCCCCTCTCCGCAGCTGACCTCTGCAAGATGTGCCTGATGAATGGAGGTACAGAATGCTGCTCCTGGCTGGAGATTTTGTAATAGGTAGCATGCATGCACACAAACACAGGCACACAAAAAAAACCCAGCGACCCCTTTCTCACTATTCAGGATTCTTCTACTACACATTTATTTAAATGCTCTAACTGTGTAGGTAGGGTGAAACAGACTTGCTACGCTGCCAGGGGGAAAAACAAACAAACCAAACCAAAAAAAAACCAACCCCACAAAAAACCCACCTCCAAACCAAGCAACCGAACAACACAAGAAGGTTTTTTATATTAATTGTTTTTATCAACAAGTAATAGAAACCACTAAGCAACAGAGGTAACCTGTTCCCAGCAGAGGGATGTCTCTGCGAGATTTGAGTGCCATGAGACACTACAGCAGCCGAAAACGGAAGGTTAATGTATCAGTGTAGGCCTCCCTCCGGGTCTCAGTGACTCAAATAACTACATTAATTGGTCTCTATTGACATGGGAAATTCAGGTGATTCTCTGATGCCCAACAGTTCAGTCCCTTCCGCCAGTCATAACAGATCATTCACTTTCTCCTTTGCCGTGCTATAGTGTTAGGGATGAAAGCAAGCTCTGAGGGCAGTAATTCCTTCCACTTGAAAAGAGAATACTTCAAGCAGCACTAAAAGGGAAAGTCGCCGTGGAAGATCCTGTGTCTCTGACCTCGCCTCTTTCCGGATTTGCAGAGCAAACTAAAACACTCATTTACATTTTTTTCTCAATGAGGAATGAGGTTTTTTGAACCAGAACAAATGAAGCCGGAACGTTTATCTTTTTCTCAAGTCTTATTTATACAGGTGTCTAGAAGTTGGACAAGATCTTTGGTAAATAAAAATAAGTGAATTAAATAGAAGTAACAGTCTTACTCTTTCAGCTGGGGTCATTATTTTGATTAGGCTGAACATGAGCATAGAGAAAAAGCATATATTTTATCTCTAAGCCACTGAAGCTAGCCCGGTTATTGTTGTAACTTGACATGAACAAATGCAGTAGTATGTCCAAATCTGGTGTTCCCTCTTAAAGCTGATGTTGAAAAATGGGGAATAGTTCAAAAGAGCTACATGACTCAGTGAATGAATGATCCATAAAACATGCCTGGTGGTGGGAAACCTGATACACCCAATCTATCTGCTTTATCTGAAAAAAAAATCAAAAGGGAAAAGTCTGCTAATAGCACATGATTCTTTAGGGAAGCAGAAGAAGACAGAACATGGTTTCAGAGTGAGAAATTCATCATGGTTGCAAACGATGAAAAATAAACATTTTTGACAGCAAGGGTGATTAGCACTAAAACACCCCTCCTAGGGCAGGCTCACCTGGTTCAGTGCAAAGCCTGTCAGACATTTCCATGCATGCCATCTCATTTATCTGACTCAGTGCCAGGCCAGGATGCTCCCTCAAGTACTGCAGTGCATTTACATGACACTGGATTGAGCCTGGTTTCTTCTCTTTGTCCTCGATGCTGAGCCTGGCTTGTCCTCACCCTCTTTGCCCAACTCTGCTCTGCACTGTGCAGGCACAGCCTGAAGTTTCCAAGCCAAGATGCTTACTCTTTGAGATGGTACCTGTACACAAGTCAGGCTGGGGTTTGTGCTGAAGTAATTTTCAGTTCAGGTTCAGTTTGAAGAACAGTGGTTCAACCTTATACTTGGTTCAAGCTCAGTTAAATTATCTCATGAACGCAGAGTCTTTGACTGGCCATCTTTTCTGGATTTAACTGAGGATTTACCTGGAATTTATCTAATCCATCTGCCAGTGTCTGTAGCAGGAGCAGCATGGCAGGAGAGATGCCCATGGTCACAGTGAGACACAGACCCTGGGCTACACAGTAAAGGCAACTTTCTCCTCTTTCTCCCTCTCCCTCAGACTTGTAACACAGGAAAATCAAGTACAGCCCCCAGCACTGCATTTTCTAACTCTATTTCTATTTGGTTCCATCATGAGGTGGTGAGAACTATTTAGGTCTACCATGAAAAATTAATGCAAACTCCGGCTGCTTGGTGGATGTAAGTCTTGTGTCTAAACAGGAAGAAAATTTGTTTGGAAATCATTGAGAAATGTAGTTATTTGTGCCACTAAGCCAGGAGATAGCCCAGCTGAGGGGACAGTGCACTTTCCAACAGATGCATGAGGTTTGCAAGATTAACCATGAACTGAATTCTGTATATATGTCCCAGACTATATAACTAGACTCAAATCATCCATTCATGGTTTTTTTTCAACTAAGCAAAGCTAACATATTTAGATACTCCTACTTGCTCAAGAGTCAGCTCAAGAGCTGGATTCTAGTTATCCCAAAATCAGATGTGGACCTAGTTGTAAGAAACAGCCTTCTTCTAGGTGTGCAGTTTCCTCAGAATCCAAACTAAAACCAAACTGCTTCAAGTTCACAACCATTAATAAGGAGACTTTGTTCAGTTAGGTAAAGGGACAGATTATGAACTGAAGAATCATTTAGGTTGGAAGGACCTCTGTAGATTGACTCATCCAATCCTACTGCTCAAAATTCAATCACAGCAGGTTACTCGTGGCTGTGTCCAGCTGGATTTTGACTGTTTCTGAGGACTGAGACTCCACGGCTTCTCTGGACAAGCTGTTACCGTGTTTGACCCCTCTGACCATTAAAAAAAGTAGAATTCTTTTCTTACACTGAAATGGAATTTTCTGGTTTCAGTTAGTGCCTGGTTTTTTTTGCCATTTCACTGGATTCCACTGAGAAAGGTCTGCTTCTGATCAAAGTCAGTAGGGAGACTATTACCAAGAGTGACCTCTGGTTTAGAGCAGACTTGGGACAGCCACAGCACTGAAGGACCCTGGACTCAGGAGGCCTGTCTTTGACCCTGACTGACTTGGTGGCCATCCACTCCCCCTTCTCTTGCAAAGCACCATGAGACCTGTCCAGTGACTGTTACATATTGTCGGCAGGCAAAGCCTATGGGAAGCAGTGATGATTTATATGAAGCCAGCAGATACATCCGAAAAATCAAAAATCACAGGTTTTGAGTCACCAGCCCTTTTATGGTATTGTTCATTCTCACTGGAATTGGAAGTGAGTGGAAGACTTTGACCTTAATAAGCATTGCAAAAAATTAACTCATACCTGAGGCATTCATTGTGAAAAGTCTACAGCTTCTGTTCCAGTATGAAATGACAAAAAAACTGTTTAGTGTAAGAAAGCATGAAAGGTATATTCAAAACAGAGTAAAGTCATGGAAAAGTAATATGTTTGATCAAACTTGCAAGGACTAATTCTGGTACTAATTGCCATGGGCAACCTGAATTTCCAGAGCAATGCTTGTGAATGGTGCTATATGGCAGTTACACCTCTGGTGGCTGAGTGAGACTTAGAGTGCTAGGGGGATGGTAGAACTAGTTCACTTGGATTGTTATGAAATCTAAGATGAAAATAACACAGAACGCTGACATAATTTTTTGTCTTATTTGGCATTGGTTGTAATCCTCTGTTCCAGTTACACAAAATTCTATCTTAGACCTATATGTTATGTTGGCTCAGTCCTATGTAGTTCTTGTTCAGGTAAATGGTATTGATTTCAGTAGAAATTTATGTTGAAGCAGAGAGGCTTTAATTCTGAGTATATGCAACCTGATGCAAAATCACTCACATTTGAGCAAATGTCAGTTTGAATTTCAGTCTTGATACATTCACTGTCATGATAACAGAATTTCCTGTTGATATCAGCACAAATCATCTTCTGACCTGAAGAGCTGGTATTAAGGACAATTCAAGCTTAAGAAGAAACACATGTCTCTGAATAAAGGTGATTCCAGAATCCTGCAATGACTAAGTTCATTTTCTTTCTTTCTTTCTTTCTTTCTTTCTTGTTGCTTGCTTGCTTTCTTGCTTTCTTTTTCTTGCTTTCTTGCTTTCTTTCTTGCTTGCTTTCTTGCTTTCTTCATACACCTCTTCTGGTCAGAGTTAAGCCTAGGAATACCAAGGGAGTCATGCCTGTCACATCAGCCTTGCATGACCCTCACTAATTCAGATCTCCAATAAATGGACCTGTCAGCAGAAAAGTGTTCATTTATGTTTGTCATTGCTAACAAACACATCTCAAGACATACCCTAAATGCAATATTAATTCAGTTTAGTGAGATGAACTGAGTATAGTGTTGAACCTAACTTATAGTCTGGAGACACACTATGTGAGCCTCAGAGGTTTTGTCTAGCTCAAACTAGGAGACAAAGTACCAATTTCTTTGGACTTTGTTGGAATGGACAGATTGCCAGATTGGGGTAGAAATCTCAGGAGATCAAGTTTGTATGAACATATTTTGGCAGCAGTCTGGAAGAAATAGAGTAAAAGAATTGTCTACTTAGGAGGCAGTTCAGTATTTCCACTGTCCATCTCCAAAACAGCAAAGATGCCCAGCGAATGAAGAAGCTTGTCTCAAGTCTCCAAGTTACAAGAAGCATGGGATCAGAATTGTCTGTCTTATTTTACACAGTCAAGACAACCCATTGAACTCAAAACTTTATTTAGTAAAAGCTCTTTACAAGACTGAAGCATAAATGCCCAATCTTATCAGTTGTTCCTTCAGGCCTGAACATCTTCAATCAGTCAGGAGCAGAGACAGGACTTCTCTGGTACAGGCTTCTGACTCGAAACAGGATGTAATCTAACTCATAATCATGACTGGAGGTTTCAGGCAGAGGAGGGCAAGCTAACAAAATAGAAATTATTACAAATATTAGGGAAGATATAGTACTATACATACTAAAGGAGCCTGGCTTCTGCATATTGATGCTTATTTCCAAGCCACTTTTCATTTGTAGGCTTTCAGCTCCATAGCTTAGGGAGCTCCTGAGGTAAACAGGAAATAGCAGGGTGCAGAACTGGGGCCATTGAGGCATTGGCCTCAAAAGCAATCAGTACCATCCTCTTCCACTTGGATTCAGAGACAGGAGCTGGAGTCTGATCCAGACCGTTGCTTTCCAGCAAACACACACAAGAAAAGCCTTGGCTGGAGTCCCACCCCTGCTGCTGGCTTTCCTGGTTGCTCTGGGGAACTCAGCTGAAACCCTACTCTGCCTACGCAAGGTAGGAATAAGGACCCTGGTTTCTCCATCCCACTCAGCTGCATTTTCCGTTCTGCGTGAGCAGTGTGGCCTGGTTATTTTGTACAAGAGACAGTCTAGTAGGCAGGTTCCAGAGACACTGACCAAGGCAGGGAGGATGCCTGGCAGTCAGCACAAGAGTAGGATATGTTATGGGCTCCTGGGCAGGACTGGCTGATTGCACATATACTCAGTGTGTGGCAAACATGTAAGCGCCCAGGAGGTTTCACTGGAGGGAATTAAAGAGCAGAGGAAATCTGGCTTCTTTTCAAGTTAGGCAGCAGCTGAACAGGAGGCTGAAGGATCAAAATTTTGGACACAGACAATTAAAGTGTCAGTCTTTGTGAATGTAGCTACTGGTGCTTAGAAAGAGATTAATTTAAATCTGCATGTCAGACCTACATTAGAAGAGAGATGCTTTCAGTTCAGAGTAGAATTTAGAAACTATGCATAGTCAAAGAAATGTTAATGGACTGCAAATGTTTTTTGAATTATATTTTAATTATACTGGTGATGCTACTCTAGGTATTAGCAAAAATGCAAAGCATATGTTTTAGAGCAGCAATAAAAAAAGGATGTCTTGTAAAGTGAGAAGTACAGTAGAAGTACAAATATGGGTATTTTTGAACAGTCAGAAAAAACTTGGAAACTTGACACCAAAAAAGAAATTAGCTCGCATTAAAATGTAGGTTGGGCAAAAGAGATAAAATTTTTTACATATTTTATACTCTTTCTGTGAGCAGATTACGATATAGTGAACCTCTTAGTAGTTTTAAGATAAACTAATTGGCAAGTTATTTTTGCATTTTGCGCATGATGCTAATCATGCTTCTAGCTTTATGGGTATGAGTACAATGACTGTTTTATTTCTAGAATTCAAGTAATGCTTTCACAAACTTGTCTCATGCTTATTTTTTATAAAGCTGCCCAGAAAGGTCAAAGAAAGGGTTGTCTTTTATATTATGACAGCTCCCAGTGGGTTAAAGAATAGAAGTGGTTTATAAATAAAAGCCTCTTTTATCTGTTCTTTGATCCCCCCCATAACAAAATCTCCTTGCAAGTACTTTGCTTGACATAGTCATCATTTCTTATTAGTTTCAAAGTATCTGCAAGACAATGTCTTGATCATCAGTTTATGGGTACTGGGAACAGAGAAAAGGCTTTATTGTGCAGAGAAGGAAGAAGCCATACACTACAGTATTTCTTTCCATGATTTTTGGCTCCCTGGCCCCTGATAAACTGGGCTGGTGACTAGATCCTGTACCTTTCAGGACAGGTTCATAGCTGGACGAAGCTGGAATTACTTCCAAAAATTAAGTATCTTAGCCACATCCTTCGTCTCCAACTGAGCTTCCAACTGAGCCTCTCTGTCAAGGGCCATAAAAATTAAAGTTCTTCAGGGCAGCCTTGGACATTTCTGCTGAGTAACTTACAAAGTTTGTGCCACCAGTTCTCCTCCTGGCCTCTCGACAGAAGAAATAGGAGGTACATCTCGTTGATGCCTCTGCCTCCAAACTCCCCTGCTCCATTTTCAGCCTGGCCTGACACCTGTGCTGGGGTGTTATACCCTGTGAAGAAAGGTAGCAGGTTGAGAGGGTGACCCACAGATCATTTCCAGACTCCAGCAGGGATATGTGATGAATGGCCAAAGAGGGGAACGTCGTACACTGGGCTTTGTGGGTCCCTGACACACAGGCAGAGTGGGGTTCCAAGGCTAGAACCACGAGTTTCAGTCTCTCATTTCTGTGGGCTGGGAGTAAAAGGGCAATCAGTAGACATCCCTTCCTTTTAGAACTTTAACTGGGTCATATGAAAGAGAAATAATTAATCTCACACACTGAAATAGCTGAAAACAGATTTTTAAAAGGACCATCTTTAACTCTGCCAATAAATTATTTTTCATATTTAGCATTCAAGTTTTTTTACCTGCTTGTACTTTGTTGCATATTTCTTAAACTTTGCAGAGTTTTAGTCCCTTTTCTCTTAAATAATTAAATTTTACAAAAGTATTTCTAGTTTTCATTTATTGAAAACAGTTTTCCTGCATAAAAGTAATTCCAACTCATCATTAAAAACAGATTTTAAGAGATAAAGAAAATATATTGATTGCATAAAATTTTAATGGCAAGAAATATGTTTTTAATTATTGTTATTTTATTAATGGAGGAGTGCTATCTTATTAAATCTAAATTGGATGTGCACTGAGGAACACTAATGTGAACCATTCCAAAGACAAAAATTAAATACACGTTGGTACATAATAAAGCCCTCATATATAATAGAGGTAGTTTACAAAAAGATCTTTCAGCATTTGAACAGATCAACATGCAAGTATTTCACCATCTGAGTTCATGGTAAGGTCCCTAGCATAAAGTATATTTATTGAAAGAGCCTGATTCTTTTTTCTGTTGGTATATGTTTATGTAGCTTCATTAACTTCCAGGCTACTGCTTCCAATTTCTAACAGTTCAAAATAAGATTTGGGCTGGAAAAGCTGAAAACATGCAGCTAAAATTTAGTAGTGTAGACATAAACAATCAAACATTGACCCCAAAGAAATGCATTTCAATGCAATTAAATTCCTGTGTACAGCAAAACACCACTTGTCTTGACTCCCCGTTCCTTCCCTCACCAGGCAGTTTTACAATCACTGTCAGGAGTCAGAGCAGCTGGAGATGATTGTGGTCAGTGTCATGGACCAACTTCACCCTCTCAACCCTTCTGGTGTCTGACAGCAAGCTGGGTTTCCAGTACATGGAAGAGTCTTCTTAAATTTGATTTTGGTCCAACAATGTAATAGACCAACTGGAAGCAGTTCAGGCCCACTCCAGCTGTTTCTTCTGATACACTCACAATGATAAGCTGACTGTCTAACCCTGTCTTTCACCAAAATACCTAGCAAAGCCACAATGCCCACACATGTGTTGCAGGTTCCTTTGTTTTGAGCAGAGACAGTTATTTGGGCTTTCAGTACAACCCTGCTGTTGCTTCACCCATCTGGTTTCAGAAAAAAAAACCAAGTGTATTTGGTTATTCTTTAATGAAGGGAAGTTATTAGATCACTGATCTGAGCACACATGTCTCAACCCACAGCAGCAGTGGGTTTTTACAGACATATTGGAGTACCAAAAAGGAATTTCCTGTATTTACTTGGAATAAACTATTTTCTGCAACGAGTCTTAAGAATATGAACACTGTTTAGAGTGAGAAGTTGAAGGCACATAGACACAACAAAGCTTGTGTTTATTTGTTCGAAGGGAAGTTAATGACTTCCAGTTGTTCAGTGTTTCACAATCAATTCCCTCAAACTCCAAGCTGGAGCTTCATCCTTTCTGGTGCTGGGGATTAGATACCAACATCAGGGCACTTGTTCGGTCTAGTGGGAAGATAGGTTAAAATTCTCCTGGCATCCTGTAGGCCATGGGAGTATGGATACTTCACTGGAAAGTAAAGTAATCCTTTTTGGCTCATGGGTGAGAGGACTGAGGGGCATGTGGACAGATCTTGTTGGCTTGTCGTGGAGATGACACAGGCAGTGGCGAGGACTGCTATGGCATAGAAAGGAAGGGGAGAGGGTGGCAGCTTTTCACATTTCAGCAAACCCACTCAATTCCTCCTTTGGCAACATTATCTTTTGCTATCCAGGGAGATGAGGAGACAGGTGGGCAGAAGGGAGTTAGTGCTGTAGACTTTGCTGCAGCAGACTTTGGCTGTAGCACATTTTGTCATCCTTGAGAAGGCAAGACAGGCTACTGTTGCTTCCCTGGCTTCTTTGCCCCAGTGCCAAGACTGAGTCATGGGCCAGGAGCTAGATGACACTGCATAATGCACTGGAAAATTTCCTAACTCTGATCCATAAACTACATTTTCCAGTATATTTGAAGAATTGGTTTGTTTGGCTTTTCTTCTGTCTTTAGAGGTGTCTGAGAAAGAACAATTATCACACAAAATAAACCAAATCATGATGGTTTCATGCTGGAAAGCATGCTGTGAAATCAGTGAGAAATTTTCCTGACTTAAGACACGGAAAAAGAGTCTGAATCCTGAAAGACTATACCTTGAGGTGTCTTGGACTGCCTGCGTGTATTCAGGGCACTGAACTGAAGCTTTTTGTAGATGGTATTATACCATTAATTACAGTATGTAGTTTATCTACTGAGGTTAAAACTTTGATCGAAGTTTCTAGAACTTCACATAAAAGGCTTACTATTTATACAGTGAGGCTCCTTTGCCATTATCTAAAAAAAATTCCAAAAAACGTCCAGACCTAGAATGTTCTTGTCTCATTAAACAAGCATTTTCCACTATGAAAAACAGTTTTTCAGATAAAAGTAAGCAGCTTTTCAAATTGTGTTTGTATTTCACTACATTGGGAGTGTAGTTCAGTCCAGATTTTAATGTGCTCAGAAAAGAAAAATAGAGATACAAAACATGAGGTCTGCATGTAAGTTAATGCACATGCATTTGAATTTCATGAAGCTCCTACTCTCAATAAATGCATCACTACTATGTACACTATTAAAGTCCTAGGATGGGTTTATGTTAGGATGAGGTAGCTACACAGTGAAGCTATGTAGCTAAATTTCTCTAGCACACGCATCTTTGAAACCTTCATAGAAGAGCTGGTTACACAGATTTCTGTTATGCAGAGGCCAGCATCAGGGTACTGAAATCTCATTTTGAGTGAAGCATCCCTCTGTCAGGCTCCACATGAGCAATGAATCAAGCATAGTCCCAGAAGCTGAGCACAACAGGAGACCATGATCGCAGGCACTGGGCAGCTGTGGAAAGATTTGGTGCTGTGAGGGTAAAGCTAAATGAATGCATATGATAAGAGCGTGTCGTGCAAAAAAGGATGGGAGGGAACATGACAAGGCTATGGACATCACTGAGTAATTGCCTGAACAAAGAAAGAGGGGGTCTGATGATTTCTTGGAACTGTGCTTTACGTAGGGAAGTTTATGACTAACGTGGTTGTCTGAACCAGCAGTCATAGAGCATGACTGCTTGAACAGCAGAACAACAACAGATGCAACCCTTAAGAGAGCGCTTGAAAAACTGAAGGATTTGATTAAAGAGGCCCTAGTCCTGAAATACTATGACAATAAGCACAAAAGTGACTTGTTCATGGGTGCATCTCAGGAGAATATTGGCACAATACTCTTTCAATAACACATTTGAAGCTGGAGAAAAGTGGCTAATGCATCATGGCCACTAACAAAAGCTGAATGTATATATGCTGAAAGAATGAAGGCGACTTTGGCCTTAAGCCATGGCTGTAAAAAAAATTCCTTTATTTATGGGACACCACTGTTAGCAGAAACTGACCATAAACCACGTACTGCTGTTGCCAAGACAGGCCTGATAAACATCTCCTGGAGAGAAGAGAGATTGTTTTTTCAGTTACAAATGTATGTTTTACAAATTCAGTAAGCCTGGGTGAGATTTGGTGGTTGCAGACAAACTCACAATCATTTTACAGAACTTCCAGACATGGATCATGGATGTGCCAAGCCTCCTAAAAAAAACCCCATGACTGCCTGTGTCACTAACAAGTTTGAGATATTGGGAAAGGTAATGCAGGCTTTGGCACAAAGCTGTTAGTGCCGTATTGTAGCCCCTTATTGTACCTTGGCAGTGAGGCCTGAACGGTACATGTGGATTTTGAGAAGAGCCTGAATGGAGAATACTGAATATATTAAAAAGAAGTATGTGAAAGCCATTTTTAAAGAGAGACAGACACTGTCGAGAAATCAACAGTTATATTAAAACAAGTCAATATTATCTAAAAGCTTTGTTTATGCTAGCAGTGCAGGACAGCTCCCTTCAAAGGAACCTAGGAAGGTGGCAAAAGAAAAAGAAGTATGTGTAGATCTACTTGTGGTTTTTATTTATTACATTAACAAAAAATAAAACACGCTATTATTGTTATTGTTTTTGTAGTTGCTTATATTTTTACAATTACTTCCCCAACTTCCTAGAAGTTCCTGCAATCAAACAGCCAGCCATATACTCCATAATCTTTTTAACTAAATGTGACATACCAAGCACAATAATATCTGATGACAGTCCGCAGTGCAGGAGGTATCATTGAAAGCAATTTGCACTGAAATACAAGTTTAGGTTTATCACCACTAATCCCTTGTACTTTCAGACTTTCAAGGCTAATGGAAAAATGTCAGAAGAACACAATCATGTCTTTAAAATAAAAAACTGGAGCAGTGAGACTGATCCCCACTTAGTGCCAGTGTAGAATCTGGGGGGAGCTGGTCTCTTGCAAAGGCAAGCTGGATCATGCTCTGTTGCAGAGAGGCTCTTGCTGCACTGGGCTGGTGTTTCACACTCGGGGCACCCTGTGATGGACAGAGATCCAAACTGTTTATCAGTGATCCCTAAATGCTTGCCATGTAGGAAATTTCTGTACTGTTGCAGACACATGCACGGTGCTGGTGACACTGCTGAACAACAAATCCTACAGAAAACCAGAAGAATATATTATGACAGCTTTAGCTGCATCTACGCAGGAGTATTTGCTGAGATGGAAAAACCGTTTAAAAACTTGCTGACAATTTCTACATCAGGAACCATGCCCAGTGAAGAGAGGCCTTAAGGGATACTTTCTGAAGATGTCAGTTAATTCCAGGCTAGCAAACAATGATTTTTACCATTTTTGCTCCTGAAGTTCTGTCATTACTCAAATATTTAAATGTTTTCACATTTAAAATGGACTAGTAATCCTCACCAAAGAAAAAGAATTAGAAAATACTAGGTCCGATGGCAAATGTAAGGAACATGCACACCACCTCTTTAAACTCTCGGGCATGGCAAAGGATCCTGGTTCTTTTTTTCTTCTTTTTTTTCTTTTTCTTGAAGTACAAACCTGGCATTTCAGATTTCCAAATTTACAGAAATCAGATGAAAATTCCCTCTAAACGTCAGTGGGAACATTGCAGGGTTCATTGGAAGCCTGATCCTATACACCCTATTGTGAGTGGGAAGCATGGAGCAACCTCAGTGGTTGCATGAAGAGACCTTGCAGACTCAGGGCTGGTTTGGCAGATGGCTGAGCACACCCTTCTCCCACCCAGTGGGTGTCCTGGCCTCTAACAGAGGCTATCAGTAGGTCACTATTCCTGATAAGGATGCCATCATACACAGAGGGAGTTCTTGAAAAAAGCTGCCTCTTGAATAAACAGTGGGTGAATATGTCTTCAGAGAGGGCTGGATTCTCTGACTCTCTTGTTTTATTTTTGTGAGTGTGAAGGAAAGGAAGTGTTTAAGATACAAAGTTACCTACGTGTTTTGTTATCATGAAGTTGCAAAATGCTTAGATAAGATTTATTTCGTACTGAAAGTTAAGCTTAAAGGATTTTTTGGTTTTGTAAGTGCCTGTTTGAGCCTACAGAAGACAAAACAGACTCCATTTGTTGTATTTCCTTTCTCTGGAGTTTTGTTATTTCCTCTGTATTTGTCAGGCTACCTCTTCTCTAATAAAGATATCTTTTTTCCTAAAGTATTTTTTAGAGGTAATCAATTAAAAACCCCACAATATGGATTCATTACACTAATTGATAAACATAGAATTGTGTTTTGTATAATGCAGCTGATCTAGTGAGAGTAATTTCTGAATTTTCTAGAAAGGAATGTAGAGAATGGATGTGCTGTCCTCACCCTTCCTGCTGTTCTACACTTAGTTCACTCATAGATAAAGATTTTTGACCTAAAATAAGATCTAGCGTTGCTGCCATTCATTAACGCACGAACTAACACACAAAACTGGTGGCAAAGTGGAGCAAGCTTTGTTATAATCTTACAGGTCTCCCGGGTCTCATATTAATAGTTTAGGAAAATGGATTTCTGGCCGTCCGCAGGAAACTATGATAAAATGAAATTTAACAACTTTTGCATGTGAGAGGTTAGCAGGAGGCTTGAGACTGCTTCAGCCCTGAGCTGAGGGAGAGGAATGCCACGCGGCACTGCAGCACTGTGGTAAGCAGGCAGTGCGCACACTCTTGTGCCTCAAATCCTCCACGTGACTGTCACGAAGAAATGAGAAAATGTTAAAAGGAGGTGCAACAATTTTTTGTATTCTGTGTGGGTTGAAGTTGTCTTTGGTGCAATTTGAGAACACTGTAGAGCTTTCCTTCATTTATACTGTAAACTCATAAAATTCAGAAAATATTTTCACTAGTATTTTCTTGGGAAGAATTTATTTTCTGGCGACAGTTCCAAAGTTAAGACATATTTATACACTAGAGTCCCATTTTGTATTCCTTGGGTAGAATCCCAAATTCCCTCCACTTTCACCTCCAAGGAGTCATTAGCATTTATCAGGTAAATAATCTGTAAAAGGCAGATTATACTCCTATAAATCAATTATAATTACACTGATTTCAAAAGTGTTACTGAAGATTTATGCTCAGGTAATTCGGCTCACAGTTGGTAAGCTTTCTAAGGAAGACTCTAAATAATTTCTCAAGAGAAAACAGGCCTTACAATGTGCTATTTTTTTCTCTTCTGTATGTCCTCACCTCCATCATAATGAAGTATTTTATAAAAACACAACATGAGGTAATGACAGTAACTGAGAAGGAAAGTAAATTCACACTAGAATATCAAGCTGAATAGTCTTCCCATCTGTGTTTTATTAACACAGACCACCATTTCAACATTATTTAGCATCATATTCTTATTTAGTTTAGCCTGTCTATTCCCTCTTTACCTTGACTACATGACAAAAACCTTTCTTCTTGGTGCACTTTAATACCAGGAATATAAGTTTCAATTGTCGTCTTCACAGACTCCCCAAACTAAATTCTATTAGAGAAAGGCCATTCATCAGCTGTTTTCTGCTGCATATCCAGACACTAACTCACGTTTCTGTGCCAGTGAACTATTTTGAAGTGTCAGCTCAGCCTTCGCTGAAGCCAGGCTGAAGCCTGTGACTTACTGTGGATACTGCTTTGGAGACGTTCACAGGAGTCCCAGTCACAGACCCTGGAGCCCTTTATGCTGCTGCTCTATGGACAGCATCACATCTATTATTTCTTTGCGAAACATATACACTTAATGCACTGTAACAATATGAATAATCTAATTTAATGGAGATTGCAAAAGGCATTTTCTCATTGATGCAGAAGTTCTAGTGATTGTAAGATTCGACATAGTCTCAGAAATGTCTTAAATTGTTACTCTTTCAATTATAAGCTTCTAAGACTATGTTTGCAAAAAGGCAAAGAATTGTCATTTGTATGTTTATTTGTGAGAATGAACTTAACTGTGACTTTTGTGGGAAGAATTGGAAGCATGTAGAATACAATTGTTTATAATTCAGGGGTTTTTTTTCACGTAATAGACGAGTGCAGAGAAATTGTACTCCGGACCAAGAGTCCAGAGGTGTGGGAAGACCGCAATGCCATAGAAAGCATGAGTGGATCCTCTGTTGGGACTCAGTTACTGGGGATCATGCCATGAACCTCAGATTAGCAGCTTCATTTAAAGTGCCAAATTATTTAACTGTGTAAGCAAAGAAAAAAAGGAAAACCACATCGTGTTAGGAAAAAGTAAATGATTGGAGAAGGAAGAAAACAGAAAGAAAAGCATATGATCAGGTTCACCAAACATTTGCACCATCAGATGATTGCAGATTGTGGTCTGCTGTTTATTATAAAAATATGCATATTTCTTGCTTTAGCTAGTAAATTTCTCAGGTGTGTCACAATTCAGAAAAAAAAATCTCTTTTTTATTTCAACAGAGGAGGTGGGGAAAAAATGTTTCCACCTTTGACAAGACTCTCTGCTTGTAGCGGCAGATACCAAGATAGAGAGTGGAGTATTGCTTGTCCTCATCATCCTGATCAGTCAGGAAGAGGACTGTGTCACTGATGTCTCCCAGGGGCAAATGCCACCTGGGGGAATCAGAGTAGTATGTACGCAGAGGATTAGGAGAGGTGGCATCATCAATGGTCTTAAGAAAATGACTGTTGCCCAAAGCAAACTTGAGATGGTGCATTCCCCCATCCTCCAGGCTGCACTGTGATCTGAAAAATGCTGGTCAAGACTCAGCCTTGGGCTGAGCTCCTCTTGAGTTTATGAGAAGCACTGCCTGATTCCAGGAACTTGTGCTATCTAACGAGCCCCTGGGTTT
This sequence comes from Lycocorax pyrrhopterus obiensis, assembly GCA_014706295.1. Lineage (NCBI taxonomy): Eukaryota > Metazoa > Chordata > Aves > Passeriformes > Paradisaeidae > Lycocorax > Lycocorax pyrrhopterus. The sequence continues at coordinate 23,729,191 of JACSVZ010000014.1, read as the reverse complement.
TTTTTAAACAAACATGCTTGGACACTTTTTTGTGTGAATAACAATGCAAGTGGAATATTTTTGTTCTCAAACTTTTGAAGAAGTTTCTGACCCAAAGTGCAGCTAGGAGGAAACATTGTTATGACAAAAATCCACTTTCTTACGGCCCTATTAACAGCATGATCCCACCCCCTGTCCTTCTACCTCCACATAGATAATTCTGCATTTAATTTGGGGTTTATATTGGTTTGGATTGATTGACACTGTTTTGGGTTTTTTTGCTTTTCCTCAGTGTGCCTTAACCACCTACTAAGTAGTAGAGTGAATCTTGCCAATGAGCTTTGTTGTGCTGTTGCTTTTATATGAAACCTGTTTTACTGATGACTTTGCCAGTGCTTCTTTCAGTGATCTTAAAACACTCATTCACAACAAAACTCTAGCCCTTCCTCTCATGAGACAGCAGGTTTACAGAAACATGGAATAGTTTAGGTGGAAAACATCCTTAGGATCATTAAATCCAACCATTAACCCGGCACTGCCAAGCTCACCACTAAACCATGTCTGTAAGAGGCACATCTACTGGTTCTCTAAATCCCTCTGAGGATGGTGACTCAACCTCTACCCTGGGCAGCGTGTTCTAATTCTTAACAACGTTTTTAGTGAACAAACTTTTTCTAAAATCAAAACTAACCCTTCTCTGGTGCAACGTGAGGCTGTTTCCTCTTGTACTGTCACTCAGGAGAAGAGACCGACACCCACCTGGGTACAACCTCCTTTCAGGCAGTTGTAGAGAGCGATAAGGTCCCCCTGAGCCTCCTTCTCTCCAGGCTAAACACCTTCAGCTGATGCTCATAGGACTTGTGATCCGGACCCTTCACCAGCTCTGTTGACCTTCTCTGGACACACTCCAGCACCTCAATGTTTTTCCTGTAGTGAGGGGCCCAAAACTAAACACAGGATTTGAGGTGTGGCCTCACCAGTGCTCAGTACAGGGGGACAATCCCTGCCCTGGTCATGCTGGCCACACTGTTGATGGTACAGGCCAGGATGCCATTGGCCTTCTTGGCCAGCTGGGCACACCCTGGCTCGTGTTCAGCTGCTGTCACCAGCACCCCCAGGTCCTTTTCCTGTGGGCAGCTTTGCAGCCACTCTGCCCCAGCCTGTGGAGCTGCCTGGGGTTGTTGTGACCCAAGGGCAGGACCCGGCGCTGGGCCTTGTTGAGCCTCACACCATCGGCCTCAGCCCATGGTCCAGCCTGTCCAGATCCCTCTGCAGAGCCTTCCTGCCCTCCAGCAGATCAGCACTCCCACCCCACTTGGTGTCACCTGCAAGCTGTCTGAGGGGGCATTCAATCCCTTCATTCAGATTGCTGACAAAGACAATTAACAGGGCTGGCCTTTGCACTGAGTCACAGGGAACAGCACTTTTGACTGATGGCCACATGGAAGTAACTCCATTCACCACCACTCTCTGGACCCAGCTATCCTTTTTTCATCCAGAGAAGAGCACACCCATCCAAGCTGTGAGCAGGCAGTTTCTCCAGGAGAATGCTGTGAGAAATGCTGTCAATAAAAACCTCTTTGAGGTTCTGCTCTACACCACAGGGGTGGGTTTGTGTAAACGTTCTTCTTAAATCATCCAACAGTCAACCCGTAGTACACTCAGCCTCAGTACATGTTTCTTTCCTCACCCATCCCACATAATAATTTTCCATCTTGTCTTGCAAACCTAAACATAATCCCTTATTTACTAGGAAGAAAAACAAATGCTGGGCTCCCAGTGCTTCTTAATGCATCCAGATGTTCTCCCATTTGCACTGCAGGGCAATGTAGCAAGAAGCCTAAGTGTGACTGGTTGTGCTCCTCTTCTCACACAGACCTCATTTCTCAGATTCCAGCTTGGCTGCCACAGAAAACTCAAAGGAAAAAAACCTTTCTGAAAGGCTTTTCAGCTCCTTGCTAGCTCATCTTTGAAACTACTCAGTCTTTTTAAAAAATACTGGGTTCACTTTCCAGTCACTTCACTTCTTGACCTTGTAGATGTTAAGAAGTGGACCCAGGATGTCTTTATTATCTTGGGGTTTGCTGCAAAAGCTCTTTCTTGTCAAGATGTCCCAGAGGACCAGCTGAACTATGAGAAGCCAGTATGTTTGTGCTTTGGCTACCATTTCTGCCTAGAAGCTCACGCAAGTGAAATTGTTATTCAAAGTTATTAACAGATATTCAGTTACAGGATTATGGTCTAGGTGAAAAATAAGATCCATTTCAACAGCAAAACTTATGCTCATGAACCTGCACACACCTGCACAATAACGAGGCATACTTGGTTTTGGCTGACTCCAGGTCTGGTTTGGGAATGCTAATCAATCTGTGCAATGCCATGATTTTTGGATTTGCTTCATAGCACTTCATAATTATCTACAGCCTGTTTTTCTGCAGTTGCCTATAACACACCTCTCTCTGACAGAGTGAGGGACAATCAGGCTTTGCACTGTACTGGCTATAGCCTTTGTCTGCAGTGCTGATGCTACTGTGTGACAGTAACTACTAAAACACCTCAAGAGTTTATGAAGTCACTGCAAGGGAATAAAGCAGAAATTTAACCAACAGTAACACATCTGGGCATGTAACTCTTTGCTGCTGCTGCTATTAGCAATAGCTGTTTCCATTTTTGTAGCCTGCCCTCCCCCGCCACGGTTCTCAAAGCTTGGCATAAAGTACAGATGGTAAGTGCCATGAAAATACAGATGTCTCTGCCCCACTGGGTAGTAAGCAACCAGAACAAGATAGGAGAGTGGGAAAACTCATTGAAAATGCTTGGGACTATCAAAACGCGAACAGTGTGTTTTCACCAGCTCTATCTGGTGTTGCCCTTACTTTGGTGGGTGTGATGCTGGCTTTGGACATCACCTGACAAAGCAGCATTGTGATATCTAGAAGGGGCTCAGAAGAGTGTGGGGCAGCCAAGACCATGCTGATGCAGCATCTCACAGCTCCAGCTGTGCAAGTCTGTAGTTAAAACCCACTGTTTGCCTCCTATTGAAACCACATTGTGTCATTCATTGGTTATTTTGCATTCTTTTCTGAGTGCTTATTATTTTGTTTAAGCTATTCACACTTTCTATGATAAAGCTGCACCAATGCACTTAATAATCATGAGAATAATCCAAGCCAACAGATTTGTTCTGTTTATCGATATAAGTTTGTTCTTGCTTTTATTCCTCATACATGATAAAGCTTCCCATAGGAACTGAAGGCGCCGGTGGTACTTAATTTCAGTCTCTAATAATGAAATGAAGTAAATAACAACCTTTTTGAAGTTTCGCCCTCTGGCAAGGCTCACAGAGTCTGGTTTTGCCTCATTCAAAAGGTTTAATGAGACATGGGTCTTGTGTGCATGTGTTTATGGAAAGAAAAAGAAAGAAGGGCTGTCAACAGCTGGGAAGCATGAGACTGTGAGAAACAAAATAGGCTTTGTGGGCTGACCTTGGGCATGCCTCACCTACCTAGGTCTCCACATGGAAAATAGGTGGTGCCAGAAGAAGGCAAATATGCGGAAAGGTTAATGTGCCTCCAAGCTTATCTGTTTTCTGTGACCAAAAAGCACTACCCCTCATAACTAACTGCCTTGTTTATAAGTGTGTTATTATTTTGATCCAGCCCTGAAAGAGTTTGTTTAGAGCAAATTGTAATCAGTTTTCAGCAATGCCTGGGGCACTGGCTCTGCTGGTCCTGAGAGACCAGACTTGTAAGTGCTTGAGGGATACACATCTTGAAGAAGCAGTCCCTGGGAGCAGCAGGACTTCAAAATAGAGGGGGTTCATTTTGGCAGAGAAATCCATGGGAAAAGAAGCTGGTAGTTGGTTGAGCAAGACCTAGCTGGGTTGTCCACAAAAAGACCTATATCCCAGAGAAATTAAATGAATTCAAGACATACAAGGGCTTCAGTCTTTTGATTTAAAAGTCATTCATGTGTGGAATGAGTTTAAGGAGTTATTTAAAATCCTAATTAATAATGCCTTGCCTCAGACTTTGCTCAGCCATCTATTCAGTTCCCTCTCTATTCCATCTCCACTTTTAGATAGATTTTTCTCAATTCTATTACACTGCATAGTGAAATAACAGCAAGTATATCTAAAAGCAAAGAACAGTGACTCATCAGGGCCCTTACTGAGTAAACACATGCCTCCTAATACTGATATACTTCTGTTGTGTGATATTCCAGATGACCGTACACATAGCCCATGCCTAATGCTGCCTCTACCAATAACAAACCTGTTCCTCCTCTGGATTTGCGGAGATTTCTTCTTTTTGAATATCTTAGAGAAACCTTTTTCTACCACTTCCAAGCAGACAATTATGTTAAAAATGGTTTTTCTTCCACGACACTGATAGGTGGTTACCTTTGCTTTCAATTAGTAGTTCCGACAAAGTTTGTAGGTCCTATAAGGTGAATACTAGGGACATATTTCCAGAGACCTGGAAAAGGGACTTGTCTCAGTATGCCAGCTCAGATTAGAAATTCACGATCCCAGGACAGATGCCATGGAAGATTACAGATGCTATTTCTTTAAATCTGAGAGTCATAGAGCCAACTGAAACAACATGGAACCTTGGATATTCGCTTTGCATAATTCACTATCAGGGATCTTGCTATTTCCAGAGCTGAACAAGTAAATAATAATGTGATTTTAAAAGTCTCTTTTAATCATGGACTTCTAGAATTTAGACACTGCTTGAAAATACTTTCAGAACAATTCTGTAAGACAAATCTCACCGTACAGGATAAGCAAGCTGTTAGACATGAACACTGAATATATGTTAGACATGAACACTTAAGGACTCAGTTTCCTGAGCCACATTATTTGTTTCTGTGCTCTGACTAGATAAACAGAACTTTTCCAATGAGCTTTCTTCTGCAGATACCCATAATCTGGAACTGGATTTCTCCTTCGTACTTTAAGTTTACAATGCTCGCTTAAATTTTGTTCTACTGGCAAGTAGTTTTGAAACTACTTTTATTGGCTACAAGAGGCATTGCAAATGGAAGCAAAAGAGACATAAGGACATCTTGAGCAACTCAAAGAATGTGAAGAATCCCTCTCAGATAATCTTCACAGTGTGTTTTCATATTATTGTTTCAGGGAAAAGGAAAGAAAACTAGGCTTGCAAAAAATAGGCCCATTCAGACATACAAAATAGTTTGATTCTATCTTAAAATTTCTTGCAAGTTGTTGTATTACAGAGCTTATAAAAATGGCAATAATTAGCACAATGATTTCCAATCTTTATTTTTTGTAAATCTACTGAGGTGGTCACCACTTGGCAAAACACTTGCTGAAAAGGTGTCACATTCTTCAAAAAAATATCCCCAGTTATGCTGGGGTATTTCAGTATAATACTGAAAATACAATAAAAGTTAAAAAGAATAATGAGAATTTTCAGCTTTGCTTAAGAATGAAGGTTGCTAGTGCATGATTCATAGAATATTTCTCTGAAAACATCCTCATATTCTTTCTCTGGTGTTTTGATCCCTACTATTCAGCAAGTGTATTTTCTTTATGACACCAAGGCCTGATACTTCCTTATGCCCTAATAGATTCTTTTTTCTGTTGTCTTTATTACAAACATAGAGTAAAGCATCCTTAGCCAGCTTGCCTTGAAATTTCCAGCGAGTCTGCTCTATTTGTTAAGAGCATTGTTCTCTCTTCAGGGGATTTCCTTTGTTTATTTTACTTCTGACAACATGGTTTGTTCACAGTTTCCCCATAGCCAAGGAGCTCCAGGTCTCCCACACTTACCTTAATCATGTTCTTCTTAACTGGAATCAGGCAGCAGAGGCTTCTCCTGAGACTGTCCCTCCCCATTCAGTGTCTCATTTTGAAATTTATTATTTTAACTCCGCGGTGAGGAAAGGTTCCACATCCTCAGCACTCCAGAGAAGCTATCCCATCACAATACCTGGCCACTCAACATGAAAATGTCTAACCTTAGAGGTGTATCAGGAAGAAAACTAGTTTTAGAGGAACAAGGTTTTTCCTCCACTGTACTGTAATGAGAAATCTGTGTGCTATAAGAACCTGGTGACCTCACACCCAGTATATTGCATATTTCTGTGCTTGTGGGCGACCTCTGCTATGAATTTGCGAATGCTTATTTCTTGTTTCAACAACAATACTTTTTTTCCATTAATTACAACACTTAAAACACTGTCATAATTATATCAATAATTCATCCTAGAGATAAATAGTAAAGGTGGCAAGAGAACAACATGCCGTTTCCTTGCAAACTAAAGCATGTATTCTCTTATCTTATACTGAACCAGGCAAAAATGCCACATTCTACAGACATTCCTACAAAGGCAGGTGTCTCACAGCTGAATACACATGCTGTGAAATGCTAGTTCAGACACACCAGTTTAAGTTCCTGCTGACCCTCACTTTCTTTTACCAGTTTTGCATTCTGCCAGGACAGACTTGCATAAATTTCCTTTCTCTTTCGGTTTCCCCAACAGTGTCTCATAAGCAATATCTATTTTCCTGTCATTTGTGTATAGCAACAGAAGTGCAGAAGGAAAGATTGATCAGTGGGTAGGCCTTCAAAAATCACATGGTCCTTCCCCCACAATCTATACCTGGTAAAAAGCAGCATGGAAAATATATACATACGTACATACACACACACACACACACACACGTATATATACATGCATACCTATATACATATATATCATTTTTTTCCCTATAAAATCAAAAAAAATCATTGAGCTAGATTACAGGCACATCCTTTACCCGTGGAGCAAGTTAACTGAGATGACCCAAGGCCATAACAAGCAGCAGCAGATGTCTCTTTGAAGCATTTCGGCAGACCCAAACTTGATCAACACTTAAGTAACAAATACAATATAACTACCATGAAAATTCTTGCCTCAAAACTTAGATCACCTCTCAGTCGGTTGCTTCAGAACTAATCTAAAGGCATTTTTAATTTGCGGATTTTCTGCCCTGTTTATGCAGATGTATTATACAGTATCTAAAAATAACTTGCACCATAGTCCCCAATTTTGAATCCATCCCACAGGAGAACAGAGCCCGGGTTACAAGCTTTGCCTCAAGCAAAATGATAATTGAGAGAAAGGCTGTAAGAAGTGCTAGTGTCTCTTTCTAATAAGTGGACAAAGTGGGAAAAAGCTGCAGGCAAAATGCCGTGCTAATTCCATAAGGTGAGCTAATAGAAAATGTCAGCAGTTTTCATGTTCAAGGGGTTGTGTTTTGTTTCAGTAAGTCTTTACTGAAGCTGGTAGAATAGAAAATATTTGCCATCCAGCACAGTGGAATCTAGTGCTCCATATCACATTGGTGGATCTGTCAAATGGAAAGGGGAAAAAATGCCTTTATTATACTCCTTATCCATTTTCATAAATTTGGAGGATTTCGGGCCAGGAAAAGACAAGATCATCCTGCTTAGTCTGCTCAGTGTAGTCCAAGAATGCTTCCTTTTCAAGAATAATTCCTCTGTCAAGTCCATATCTTGCAGCTGAAATACAATGTAATTTCTGCAATGAAACACGTTCTTCAATTAACAGCTTTGAAGCAGCTCATGTTCCCAGATAAACAGGACCAACAGTCAACTGCTCTCGTGAGTATCTCTGTGAATTTGTCCAGCAGCAGCCACCTGCCATCAAATTTTGTTATGTCATTGTGTACTAGATTAAAGACCTCTCTCTCTCCTATCTGAAAATTGGGGTTTTGTGTAGGTTTGCATCAACTGCAATAAGTCACCTCTTCATCTTCTCCCTCTGCTTGATATACTAAGTAGACCTTCCTACATTTTCCTCCACAAGGCAAGCCGGCCAGACCTTAAGGCATCTTTTCTTTTGTGATCCACTCCTAAATTTCCAGTGCTGTCCTGAAACAAAGCCACCGAATTTGACCCAGCCTTCTGTTCCACAGGAAGTAACATCATCTCCACAGTCCTGTTCAATAATCCCATGCTTGGATGTGCACTGTTCTTGAAGCAGAGCACCAGGGAGACACTACTACTGACTCCAGTACAAGCCCAGGTAGGGAGTACAGCCCTCTTCCTGGCCAGCTGGGCTCCACCCTCAGCGGCCCCGTCTCCTTGCATCTCTGAATGCTCAATAGCACTGAACGAGCAGCAGTTTGTCCCTGAGGTTCACATGTGAAATGATACATTTACATCTAAATTATGTTTACTAAATTTCTGCTCTGGACATCAGCATACTAATGCTCATTAAAAAACCCCAAAACTATACTACAGCGAGGCCCTAGTCTCTGCAAACACAAGAGCACCAAAAAAATGCTGTTCTACATACTTGTCCCTAAAGGAAGACTCTCATCATTTGCCATAGCACATGTAAAGACCCATGGAGCTCTGTCCATAAAGAACATTTGTAGAAGGGCTTTACTTAGCAGTTGCACCATTAAAATCAGTTAAACTTTTGATATAGGTGGAATTATTCTCATGCAAAATTGTTTGCAGTATCAAAGTCCGCACTGCTTGCCCTAGCTAAGTATAGAAAGTGTAGGAAAAGCCTTGAGAGTTTTCCCAGCATGCAAATCCATTTTTTTCATCAGTAGAATTAGTGATGCAAAGGTCTGCCTACATAAAGCTAATCGTGGGATTGAAGCAGAAGTTAAAAAAAATGGAATCAGAATATAAAGAGAGGTAATCTTCCTTTTCCAGTGCAGGGCCATATCTGTGACCGAAGATGGACTGATGCAAAGGTGTGTGAAGGCGAATTGACACTGAGACACATACAGAGCCACTATAAGGAGAAAATGGCATCTGAGAAGGAGCAAAAAGCCTACTGATGTTATAAGAAAGCAGCACAGTCCTCACTTCAATGAGCTTTGGACCAGGCTCTGAATTACACCATTGATTTATTTCAACCTGAAAAAGCAAAAATGATACTGTTCTTTGAAAGACTGATGCAATGCAGTGGGATATGAATTTCAAGACAGTGCTAGGATTGTTTTGCATGTCCTCTCAAGTGTCTTTCAACACTTGAAAAATGTTTTCTTCCGTGGAGGAGCCCTTGAAGTCCCATGTTGTATCTTGCCATGGGAGAGTGATCACAGCATGCTTCACTTGGAGGCCTAGTGGGGCATCGGAGGCCCTCAATGCAGCTGAATGGCAGTGTTTGCACTGCACAGCTGGGGAGGCTTTGGGAAGGACTCAGTAGAGGGTTACTCTATGGAAAAAGCTGTCATTTCAAAAGCATATACTTCCATTATAAGAAAAGACACTTGTAAGGAGTCTCTCACAAAAGTCATGAAAGCCATTATATGTAGGATCAGCATGACACCCCATACACAGCATCTTATGAATCACAGATTACTCTTCTCCAACAAATATGCCTAGCTGAAGTACACAAAGCCTTTGGTCTGCTTATACCCTGTGTACTGCGAGGTGCCATTCAGCAGTGCACCGAGAGGCTCTCCCAGGCATTGGGGCTGTTTGGATTGGGATCTGAGCACAAGTCTTCTCATAAAGACTATTCCCAAATAGACCTATCTGCATCCCACCACCACATATTTCACTGTAGGGAATTCCTGTGATAATGGAGTAACATACGGTAGCTGCCACAGAACATATCTTTCTAACTTGTATCAATTGCTGGGAAGAAAATTATTCTTTGATGATACAATTAGTGTCACCTAGCTCTCTAAAATGGAAATTGATGTCTATCCTGCTCAGATTTCACAGGCTGGGAATTTCCTTCTAGCACCAAAGATTCTGGAAGTCCTGCTGCTTTGATAACAAATTTCCTTTTACTATTCATGCATCAGGTCTTCAAGATGATGACTTACGAAATAGTTCTTGTAACACTCAGGGCATATAAAAATGTTGGCGCCTACCTTGAAAGCAGCATGCGTGGTTTACAAATATCACCTTCCTCGTATCTCCCAAACTCTTGCTTCTATGTTTGTAGGACAGGCACACACAGAGGTCTCAGATATGATTAGGATGTCTTTGGGCTGGCTACTGTATGGAGAAATGTATGAGGACCTTATTCCTTAAGAGGATACTCACAGAAAGGACATAGCAAACAGGAAATCTTTTCATAGTACGTTTTTTTGATGCCTTCTGTAGGATCCTGCCATAAATAACCCCCAACCTCCTCATCATCTCAACTCTTCAATACAGCTCAGGACCAAAACCTTTTCCAAAGTGAGAAATTTAATGTGACACAGCAAATGCTGTGTCAAATGACACACTACTAACTACTAGCTCTGAGGCATCCCTGTTTCCATGCATTAGTGTGGCAAGGCACATGGCAGGAGGGGATTTATCACCCCTAAAACCTCCTAGGCTGCACAGGTTATTGATCAAAAGTGCAAGAAGAAGAGAAAAAATGAGCATTATATTAGCTTCACTGCTATGATAACAGATCAGTGAGCAGTAACTGCTTGTCATTTCACTCCCCTTGCAACCCTTTTTAGAGGCATTTCCTCTAAAAAGACAAATCTCAGGAGGCCGATATTGCATGTTCACAGCCAACAAGGAGGCCAGTACCTCTGCACAACTGCTCATGAATATGCTGTGTAGAAGTGGGCGATTCACCTAGTGCATGATCTGCCCAGCCAGCATCTGTACCCTTGCCAGACAGGGCTCAGGACCGTACCCGTGATTCATGCAGATGCTGTGCAGCGCACAGCAGATAACTTTCTTTCAAGGCAAGATCAGAATACCTCTTGTGGATCTTTTGCTGAGTGAGATTTCAGTCTCTCAAAGGTATACCTCACAGCCATCTTCAAGTCACTTAAGGCACTAATTAGTATTTTTCTAACTGTCCTGGGATATGCCTTGCTGCCCATGGCAATAGGAGAGATGTAAAGTCATCATAGGATAATGGTAAAAGGATGAAAGCTAGCACCATCCTTATCTACATTAGTTGTGCCACAAAGTGCTATTATAGGAATACAGGTAAAAACTGTAACTGTAGATTTTCCACAGCACTCTGTCTCAGCATTAAGAAACGTGCCACGATGTGGAACAAACAATGTGGGTTACATTTACCAGACCTTGGAGTGCAGCAGATAAGTAATACTTCCTAACAATGAAGTCTGAGGCCAGGTACAGGGTGTTAGTGATAAGACTGTTATTTATGCCTGTACAAACGCAGAGCACCACACACTGAAAGCCACTCCATTAACCTCTGGAGGTTTAATGAGTTACAAACTCAACAGAACTTTTGAAATAGTTGCACACTGCATGGAGCATGATTGAATGTAAGAAAGGTCTCCCATCCACAATGCTCGGCAAAGGCCTTGGAAGAAATTGCCTGTGAGAAATGCCTGGGAATAAAAGGGAAGTCACGTCTTTGTTCAGTTGGATTTGGACTGACAAAGTGACATGGCAAGATGCATTTAATGCAGTTTAACTTTCCTTGTGTGACAAGTGCAAAGAGAAAGGTAAACTGGAGGCAGACTCACAGTTGTGAGACTGATCACAACTTATGAGGTCCAAATTTATGAGTTTGTTCCTGAAGCAGATTTGCAGTGTGGAATTTTTCTAATGAGAACATATCCCTTGAAAATACTAAGCACTTCACCTGTTTAATTAAAATAGTCGTTTTTACATGTAGATAATGTCAGCTGCAAGCTGGAGGTAAATTTGCTCAGATTGAATCTGCGAAGTTTTGTTCCCCCTATTGAGGAAGAATCAGGTGTGCTGGGGAGAAAGTTCTTCAGCAGCTAGAAAGGTGTGTCCTGCTCACATATACTGCCTCTGAGATCCAGAAGAGAATTGGGCCAGTTGTGTTGCTGCTACCACTCTCAAGAGACCTATTAAAATTAATTGCTAATTTTCTGAGTCATTAAGGCATGAGTCATTGTTGCATAAAGTCCTAATATCAACCAAGAGTGCTATCCAGCAAGCCTTGCTGGCCTGGGACAGACTAGCTCAGATTCATAATCCCAGACTATCAGCACATTGGAAAGCCCTTCCATTAGGTGCAATTTTTCTCTATTTCTGTTCTGCAAAACTTTTATAATCCCTAAACATCAGGAAATTCAAATGTTTATTATCAACAGTCTTTAATTACTTTTAAAGAGAATTTACTTTTCATTATTCATTCATACTTTATGAATACTTTCATTATTTTCAAATTTACTTCAAAAAGCAATAGAAGGAATTATGCAAATATCCTATATTTGGCTGTATCTCTTTTCCTCTTTTACGTGTGTGACATATTTTAAAGCCTTAGTCTGATCTTGGATCTATTCACCTAGATCTTAGGTCGAACCCCATTAACATGTCAGGCTCTAGGGCCATGGACTGAGACCTGGGACAGTTTCCTCTTTCAAAGGGAGTCATGTATCACCTTGCAGCTTCTTACATGAAATGGATTTAAGATTAATATCAATCCCTTTCAGAAATTAACCTCAATTTGCTGACACACCTGTGTTGGAGAACACATTAGATTTGGAAGCCCTCCGTGGCTGTTTTTTCTTTTAAGATCATTTACCTAAACATTGTACCCCGTATTCTTAAGATGGCATTTTGAAAGTTTCCCCTTTTTTTGTGGCTACACATCTTGAACTTTGACATCTTCATGTGGAAGAGAACAATGAGTGACGGGCCAGTAATTTCTTAACTGCTTTAGGCAGAGGTCAGGCAGGGCAATAAGCTGAGAGTCAAGGTAACAATGCAGCTGACGGTCCCATTGTGAGCGCTTTGTGTGTCAGTGAACTTGATTCATACTTAGTGTGAATAGAGGAACTCAGCTATTTCAGGAATGTCAGCAATTTTGTCGTAAAGAAACTTTGATCTTGCTCCAGTTTCCCAGGCTCATTCATTAGCTGAGAATGTGGAGGCTAAGATAGGCTCTCTCTTCTGGGAGACTGACTGCCTGATACTTAAATAAATCACCTGCTTTTTCTCCCCATCCTCCTCGCAATAAAACAGTCCCTCACAGGTCCTTTTGGCATAGGATGAAACTTTTGACTCCAAGGAAATCTCTCTCTGATGCATAGACTGAGAGGAATGCCTTTGATTTTTGAAACTGAAGGTCAGTTTTTATAAACATACCACCCCAAAGCTGATCAGTCCCCATCTATCCCTCCCCAGTAACATGAGATATGCTAGTGACCTTTTGATACTTCTGAAATTGTGGAAGTTGAACAAATTTCTACCTCTCAAAAAAAAAACAAAACACTTGTCTTTGTCCACCCAGCTCTATGTGTTTTGAAGTGTGGAGCTCTCTGTTCTTTCTTCCTGGACAGGCTCTCTCTCAACAACCAGGGCTGTTGACGTAGTCTCCAAGTCTCCCTGAGCACCACGAGCACCAGCTGGGCTAAACTTCCACGTGCTGTTTGCTTTCTCCCCCTCTCTGCAGAGATAGAGCCATATGCAGAGGAATGTCTTTCTGGGCAGGGTTTGGAGCAAGAGGCTTTTTCCCTCTATTCTAATTTGGGATAAAAATTAATATTCTAAGCTATCTTTAATTTTCCCTGGTATTATAATAATACTTTTCAAACAAAGACACTTTTCTCCAAGGATCTGTTTTTGTTTCTTTCAAAAATAATTAAAGCTCATTTTCCATCTCTTTTTCTCTCCTGTCCCTGCTGTGAAGCAGGAAGTCACCTTTTAAAAAAATGTTAAGTGAAGTAGAGAGAAGCTAATTGATTCATCCAAAGGTCAGAGGGTGTCAGAGCGGAAGGAGACAATGAAGCAGAGCATCCCAGCTCTCCTGTGCTAGCCTTCAGAAAATGTGCTCTGCCTCAGGTTTCCTCTACGGCACCACTTATTTTTTCTAATTTTTCTCAATTCATTTTATCTCAGATCCCAGTTTTTCAATCTTCCAAAATTTCTGGCCTTGCAAGCAGCACATTCATATTCTCAAACAAACAACACCCAGAACTCACCAGCACAGTGGTTAAGTCGCCTAATCTTAAGTGTACTTACCTTAGGAAAAGACATCACAAGCACACTTGTTCAAACAGTTTTTGTGCCAGCTTTCCCCACATTTAATCTTATTAAAATGTTTCCACTATACAAAGGGATTCAGAAACATGTTTAAGAACATTTTCCAAACATTTTTTAAGATTACACTTAAAGCATTAGTTGCCAAGTGATGAGATTTTGAAAGAAGTGAAGGCAAGATTCTAGAGCTCCATCTCCTCAAAGCCCACTCTTCCTCATTTTCCGTCATTTCAGCGAAGATTTGGAGATGGAAGCTCTGCGTGAAGCACAGTTGCTGAGTTTGCCAGTCATTTTAGGAGTGCCAGGGCTGACTGGATGCACAACATATGTTGGGGTCCTCGCAAAGCCAGTCTATTACGATGTGGTGAAGGCTGGCTGTGTGATTATCCATCTAAATATGATATGGGTCAGTACTAATGGGAGAGAAAGCCATCTCTTCTGCTTACCTCCTTGGGTAAAATCACCCCTGTGGATGCCAGAGGCATTATCTTTTGCACTCACTTTTATAGCCCTGCAGTGAAAACCATGATATCTTTTACTTGCTTTGAAGTCCAAAATCTTACAGTATCAGCAGAAATCATACTTTGTGGTCCTAAAAGCAGTCTCTCCCAGTGCTTTGTGTATGTAATGAGAGGTGCTGCAGGGAGGAACAAGATTCTCTTCTTATCTGCACACTGCTTTTGAAATCACTTAGCATACAGCTTTCTTGGACAATGAATGTATTTTCCCCTGTTAGGCAGGGGGATCTGCTACAGTCTTGCTCTGATGCACAATAAATCAAATCATTCAAGTATGCTATAATAAAAATACTTGCTTTGAAGTACAACCTTAAATGTCTAATTTCCTAGTGGTAACAATGATGCCTTATCATAGTTTTTTTTTCCTTCAGCCTGTTTTCTCTGTCCGGTTGTTTTGTTAACATGTGTGGCTGTCTAACAACTGCATTTTTGGTTCCAGATGTTTTGGCAAGAGAAAGCATTAAACGGTCATATACATCCCAGAAACCTTATACCACCCAAGTAGCTGTTATGTCAACTGACTAGTATAAGCCTACCAAGATAATTCCCCCCTCCCTTTCTTCCCCTACTGCTAACCCTTTAGTCATCAATACAAAATGACAGAAATTCTTTTCCACAGCTACTCTTACAGAAACATCCAGGGTGGGGAGTAAAAAGCCTCATGCAAATAAGATCCATGTGGTTTTGATGGAGGAAGAAAAAGGTATTTTAATTAAATAATGAGCTCAGGCTCTTTCATGGTAAACACAGTGAAGAGCTCAATGATTAAAGGTATATTTGGACACAGAGACACACATACATGCACACATATGCATGCAAAAGCACTTCTTTTGCAGGCTGTTTATGACCAATTTTGAACAAAGCTTTTTTCCTACAGGACAACAGAAGTAGCAAGAGGACGCCATCACTAATTTTATGTATAAGTTTATGGCAAAAATTTATTTTTTGAAGAAGATAACTCTACGTTTTACCACTTACCACTTACTGCACAATACCATTACCACTTAGTATGGACTTTTCCAAGGTGTTCCTTCACTGCTTGTAGTCATGAGTTAAAAGAGCAATAAATTGAGAGATCCTCGATTGCACCCTAATAGAGATTAAACCCTGAAACCAGCCATTAAAAGCAGAAGAAGGAAAGGTGCATAAGGAGTCAGAGAAGAAAAAAATTACAGATTATTTTAAACAATTTTCTATGGCTCATCTCTTACGGGAAATATGGATGTGTAAATTACTGGCCTATTTCCATGCTTCCTCCTACATTTTCTCCCACTCTGAAAACCTTATCATATGTTGCAGTAATTTTCCTTTCTTTTTAGTAGAGTTGTGGTCCATCACAGCCCCAGTGCTTTGGATTAAATTGGGCAAATCGCAGCCAGATTTTCTGCTCTGTGTTTTTCAAAGAATCTATCAATTTTACTCTGGATGGTCGCCACAAGGGAGTGATCAAAGACATTAACTCCTGAAAAGAGTTGAGCATAATGGCCTGTCAGTTCTGCCATTGCCTGCAAGGACTAGCAAAAGCAGTTCTTTCTCTCATCTAGTTGAGTTACCGAAAACTCTTGGCAGATCAAAGGCCAGATCTTCAGATTCAGTGAATGGCAGGGAAAACATGGCTTCATTGCCTTTAATTACTGACAGTGTAGGACTTCATGGGGAAAGACATGACCAGAGCTAGATTGAAAGTCAGAACAGTGGAATAGAAGAGAGATGGGTAATGAAAGCTGAGACTGGGCAGAGACCTTGGAAGTGAGGAGTCTAACCTGAAATCTTGTCTAGAAGATGCCTATTCAAAGAGTAATGACTAAGTGAAAGGCACAGGCAAAGAAAATTATTTTAGCCATTGCATTTTTAATGGAGTAAAAAAAGAGCAAGACTGGCACCATCTCCAGAAGAGGTAAATGCATTACAAGAGGGGAGAAGCAGCAGAAATTACGGCTAAACACTTGACCAGAGAGATGGAAGGAGAGAGACAGATATGTCAAGAGAGGGTGAGTGCTGGTGTAGAACAGACTAGCCTGGAGTTTGCCAGCCCAGTACTTGCACATGGCCCAGCACAGTGTCACAGGCCGCAGCAGCTCCACCAGGCAAGGCTGCTCTCAGCTTTATGTGTCCCAGGACAGAACTAGCAGGAGCTGGATTGACAGAGAAGGAATCAAGATCAAGACCATGAAAATGTGGGAAAGATGAGGCTCAGAGACTCTTCCTGCTCTCACAGGAGTTCTTGCCCTCTGTCTGTCTGTCTGTATCCAGGGACTTCCCTAGCCCAAATGCCATGTCCCTGTAAATTTCATACTCCTCAACTATGCCATGGAGATGATAGAGCTTTCCAAGATTTTCCAAAATCATCTAAGAAAGCAGCTAATTAGACAATGCTGAAAAGAAGAGAGATGTAAAGCATGTTAAGTGACATTATTTAAACTACCAAGAGAACTACAGACACTGTTTTCACAGTTCTTTTCTTTACAAAAATGACAACCAAAGATGGCCTTCATAATAACAGATAACATCCAGACAATCTCTGAGCAAGACATTGAAGGAAGTTTATCCAGTTTCAATGGTGACTGACTCCCAAATAGCCAAACTGTTCATTGTTAGACAATCCTTTTGGCTCAACTCAAATAATATCTGAAGTCAAATTAAGCATTGTGAACTACAGCTGCACATGTAAGGCACCAAAAGGTACCATTCTTGGTAAATTACACAACATCTGGAATTCATCCTCACTCATGCAATTTTAAGCATAATTCTGTATCTATAGATATGTGAATATTAATACGAATCTCTCTGGTCAGGGAGATCTGTGACCCTGAATATGAGTGGTGAGTAAAGTGGCATTGTCAGTGCTGGATCTGTAAGACTGACAGATACAGTCTTGTCTATGGCTAGAAAGATGTCTTCTCTGCCTGGCGGAAAAAATGTACAGGGGTCTATTTTTAAGATCAGTTTTTCCTCAGAGTCTTTTTGACCATTTAGTGAACTCTTACCATAGCAAGGAGAGCTGAAATGAATGTCTGCAGCTTTAAGCTTTGCAGACCCTAGAACACAGCTCTAGGGCTAATGTGTAACAGTAACATTTCAAGGTCCTGCTTTTGTTTTCCAGTGCCAAATTCATCAATCTACTTTCTTCAGAGTGTTTTTAAAAAATCTCCTTCAGTTTCATTCCTTTTTTTCTGGAAGATTCTCTGTAGTTTCAACTCTGTAGTTGAAACTTTAGCCAGGGAGACTGACATGAGCAGAATGGGTATCTGAAGTTCATTAAAAGCAAGTCATGTGGATAAGAACCTACAAAGAAAGCTATTAATAATGCCTGAGAAACCAACAAGGCTTCAGGATCTGGCCAACTTGTACAGCTTTTGCATTAAATCATAGAATACTGAGCCTACAGACTGAAGGCCAGTTCCAGGGAGACAAATGATGGCAAAGGATGTACTCCTGTTTCAGTTTGTACAGATGCCATCCTATTTGTCTCAAACTGATAGGAGCTGCTCTAGACTGATCACAAACCAAAAGGGAAGACTGGTACTTTATTTTAAGTAAAATAGTATTATAGTTTTTCTTGAGGAAACCACTGTGATACTGCAGGGTAAATAATATGTTTTTTCATGTCAATAATTACAGAAGTAATGCAGCTAACGTTTTCTAACCAGTCAAACTTAGCTGCTACTGTACTGCAGGTCACGCATCCATGATTCTCAAAACTGAAAAGGATGATACTTCAATTATGTTGAAATCTCAAACCCCAAACTAGGTCTTGTTCCTTTTTACACTGCTCCTGAATATTAAAATACTAAAAATTCCAAGCAAGAAGAGTACATTCTCTGTCTCTTTACAGATATGCATATGCATATATGCATACAAATATATTCAGATCCATTTATAATTTATATCCATTTATATCTTCATTTATTCAAGAAGTCCACTCATGATATTCAGCTCCAAATTGTTAGAAAAAATGACGTGTCAAAAGTTGATCGGAAGGCTTAACACAGATATTAGTGCAAGTTTTAACCAGTTGTTTTTTCAATTTATCAATAACTAGTAAGTGATAATGACACAGTCCATGTGGAATATGTTCCATTTTATTTACCACACTAAAATATGCAAGCTTGAACTTCCCCATACATCCATCATCAAATCATCTGCACAACTGAAAATGACAAGCAAACTGAGACTTCAACTGGCAAGATACCTGGGCAGAAGCTCAGACCCCAGGTTGTTTCCTCTCTTATTTTGAAATAAAATAAAATGCCCATTGGAACAAAGGGGGCCCCAAACTTTCCCCTCAAAGGAAGCAGGCTCTGGACCAAAACACTGCAAACAGTCCATCAAATGCCTGTGGAGGCCAAGAACATTGAGAAAGAATCTGAGCCCCTGGCTGCTGGAAGCTGTAAGAATGCATCAGGGGACAGTTTTCCCTGTATGTGCCTTTTGCAGACACTGAGCATATACTGACCACTGTCAGCAGAGAAGGGATGCTGGATAAGACAGGCCTTTGTTCAAGCCCAATATATCAACATTTACACTCCTGTGCCAAGCAAAAGTGTAACTACTGTAAGGCAAAAACCCCAGCAAAACAAAAATCATTTATTTACTTCCACAAAGGCACCTGCCATTTTCTTTTTCAATATTTGCCTCCAAATCTGCCTGAAACTATTCTGAACAAAATTTTGTGATGGCATATTTATCGTTGGGTCTTCCTTCACTGTAACAGTCAGTCAAGAGCAAGACAGTTGGCTTGAGCTTTGCTCTGTGGTTAGGTATGTCTTCCTCTCTGCCCGCCATTGCCACGAGAGTAACTGCCAGATCCTCTTCTCTGTTTTGATGACTTCCTGTGTCCTCCCTCACTCTTCTACCGGCCTCACTAAAATTATTTATTGATGCTGTGAAATTGAAATTTGGCCCTGTGAATAAAAGCTTAGGTGCTGAAACACAGAGATAGAAAGATGCCTCATGTATGTGCATACATGTGTACAATGTATGTACCCTCCCTTTTCTACATCCATTCTCTGTTTCAGGTAAATATTGGTATTGAGTGTGGATGGATCACAGTGAGCCCAGACCTGAAACTTGACAGGTGTTTACCTCTTTTTCAGGATCCTAAATTAGGAGTGACTAGAGATTTTGATACATAAATGCTGGTTTGGATATGGTAATCCAGAAAACAAGACATTCAACACATGTGCAGAAGTATTTGTCTTCGTTGGGATATACTGAAGATATCTTTATTTCATGACACCTTGACCAGGAGATAGCCATCACTTTAGGTCTCATATTAACTCTCCCTGTGCTGCAAGTTGAACTTCTCTAACTCTTGCTCTGAGTGTAGCATTTACTTCATTTTATATAAAATGAAATGGATGTCTTCTTTACCCTGGTTTTAAAATTTATTTTACTTCACGGGAACATTACTGATTGCCATCAAGCAATTTTAAACAATGTGTTTTCAACTCTGTCTGCAACCTGTTGCTTGTAAGTCAAAACGTATGAAGTGTCACTATTAGTTTTCCAGTCTTCTCCCAGCCTGCTATAACCAACATCATTAACTTGTTTGTCTAATTAGCTGGCTACATCTATTGCCAAACCAGACTGCTATCAGCTGTGTCCTCTTACATGTTCTGCTTATTACCAAACCTTACTTCAGCAAAATATAAGCAGCAAAGAGTTTACCAGTTATTCCAGAGATGTCAGGTTATTTCTAGGATGATTACTGTGGTGTCCATGTCACCAGCAAGTGCTAATCCAGGCACGTGAGCCCTGACATTTATACCTATAGATAAAGGGTGGCTTTATCTATTTAGATTACTAAGTTACACTGGGAGCTGTTTTGACACACTCACGGGACGTAAATGCAGTTACCTTTCAGAAAGAGAGCATCAGCAGAAGACTCTTTAATTTTTAAATGGATTATTAACACCAGTATGAGATATAAGCAGTAACTGCAGATCCTATTTCCTATGGTAATCAGGAAAATAAGAAAGAAAAAACCTGAAACAGTTAGAAATCCCCTCATATGTGCGTCCCCTCCATCTCTTAGCCTGCCAATAAAATAGTTAAAGAGATGGCAGAATTTCTCATGACTCTGACCAGAACTTTGGGATCCTCTGCTCTAGAAATATGTACAATATGTATTTCCTATAAAATGGTAGCTTGATTTTCCTATGCTTCTAGCATCATCCAGTGTATTCTAAGTTCTTAATGTCTAAATAACACAGCCTGATTTCCTTTCCTACTCCAGGTAGTGATTCCTGACCTGCTCTTTCAACAACCCTAAAATCTAATACTAATCTGACTTCTATAATAAGACAAAGTGAAGCTGGAAATCTCTCCTGGATTTGCAGGACATGAACTGAACAGATTAAAGAGCCAACAATAGCCAACAATATTTTAAAAAGTCAGTCAAGGAAGGCTTTTACCAAGATATTAATCACTACAGTATCAAATCAAAAATTAAAAAACCCCACACACATATAGAAAAGAAACACCCAGAAAGTGGTGATGGAAGCTTCCTGTAGAAAAAAAAAAATGTTTAGGACAAGTGCCAGCTAATGTCAGAAAAGCCATGGAAGACTCAGTCTAAATCCAGTAGAGTAACTTTATAAAGCACTGTGGAAAGATTTAGCTGCATGACTCCTGCTAGAATCCAAGGAAACTAAAAGGCTATAGAGCTTGCAAAGTATCTTAAAAGACAGTATTTTTAATGCTCTTTTCTCTCCTCCGTCCAACCTCATTAAACCTCCTATATTAAGTGTTCTTCCTATCAGAGTTTAAATAACAGTTAGTCTCTGGTTGAGTTGCCAGCATGTAAATCATAGTTTGTGTTTGGTTTGGTTTTTTTTCTGAAGCTTTCAAATGGTAGTGTGGATAACACACAACAAATTGCAGGGTAGGTTCTTCTCTGCTGCAGGTCCACTGATCTGAGAAGCCACAGAACCAGGGCAGCTAGGACTCAAGCACAGGCCATCTTAACTGACCAGTGAGTTTTGTCCTGGGCACAGCCGGTCTCTTCCTCAATTTTTTGGCAAGCTTTAGAATAACTCGTGAATTTTCCACACTGCTGGTTTGATGCTCAGAGAGCTTCTTTCTTGGGAACTCTGGATTGGTGAATAATGCAGCCAGTAGCAGCACAAGCACAAAGGTGAGATCAGCATCCTGCTGGGTGTCAATGGCAGCCCACCTGACATGATTTTTTCACCCTTTTCCCCAACTTAAAGCTTCACAGTTCTACTCAAACGGATGCATTTTTACTGGAGTGGAGGGAGCTTCATCTCTTCCTAACCAGCTGATTTCTTACAGTTTTTGCAGTCCCTGTAATAAGAATGAAACACAGTCTTTGAAGACTAAAATGTAGTTATGTATTCTGAACGCACCTCACTGGAAAACACTTTGTGTGACAAGTCAGTGCAGCTGGATGGATGGCTTCCTCTCCATTCAAGGACAAACGGAAACAGGAGGATAATGCAACGCCTTCTCCAGCTGGGACATGCCTTGTACAGAAGCCTCATTGTATTCAGGTGCATTTATAACTGTGGGCCATAACACAAAGTCACAAAAGAGGTACTCTGCTCCTTACAACGGCCTGATGCCTCAGCTGTACAGACAGAGAGCTATTGGCTGAGCAGCACTTGCAGCAGTCTATAATAGAATTCTTCTCAGCTTTGGTGTGAGTGATGTGCCTACTAATGGTCTCACTGGCTGGTCTAAGACAAGGGCAGTCTGTGTGTCATAAAACTCAAAATGGCTCAGAAGTTCAAGGGACATGCTATCTGATCGAGAGAGCTGGAAGGGGGTTGGGGGCCCTTCAGGGATGAATCACAGATGACAGATAACATTTCCCATTGCAGTGCAGGGCTAGGCTGGGTGAACATCTAAGACCTGAGGCTCACTTCCCAAGTAATCTAGGCTCAGACAACTGTGGCCCAGCAAAAGCAAGGGCACCACAACAGCTCACAAGCAGTCCATGGCCACCCCAGCACAGTGCTCCTTCCACCAGGCTAAACAGCACTTCCTCACTCTCCTAGCTCCTAAGCAAATGACACTGTGCTCCATTTGATGAAGAGCTTGGCTACGTGAGAGCATTCACACAGTCCACTGCTGTCATATAGCATAAGCTCCTGCTGAAATATCCTCAGAACAATTTATAGGTGTATATATCCAGAAGGAAAGCTGAAAGGAAATTTTAAAATGTTCCTATGGGATGCAGTGAGAAGCTTCAACTCCTCAGAGATCCAAATAAGAGAGCAGAAGCTGGTTATTTTGTCTCACATCCTACAGAGATCTCCAATCTCCCACTCCATAGATTAATAAATTCTGCTACATTAAACTTGGTTTCATTAACTGGAGATTAATTTCTGCTGGCTTGCCTTCTGACAAGCTACAGTAATGCCATCCATAATGTTCTTGTCACACCTTGATGGTAGGAAAGCTCAAATAGCAGACTGCCTGAGTGAAAGAGGGTCTCATGAGGAGACAAGGTCTGCATGAGTGGTCACTGGCCTTAGATTGAGGTTCTGCACCTTCCAACATGTCACTAATTGTGTCTGACTAGACAGATACAATGCTTTCATTGCAGAAGCCACTTAGCTGGATTGAACTACCTAAGTGGGTGGTGATTCTGGCTTACATGGACACCAAGACACCAGCAGAAATCCAGGAGTTCAGTGAGACCACTTCTGTCACAACTGCAGAGAGAATCTTTGGACAGAAAGAGCCAAAAACATACGGGCAGATTTGGCTACAGTAGAGAGGAACATACCTAATTCTGCAGAAAAGCATCCCAGAAAACGGTCCACCCCTGTATCCTCTGACCCTCACTCCATCTCATGCCAGCCCAACGTGCTTTAATCTGGGCTGTAAAGTCTCATGGAAGAATTTCACAGCCAACCTCCTTCCGTCACCATCATACATGAGAATGGATAGAAAAAAGCTCTGCCTTTCTGATTGTGTTGTTGTAGGCTGTTATCCCTCAGGATGACTTCAAGTCATTTACACGAAGGATCCTCACACTGCTCCTCGTATTGGAACGCCTGTTGGTCTAAATGAAACTACCTGGCATTTTGTCCTGGAAATCAAAATAATGTTGGATGTTACGCACTGAAACCTTACTGAAATAAAGATGTTTCAAACACTCAATACTCAGGTAATGCAGACAGGTGTTGCTTTTATATAAAGCAGGAGTGCCTGTATGCATGTTGTTGTAATCTCAAAATGGCAGCTTATTATCAAAATGGGATCAAGACTTGAAACATTAAAAATACAGCTGGAAATAGCAGTTTTGAGAAAAGTAAATTCCTTTATGACAGCTACCCCACCCCCAAATAAAACCTAAGTAAAACTCCAAATGACAACAAAGCATTGAGTTTGCAGTGCTGTCTTTCACTGTAACACTCATATCTGAGTATCTAAAGGTAAAACTATCACTTTGTATGCAAAACAGGAAAAGAAGGGGTCTGGGAGTTTTTTGGTTTTGTTGGGGTTTTTTGTTGGTTTGGCTTTTTGGTTTTGGTTTTGTTTGTATGTTTGTTTTTTGTGGGGTTTTGGTTGGTTTTTTGTTTGTTGGTTGTGTTTTGTTTTTTTTCTTTAATATACTCTATAAACATGCTCCAGGGCTTAAATAATGAGACAAATTTTGAACTGTCTTTGTTCTTCTGCTAGAATTCAAAAGACAAAATTTTGGTCTTTGAGATTGTAGGAAGTGTTGCTTTACGTTCTTGTGTGAAACTTGTAATTCAATTATAAAAATGCTCTGGGCTTCAGAACAATTCAAAAGTGAGAAATGAGACAGAAGTTGCATTCCATTGAAATCCAGAGATACGATAGACTTACCTAGGAAATCCAATTCACACAGCTGTGGCTTTATGAGAATTAGACACACCTAGTAGATCAAACCCAGATGCCCAGAAAATGTTCCCAGGACTGAAATGATAAACATGCTGACATCACAGTAATTGATTTGTTTTTAAAATGCAAAGGCCTGTGCAGAAAGATTATGCTCTGATAAAAGCCCCATCATTTGAAATGTATAACTATTTTCTATAGATTACTTCCCAGAGCAGCTGGAAAAACATGATCTACTAAAGATAAAATTGTTTGTTCAAACACATTAAAAAGGACTACAAGGAATGGGTTATAAGACATATGAATTTAGAAAAGGATGTAATGAGTTATAGTAGTAGACGAATGTTGTTCCATCCCGATCAAAGACAGTGTCCCCAGGTTACAAGATAGATCTGTGTGCTGTTTTTCACTGAGTTTATTTGCTTCACAATAGCTCGCATGTGGCTGTGTTTGGATTTGCATTGAAAGCAATGTTGGTAACACAGAGATACTTTGGTTATTGCTGAACAACACTTGGAGCTTTTCTGCTCCTCGTCCCAACCCAGCAATAAGGAGGCTGCGGATGCACAAGCAGTGGCGAGGGGACATAGCTGGGACAGCTGACCCCAACTGGCCACAGGAATATTTCATACTGTATGGCACATTTCTCAGCATATAAAGCTGGAGGAAGGGGATGGAAAAAGGGGATGCTCGAAGTGATGGCATTTGTCTTTCCCAGTAACTGCTGCATGTGATGGGGCCCTGCTGTCCAGGAGATGGCTGAACACCTGCCTGCCCACGGGAAGCACTTAATGAATTCCTTGTTTTGCTTGGCTTGTGTGCATGGCTTTTGCTTTCCCTATTACACTGTCTTTATCTCAACCCACAAGTTTTTTCACTTTTACCCTTCCAATTCTCTCCCCCATCCCACCAGTGGGGAGTGAGCAAATGGCTGTGTGGGGATCAGCTAACAGAAGGGATTAGACAAACAAAAATTGAAACAAATTCTGGATCTGAATTACCTTGAATAACTCTCTTTTAGAGACTCTCTCATATTCAGAACCAGGTCTGACTTCAGATTTCACATATCACTTCTGACTAAATAAAATACAGTATATAATCATCCACGCAGTGTGAAATTTAGATCCACTGAGAGACAGAAATATTTTCTAATCAGGATCAGCTGTATGATATATAAAGGTAAGGAAGCCAATGTGCCAGGATGAAGTTCATACAAAAATTAATAAGATGTGAATTGTTCTGGGGAAAAAACTTATTTAATGGAAACTTCCCATTCATGTCCTTCCACCTACTAAGAATTAGGTTCACACCAAGGCACTGGCACATGGAAGAGAACAAACTTAGATAAATCTTGGAACATGTTTTTGGAGAGGATGCTGAAATCCTTTAGCTGTTTTTATAAAATTAGGACACTTTTTAGTCCCAAAGTCACCAACTATTCAAATTTCAAGCACCATAATTATTTGTCACAGGTTTTTGTGTAAATTTTAGGTGCATCAAATCAATCAAAATGAAAAACAAAGCCCAACTGTAAGTGTACTCTACTTTTTAATGATTGAATTATGGGTGATAAAAATATCTGCACCATAATATCTGGAATAAATAAATAAGGTGTAGTATATTGTAATAATATATGCTGAAAGATCAATTAAGAGTCACTATATTTATAGAGAGTATAAATATTTTATATGAAGAAACAGGAAGAGAGTGGCTTGAGGTCATTGGATGAGCCTTCCTATTGCATTAGTACAAAAGTGGCAATAGAGAAGATATGACATTTTAGCTAAACAACTACTTTATATGCGCACAGTTGAATAAACTGTCTTGCAAAGGGTACTTCAGTTGGATAATGATCTGGTAATAAAGAAGGGCAATAACTTCTTTACAATATACAGAGCTCTATTATCTACTCTGCAAGTGCTTCTTGTCTCCCCATTTTTCCCAGGGGGTAAGGGGTGTGGAGTAGATTCAGTAACTGTTCATTCTGAAGAAGAGGCTCTTAATTTAGAGAGATTATTAGGCATTAATTCATAGTAAAGAATTACAACGACTGACAGACAACAGAAGGGAAACGAACTCAGAAGCCATTTCCTGAACAATACTTGACCTTACCATTGTTGGTCAAATAGCAATCTTGCAATGAAAACCAAAGTTGTTTTACCACGGAAATTAACACAAAGAGAAGAAAGCTTGTCACCAGGATTACAAAATAAAGTGAACTGATTTGATAATATATTTATAAATTACCACACTTTGTCTACACAAACAAAACTCATTCCAAACAACATTTGTCAAAATATTTAATCCCCAGTGGTCTCAACTTATACCTTTGAAGTAAAAAGGCAATTTGATATCTTCCTCTAATATTCACAAACAGAGCCTCAAACTCCCTGAGATATACTGTGTTGGGGCCCTGGCCCATTTTGGAAACAGCAGAAACTTGCCCTCCTCACCTCACATCCACAAACAGCCAGTCTGGACCTGTTCTCATACCCACACAATTACTGACTTAAATAACCAGATGGATGTAGTTCAGAAGCCTGTCAAACTGCTAATGTTTCATGTACAGCATGACTCCAAGTTAGTAAGATAGCCCACCCAATCCCATTCTCTCAGTCCACAGCCAGCTGCAAATGGTTTGGAAACCACTGCTGAACCATAGAACAGTTTGGGTTGGAAGGGACCTTCTAAGGTCATCTAGTCCAAGACCCCTGCCATGGCCCGGGACATCTTCAACTAGATCAGGCTGATGGTTGAGCTTACAGTTCCATACAGACTAAACTTCAGTGTTTCCAGGAATGGAGCATCTACCACCTCTCTGGGCAACCTGTTCCAGTGTCTCACCAGTCTCATCATAAAATATTTCTTCCTTGTATTCAGTCTGAATCTACCCTATTTTAGTTTAAAACCATTACCACTTATCCTGTTGCAACAAGCTCTACTAAAAAGTCTGTCCCAATCTTTTTTATGAGCTCTCTTTAAGTACTGAAAGGCCTCAATAAAGTCTCTCTGGAGCCTTGTCCAGACTGAACAACCCCAACTCTCTCAGCCTTTCTTTATAGGACAGGTGCTCCAGCCCTTTCATCATCCCTCCTCTGGACCCGCTCTATCAGATCTGTTTTTCCTGTACTGAGGACTCCAGAGCTGGATGCAACACTCCAGTCATTAATGAGTTGTGGGTCTCATTGCCACAGGAGGTTCAAAAAATAATCAGACACATTTATGCGAAAAATCAGTCAGAAGCTAGCATACACCTACCATTTGGTGACCCTCTGACTCAGGAAGACCCTAAACCACAGATTGCAGTAGTTTGGACAAATACAAAAAGGGCAGCATTCCTCAGTGCCTGGTCCATGCCTTATTTTTTTTCTAAGCATTGGATGTTTCCTACTGCCAGGGGTGGGACAGTTTGCCAAACATATTTTTTGGCTTTAGCTGGTACAGCTTTGCAGGTAAGTAAGGACACAGAGGAGAGGACCAGTAAAACCGAGGATTCAAGCCTACATTTCTAGCAGCAGAAATGTAGGACAGAGCGGATGGCAGGTAAACAGTGTTGGAGCTTCAGGAAATACCAGGATTCACTTTTCTCACTGTTACTCTGCCTTCCCTTATTCATCTGTTTTCTAGATACTTAAAGAGGAACAACATTTAAAATTTCTGAGCTTCATCCCCCAAGTGTTTTTTTAATTTCACTTACAAAACCAACTTTTTGACAACTTGTTCATACTCTTTGACAACTTGTTCATACTCTGTCTCAAACGTAGGTAAATCAGGAGCAGAACCACTGCTGTCACTGAGCTACAGGCACAAGCTGAGCATAACAACAGGTTTCAAAAATTATTATGACATTTTACAGCCTCAGTACTGAGCCTAATAGTGTGTTCCTATTGAAATATTCATTAACTGAAGAGAATAATTTGCATGCAGATACCACAGACAAAATAAATAAGAAAATATGTGAATTTATTTTATCATTAAACCCAAGGCCTTTAAAATACTTGGACAATGCAAATCAAAGCTACTGAGAAAACTAAATTTATTTTTCAGAGAAATGTTCTTTATACTTCCTTCAGCAGTAAGGGTCTAGGACCTCCCACAGTGATGATCAGAAGTCATCAGTTCTATTTTGCAGTGCCTCTTCAGCTTTGAGATTTGATTTGTTTCATTCTAAGTGAAAAAGAAGCTTTCTGGGCATGATCCAACAATGGGATTGCCTAATGGCTATCGTTTGACTAAAGGGTTACCTTTTAATTTCACCTCCTCTACAAATGAATGGTGAGACAGCCCCAGATCTCAAAAATCCTCTTACCAATATTGCAGCAGTTCTGAGAAACAGGGTGTTTCAGCAGAGCAGCATATTTCCAAGAAATGTGTGTGTTCTGAAAGTGCCCAAGACAGCTCAGCTAAGTATTATTTCTTAATAAACCAAGTGGAGAGCCTGCACCCACGATCAGATTAATTTGCTGTGTCAATCATTCATTCCAAATAGTTCTAATGAACATTATGAGAATGAGCCCCACTCTCCTCTTCCTGCCCACAGGCTTTCTTGTCATATAATTTTTTTTTTCATTTTGGATGTGCTTAAGAAATACATAAGTGCTATAAATAAACAGATAATACAACACAAACAAAAGCTAAGCCTCCCAAGTCCCAATAAGTCAAGAAGACGACATAGTTTGTACATGCTTGAAATTACAGAGCAGTGACAGCAACCTGAAGTGGACATGCTATGCCAGTAGAAACAAAAATCAGTACATCCACATTTCTGACATGCTTCCTTCACGAAGTTCTATACCCTGCCGCCATGGAAATTTACTTGGCATGTGGTTTGGTTGCTTGGTCAAATGGTTGAAAATTAACACCATAAAGAGGCTTAGACGGGTGTAGGTTCAAGATCTTTTCTAGGTGGAGCCATCCTTTGTAGTTCTCCTTAAATTACACCTTTGCATGTCTAATTGTGTAACATCAGGGACACTTGATGCGCAGAGTGCGACTCAGATGGTCACTGTGAACAGAGACAACATGAGCTCCCTGCAAGCCTCATTTCAGAACTCTTCAAGAATTGTAGCACTGACTTCAGTGTGTGTGCATCACTACAGTGAAGTCGAACTTTGTCATCTTTCCACTTTCCTCAAAACCAGAGGTCTGCTTGAAAACCCATATTGTTAGTCTATGCACTGGAGAAAGGGATTCTCAGGGAAAACAGCAATCAACCTTCTGTGAACATTTTCCATTATTTTCTGATATCTTAGCACTGAAATATTATTAAAGGTGCCTCATGCTTTTATTGACATGTCAATTATGCAGTTCCCTGCTGTCTCAAGGAAATGCTAAATACTGTGATATCTAGTGACAAGTCACTGCAGTAGATGATTCCCTATTTAATTCTTTTTCACCTTCTGTAGAAAGGATGAGACTTGTGGTTCAACTTATAGTCCTTTTCTCTAGCATCCTTATTGCTCACTCTTTAACTGTCTGGGTTCTGTAAAGTAAAAGTGCTTCTGACAAAGTGAATGAGAAAGCTTACTACATCAGCAGGAACAAGGGAGGGAGTTCACAAGATGAACTCATGTGACAGCATGAGCCCCTGGAATTGCAAAAAGCTGGCACAAAGAAAATACCACTCTGGTTTCTAAAGCTGTTTTTACTATTTTGTGTGACTTTTACAGATAGTTGAAAGGGAATTAGAGACATCACTTTGATATGATTCACATCCTGGTAGAATTTCTGATGATACACATTGTCTTATGTCTTACAGTTATTTTCTTAGGATATGTATTGCCAAATACAGTCACAGTTTTCAAAGTGCTGGATCAGCAGGTGGCTTTTTCAACACAAAGGTAATACATTTATTTAAAGGATGAACATTTAATTTTTGAAACTGTATTGTATAAAACCCCTGTGGAAGTTCAAATCTATGTTTCTATTGAATAAAGTAATCAGAGAGAATTTTGAATTAAAACAGGAATAAAAAAAGGCAAGGCCTGGGTCTGCCCTTGAAGAAAAAAGTGAAAAGAAAGATGGGTCCTAGAAAGCTACTCAGGGCAGGTGGTGGACACAGCTCCCAAGAAGAAGCTGAATGTCAGCTCTGAGAGGAGGCATTCAGGAGGCCAGTGGTGTTCAGTCACTTCCCTGGCTTGCCAGCTGAGACATCCAGTGACATCAAGAAAATCAAATAAATAGAAATTCTGCTTTTGAAACACTCTTTTATTCCAAGCTGGTTTGCAATTGTATCCTAACACTTTGGCCAGTCAAGAGAACATTGTTTTCTTTCATGTCAGGTCTTGACAAACTTGTGAACTCTAGGAATCTTATGAACACAGACTATACT
Organism: Lycocorax pyrrhopterus obiensis; assembly: GCA_014706295.1. NCBI lineage: Eukaryota > Metazoa > Chordata > Aves > Passeriformes > Paradisaeidae > Lycocorax > Lycocorax pyrrhopterus. The sequence continues at coordinate 23,698,577 of JACSVZ010000014.1, read as the reverse complement.
ACTTTCTCAAAGCCAGTGAATGCCTATGAAATTCTCTGTGCCAGCAAAGAGCAGTGAGAGTCTCACCAGTAAGGACAAGGTCAGCTCCAAGACTGACATTATCAAGTGCCAAGCTTCAGAGGGAATGGACACAAGTACATCTCTTCCACGGAGATAACACTGTAGCAACACTCCTCACAGTGAGTAATGCCGAATCATCAAGGTCAGTAACTACTAAAACTGGCACTTTGACATAGCATTTGCTCAGTGCTGGCTGACAAGGTGCAGTCTGGAGGTCTGCCAGGAAAACAGGAAAGGTGGCTATTGTTCCAGTACAGGATTCTATTGCACATAATTTGAAGACATGCAAGTACTTTGTGTTTGTGCATAGAGGGTGGCCATGGGATTCTTGAGTGGCCTCTTTCTTTTGGCACTCCTAATTAATACTTGTAAGAAGTTCTGATGAGAAAAATCATAACACACCTACAGGGCTATATTTAGACACAATCTTTTCTTTGACACTGGAATCATATTTGGCCTATTTGAAAAAGAAAAATAATTAGAATAGGGTATAAACATTTTTCTAAGGTGACTAACCATAAGGATCATATGGGGAAATCTGTTGTAGGTACTAACAGGGCATCTGAAATATCACAAATACCTGTTCTTTGATTAAAGTATTTGTTATATCTTTGAAAGATAAAACCAGGACCTTTTCACTTTCACATTTATATTCCTTTGTTTATGATTTTGCTAACACATAGTGCTTTTCTTACCAGTAAAGTAGCACCACAGGGCCCTCCCCCCCCCCCCAAAAAAGGAGAAACATATATGAGGAGTGTGAGCCAGAACTTGTGATAAATGGTGTTACCATCCAGGCCATGAAGCTAGATATTAAATCCTGCACATCCTCCTGACCTGACAGGGTTACTCTCTCCAGGAGCTGAAAAGTGTTTCAACCTCAATACTCACTGAATAATCAGCTGCTATGTGGGAGAGAGTGACACCAATGTGACAGGTGCAGTCTATAACCACAATCTGACTTGGATTCACTCTTATTTGGTGATTTTTAACTGTCTGAGGCTCAGATTCTAATTTCAGGCAAACCCAGCCATCCTGCTGACGTCCCTTTGTATTGCTACAGTTTTGAAACTCTGACCAAAACTTAAACCTGAAGTTTGCTTGTCCAAATGAGAGATATCAAGAGGCTTTGTTCAATGAAAAAAAAAATTGCAAATGAATCAGTTGAGAAAATAGCGTTTAGCGATAAAGACGGTAGTCTTTTTAGTCCAAAGAGTATTTGGACAGCACAGGCCAATTGTATGTAAATTAATCCCTTTATCTAATTGTAAGCCTTTAAAATGCCTATTGCTTGTCTCAACTGTGATCCTAGTATAAGCAACAACTGTCAGAGTCAGTAGGAAGGTTTCTGAATCTGGTGAAGGCCAGAACAGCCCATTCTATACAGCACAGTTGTTCTTGCTGTTGGAGAAGACAGCACTCACAGGGGAGCAAAGAAAAGGATGTAGTGTTACTTCCCAGCACCGGAGTGAAAAGAATATCATCACTCACATGTGTTTGAAGTTTTATTTCTCGTTTTGCTAAAAATACAATTCAAAGCTCCTTGGAACACATATTTGTTGCTTCAAGAAGCTTTTCTCACTGAAAAACCTTAATCAGATTGTTTCCTTTATAGCATTAGTAACCCATATTCAACAGTTTGTCTTGTCTCAGCCAGTTTGGTCTTCTGTTCTCCACATCTCCATCAAGAGCTTTGTCTTTGCTATCACTGCTTATGCATCTTACCCTATCCTAGAAAGTGTTACTGAGTACATGCAATCTTGCTTCATGGGAGAAATGCCACTGTTGGACAGAAGTCAGCATAAATGACTGGCAAAGGTCTCTGTAAATTAAGCATAGGCTTCTCTACTTGGATTTGGTAGAGGTCAGGCCTGGGATTGTAACACCTATAGCCACAGAGACAAGGTGTGGAACCCAGGCTTGAGAACAGCCCAGCATGCACTGGAAGTCTTAATAAATGCCACAGTTTGAAATTGTTTGCATGGTTTTGCAGAACTTGAAGGACTCAAGAACAAGCAAGTGTATCTCTGTGTGATTTTCTGGAGGGCAGGCAGAGAACATTTCTTTGTTTGGAGGAAGGGACTGAAAGCCAAATGATTCCTTCATAGCTGCTTTGCTGAACCTCTAGGAATCCCTTCAAGGGCAAAGCCAGACAATGTCACAGGTAATGCCGTTGGATCATCCAAGGATGAAGGAAGTGACATTATCTTTCACTGAACTATGCTCAAGTGAAAACCCAGAACAGAGGACTGTCTCTGTCAGTGGATGAGCTCAGGTGAAGAAACAGCTGAAAGAATGGCTACCTAACAGAGCAAAGCAACTGAAGGACTAACCTGTCTTCTCCAAGCTCTACCACTGTAAGGGCAAGAGAAAAAACTGTGTCTCTTTTATTACAAGTGTAATTACACTGGGGATTTGGGACTGGAACATCTCAACATAGATAACATAGAGTTTCTAAACTCTCACACTTAAGCAACTTTGATGTACGCGTGTCTACAGGAAATATCTCGCCAATAACCAAAACTGATCATTATTGTCACACAAAGCATCTATCAGGATCCATAAAGATCTCTGTGCAGGATCCAGTAAGAGCCCACCTGCAAAGATATTCGCAGATAAATGAGTTGGCAAAATCATAGAATAGCTCAGGTGGAAGAGGCCTGTAAAGGCCATCTAGTCCAAGCCCCTGCAATGAGCAGGAACATCTTCAGCTAGATCTGGTTTCTCAGAGCCCTGTCCAATCTGACCTTGAATGTTTCCAGGAATGGGGAACATACCACCTTTCTGGGCAACTTGTCCCAGTGTTTTACCACCATCAACAAAAAAATTTTCTATTCTTGCACCTAGTCTGAATCTATCCTCTTTAGTTAAAACCATTACCTTTGTCCTATCACTACAGGCAAAACAAGCCAAGATCTCTCAGTCTGTCCTCATAGAAGAGATGTTCAAAACCTTTGATCATTTTTGCAGCCCTTCTCTGGACCTGTTCAAATACATCCATGTCTTTTCTGTAGTGAGGACTCCAGAGCTGGATGCAGCATTCCCAATGGTCACACCAGTGCACAGTACAGGGGCAGAATCACCTCCCTTGCCCTGCTGGCCACACTTCTTTGGATGCAGCCCAGGGTGCAGCTGGTTTCTGGGCTGCAAGAGCACATTGCTGGGTCATGCCTATCTTTTAATCCACCAGTACTTCCAAGTACTTCTTGGCGGGGCTACTTTCTGTAGCCTTCATCCCCCAGCCTATGTTGATACTGGGGGTCCCTTCAACCCAGGTGAGGTTGGCTCTTGGCCTTGCTGAATCCCATGAGATCCCAGTAAGTCCCCTCCTTGAGCTTGTCCAGGGCCTTTTAGATGACATGCTGCTCCTCAGGTGTGCCAACCCTATCGCAGCTTGGTTTCTATCTGCAAACGTGATGAGAGTGCACTCAGTCTCACTGTCTGTTTCGCTCATTAAGGCATTGAAGACCAGTCCCAGCACAGACTCCTGAGGGACACCACTTGTCATTGATCTGAGAATTGAGCCATTGACCACTACTAAGTTAACCATTGCTGATTTTATGTAGGAATTAACTAACAAAATAACTAAGAATTTGTAGATGGTATTTACTCATCCCTTGCAAACAGCTGTCTTGTTTATATAGTTCTAGCTGATTATGTGGTAAATGTGTCTGCACACAACTGATGAGCCAGGTTTGTTTGCTGGATGGGCCATTGATGAACAGGGTTTTTGACACTGACTTTCACAGAAGCAGATCTGAATCTTCCCGGAACTCTGCTTTGTTGCTGAGGTTCTCTGATCTCCCACTCCGTGGCAGGTCACACACTGTTCAAAGATGAAACTGTCACAAAATGAGACAGCTTCAGACAGTGAGAAGAACTGGAAGTCTCTTCCCCATGCTGCTGGGGAAATGTCTGGATGTGGAAATTCAAAGGCACATTGAATGACAAGAAAGTGCAAGGATAACAGCCACTAAGAAAGCAGGAAATATTTCAGTTAGAAGTAATCACAAATACCACTAGAGCAAATTCCAAAATCAATATCTTCACTCATCAAAAGTCATCTTTATTTCACATTTTGTCTCTTTGATTAGATTAATGACAGTTCAGGAGCATGGCTTTGATTTATAATTCAACCTATTTGTCATCAATAGCAGGTCTGTAAATACAGTTGCAAAAGGAAAGAGTCAATCAGATGCAGAGGGCAAGCTGCCAGAAGGCAGCCAGCTATTAATTCTGAGCAGAATTTGATCTGATTTGATATTAAATAGCTGACTCACTAGTTTCCTAGGATGCAAAGAAGGTAGAAACTAATCATAGCTGAATCAGAGAATTATGAAAGTATTTTTGTACCCTAATTCTCTTTCATGGTATTTATCAAAGTTTCACCCAGCTTGGGAAAATTATCTTGTTTATCGTGGGATTTAAAAAGCACTCTCAACATTGACTTGAAGATGGTTAGGTATAGTTGTAACATCATCTTACTAGCCATTAGGTACTCACAGAGATGCGTTTCCCTAAGGCAGTCAATTTTAGGGCATCTGCTCTAAGCAACAGAAAGACAAGGCAGGTTCTTGAACCAGCAGCAGTCTCTATGTGGAAAGCACATGGGATAAAGTCTATGGATGTTGCACACTGTTTTCCTCTAGAAAAAATACAAGGTTAGACTCCATCAGACCTTAGGAACTAAAACATTTTAAGCACTTTCTTAAAATCGCAAATGACTAGGTTATTTGGGGCCTTTTCTCTGCAGATTCACCTTGGTTTGTATCACATTGGGTTCTACCCTGTGGGCTTTCTCAGCTGTGCTGTCTCCATAAGTATGTGTGGATTTACCACCAGGCGTAGTGGCACAATTGATAGCTCCACTTTGAACTTTACCACAGACTTGCAACTTTCATCTTAGAATTGGGCCTTTCTCAGGAAGATTGATTGTCACAACCTGAACTTAAGCACTTGGCTAATTGTTGTCTGGAGCCCTGCTGAGTTTCAATTTTACTATTTGTCTTAAATTTAATTCCTTTTTTCTAAGAGTGTCAAATTCGATCAGATTAGTCTTTTCCAGTATAAACTTGTCAGAAACCAGAAAGTAGCTCCATTTCCACCTGGGCTTTTGTCAGTACAATGGAAAAATACATTTCAAGTGATGTATTTATACAAGTAAATTACATTCCAACCACAACTTTTCTGTTTAAAGTGTCAGATTTAATCCCTGAACAAATTAGAAAGCTAATGTTTGTACTGTTTCACTAAGTCACATGCAGATTTTATTACCACCCATGAGTGGAGATAATACATTCAGCATTTCCTCCACACTAAGTAGTGCAATTAAATAATAAGTACTAATGACTGCATTCTTCTTGAAAATATATTTAGGTTTTTTAATTGAACTTATTCCCCTATGATTTGAAAAATCTAGACTTCTTCTTCTAAAGAAAATTTAGAGATAAGCCCAGAAGCAACCAGAGGCACAGTATGTTCTCATCATAATAAACCAGAGACAAAGAGAAAATAGTGTTGAAAAAGACAGTTAAAGATTTAAAATATGTAAATCCCATTGTTGAGAGTTCTGCCTAAGCACAGACTACAAGGACGGTGGAAACAAGATAAAAGCTGATAAGCATTCTCAAACTGGTGGTTTTTCTCTTCCCAGTTTATCTTCTCTCTCACTCTTTAATTCCGTCTCTCATGCTCTTCCTTGCTGTCTCTTCCCCTGTCATCCCTTTCTTCATGCCTTCCTGCACAATGTTCTCTTCAGCTCTCTCTTAGGTTACAATGTAAGATGCAACCAAAAGTATATATTCTATCACCATCTGTTAAAACCAGGGGGGCAGTGTTCTTTGTCTCTTCCATGACACACCCCTGATAACTCCCTCCGGAGCAATATCTCCTGTTAATGGGCCATCCAGCCTCACTGCATGACTCATAAAATTACACCATCCCATTCTGAGATGCTCCGCCCAGGGGGAGGAACCAAGCATTCCTACCTGGATATAATCTGAAGTTTGGAACACCACACTCAGCCCTTACCTACGGGGTTCCCAGAGGACAAGAGCTACATAACCACACTGGACCTTCAGAGGAAGACCAGACCCTTCTACAGGATCACTGCTTCAATAGAACCACATCTATAACCTCAACAGGACTGCAGCCACCATTTAATTGGACTGCTACCACCACCCTGCCCGGCAGGGTGGCAGGCTGTATCCTGACTCTGTCAGTGTTTCTGTACTACTGCATTTATTTTTTTTTCTTATTAAATTCTAGTTCTGATTTTGAGTATCTCACTGGTTTGCTTTCAAAGTAGTACAAGCTCTCTTGCCATCTGAGTAATTTTTCATCCTCTCCAGAACCAAAGTCTTGCATTTGTGCTGTGCCACCCTCTTCATTTTCTTTCTTCCCTCAAATATCTCCAGCCACAACCCAAGTACAGACTTTTCTCTCCTACCAGTGCTTTTCTCTGCATCTTCCTGTACTTTTCCACTCTGTTTTCCCTCACTGTTTCCCAGCTGGCTTCCATTTTCTTTTCTCTTATTTTGACCTTGTTTCTCCTATTGTCTTCTTTCCATACGTACCTCAGATTCTCCTTTCTCTCATTTCTGTAATTATGACCTATCTTATCCTTTCCCCTGCTTCTTTCAGGACTCTGTTCTCCAAGATTCACAGTCTTCTCAATTTCAAATATCCTTTCTGTACCTTCTTCCTTTTCTCCGTCTTTTCAAGTTCTTTCCAAATCCCTTTTCTCTCCTCTTCACTTTCTCTCTCTACCACCTCACTCTGTTCAGGTTCTGTTTCAGCATTGATGTTGTTCTGCTTCTACAGCCACCCTGGCAGACTACAGAGGGTAAAAGGTAGCATGTCAGTCATTGGCAAGGAGCCCAGAGTAACTCTTCACCTCAAAACTCACCAGCTGAACAACTAAGTTAGTTGAACGTGCCTTGATAGCTTCCTCCACATCCTTAGACAGCACAGAGAGACCCAGACCCCCCAGGCTCCTGCTGTGTGCACAACCCTTTAGACTGTGGCTTGTTTGAATAATCTGTGTAGGTCTTGGGACCGTGTGCTCAGACGGCTTCCTGGGCCTCTTTTTTTTTTTTCCTGACCCAATACTGAGGATTTACAGAGAATCAAAGAACATTGCAAGGGACTTTATGAACCATGGCTAGCCTTGGTGTCATATCAGGCTGCTTGATGACTCATTTGGATACCCTAATTTCACAGTAATCCTGCTTCATGAGCACTGTACTGTGCAGATAAGCCCTCTGCCTTGCTACATCCCTACTTGTAGTGCTTTCACTCCTTTCTTGAGTGTTTGTCCCTTTGTTAGTGAGAGACATGCTTGACCATATTATGGAGAAATAGGCTTTCTCCCCACATCTCAGGTCTGACAAGACTTGAAGGGTACAGGAAAGCCAAGTTCTGCCCAGTGCCAGCCCACAGGACACCCAGAGTTCATTGTCCTCCTGACACTGCTCCTGATCTGCATGATGAATACTTCACAGGACAGCAGAGTTATTCCCACTGCTCAACAGTACTGGCGTGAAACAAGTGTTTCCTGCTTATCCTGCTACATCTCTTGTAGCTACTACCCCAGCTGAAGCTTTGCTGCTGCTAGTGTAGAGTTCAGTACAGATGGTCTTCAAGTCTGTCTCTACTTCTTCCTTTATGGGACCATGGAGATGGTGTATGAAGCAGTCAGAATGCAAAGAGCATGATCATTTCTATAGCCATGGAGACAGCTGGTCCTGCTTAATTAGAAGCCAAAAGAAATCTAATCTTGATTGAAAAGGGGAATCTCTAACATGCTTTTTATATAATTCTTTTCAGTTTAGCTCTTTTAATGATTTTCTTGCAGCTGCTGCTGTGTGATGGTGTTTGTGGAAGATGGACACAAACAGTGACGGACTGTGGATGCAGGGGGCTAAATCAGTTTGCCTTTGATCATTCCCTGGACGGTGAGAGCAATTCCCATGCATGATCAACTCTCTCTAGCTAGCCAAGGAGCAATATTCTGACATTTAAACAAGGAACTTCTTGTCTCTCTTCCTAGCTATAGGGTAAAGGGTAAAAAATAGTCAAGTGTCAATGAGGGAAAAACCAAGGGATTACAACCAACCATTTGTTTTTTGTAGGATGAATGACTCCTCTCCTTACTGTGATAGTGCTTCCCATGAATGGTAGCCTTCCCCTGGACATTAAAGCTAAAGGCTGAAAATTGTGTTAAAAAATCTCAGTGTAGAAAGGTATCTGCTTCTGAATTCTTCCTCACCAGCTGACTTTGCCAGTCAAGGGGAAAAGAAAAAGAGCTACTGATTGGCTGTTACCTGTCTCCTTGTCCAGGAGTAATGTATAATTACCATGATCCAAACTGTAATGTCTCTATAATTTGAAGCTGCTCCTTTCTGAGGCTCAGTTTTGATTTGGACTGCACCCCAGTTCAAAGGGAGAGGAGCCACCCATGTGCACATGAAGCTGGAATGATGCTAATTTCCTCTGAGCAGAGGGGTCTACAGAGTTTTAGCCAAAGACACAGCAGCACCGATTCAGTTCCAGAGATAAAATTAGGGCAAGAAGGGAACTGTATCTGTTAGAAATGCCAGTTCTTTTGTCCACTGCTCCCAGGAACCTGCTCTTCAACACCTTATTACCACCTACAGAACAAAGGAGACACGGTGTGAGTCAGCAGTCTTAATGAAAAGTATAGGGTTTTTTTTTCATTTTTGCAGTTTTAGCAGTTCTCACACCTATCTGTAATGAACACTTCTCAGTGACAGAAAATCATAGGAAAGGACATTTGATTCTGAGCTAACATTTCCATGAAAAAAGATACTTAATTAAAGCTAATGAGTTTGTAAAAGCTGCTAAAGAGGTGTGCAGGTGGCCCTTCCCTATGTATCCTTTAACAGGAAATCACTGCCTGCTGCTTGACTGCTTTCTGAGTGGACAATGTGTGGACAGTGTGCCTTCAGCATTTGCGAGTTGAACAGCACAGAAGAGCTACAGCGAGCTACATTTGAGGAGGGAAGGATGGTATCACAAAATATGCTGAGAGACCAAGAGGAAGATGTTGCTTCTTTGTACAACAGAGTGCTATGGATATCAACTCTTTCCTCTGCTGTTTTGCTCTACAGAGGAGGACGATGGTAGTGGATCTGGGGATCCACACATTGCGAGAAGGTATCGACAAGGCATGAAATGTTTGGTATTTTTGCAAGTAATAATAGGATTGCTACCAGCATTTTCCATTCTCAGCAGATCTGACAAAACTGTGTGAGGAGCCAAAATGCAGGAGGGGCAGATCTACCTTTCCAAATGGTTGAATGGGCCAAAAGGGTTACTACGGACTTAGATCTAAGAAATGTGAAATGCTACACGTGGAAGCAAACTCCATGTATTGGCACAGGCTGGAGGCTCTGCAGAAAAGGATCTTGCGGTCCTGGTAGGAAAGAAGTAAATTTGAATCAGCAGCAAGCTCTTGCAGCAATGCGAAAGTATCAAAAGTAGGTCAAAGGAAATGATGATTCACTTCTTCTTGGCACTTGTGAGGCTGCATCTGGAGTAGTCTTCAGTTCTGGGAGTGAGTCCAGAGGGAGGTCACTAAGATGGTAAGGAGCTGGAGCATATGACCTTTGAGAGGATAAGGGAAGTAAGGAGAAAATAAAAAATTCTAATAACTCTCTTCAGCCATCTAGTCAGGGCTATAGAGAAAAGAGTTGTAGAGAGCACAAATCTTGACTCTTCTGAGAGATGCACAGTCAAAGGACAATGGATAGTGATCACAGTGTGCAGGAAAGGAAGTTCAAACTGGTCATAAGGAAAATGCTCTTCCCTAAGACAGTGATTAAGCACTGTGACATGTTGTCCAGAGACATAATGGAATCCCCATTCTCCATCCCTGGACATTTTCAAAATTTGACAGGAAAACATCCTGAGCAACTTCATATAACATTGCAGTCTGCTCTGATTTCAGCAGGGAAGTTTAATGATATGTATAAAATGGCAGCATCTGGAGAGCTGCTACAGAGCACCTAGCAGGTCTGGGGCATGGGGCTGTTACGTACTATAAAAGCTGAAAGAAGATGGATCTTGTTAATTTGGTAAAAAGGGCTAAACTTGGAATGGTATCTATGGCATCAACTGTCCTGTTTAGGATCTTCTTTTAAATGGATGACATATTATATTTATAAATGCAGGTTTTCAATGATTCTGTAAGAGGATTACTCATAAAGTACTGCATTTTGTAGCTTGCTTCTCACCAAGTCTTTCCTCAAGAGTAAGACCTTTTTTAAAGGTTCCTGAAGTGATTTGGGGAGAATTTCAAGTTTTGTTTACAACAAGAAGTTGTGGAAAAGCAGTCTGGCAAGTGTTACCATGAAAGACAACTGATTTTCTAGAAGACAAGTAAAGACCTCAGAACATTTTAAAACCAAAAAAAGGAATATCAAGACTTTCAAGTGAGTCTCATGATTTTTCAAAGATGGACTTGTGGTTGTGTGATGCCTATGATCAGCAATACTCTACGGAGAATACAATTGAACAAGATTCATTTTGGAAATGTGTTGCTGGAGTTCTTCCATCTCAAGAGTACGAGAAAGCAAACTCCCCAAGCTGTGAGAACCAAAGTCTAATGCAACGTTCAGAAGGAAATCAATAAATGCAGGCTCACCTCCAATGTTTAGGAGCCATGTGTTTGCATCAAAGTTGCTGCTGTGAATCAGAAAGGTCACTTGAGATTTAACGAGGCTGGAAATAGAGCAAGAATTGTTGTCCTCTGGTTGTGAGAGCAAGGGCCCTTGTGGCAGTGTTCACTTGAGCAGTGCAGTCAAAAGATGCTGACCTAGGGTAATTTTGTTCCTAGCACAGAGTGCTTCAGCAGGTAGGTGAGTGGGGTGAGACGAGAGCATGTAATAAAAACACTCTGGAGAAAGTGAGCGGATGAAACACTTCCAGTTTCACTTTCTGGAGATGGAAGGACTATCTCTCACTGACTGCTTTTTCACCCTCTGATATTAAAAAACCAGAAGAACTTCATGAGCAGTCTTGAGATTAGTACAGTTTTTAAACTCATTTAATTATTGTGATGAATTACATGCCTGCCATTGATCTCCTTATTTTCCCCAAAGTACTTATAGGATGTTCATTTTGCCTTCTCAAAGTACTAAGTTTGAAGTGAATTTCTGTTTACTTATGTTAGTAACTGATCACAGGAATCAAAAGGAGCTGTACGTGACTAAATGACTAGTTTGTTTTACTGTCCTCCATGGGAATGCTGATAAGATTCTCTGACACCATGCAAATCAAGCTGCTATCAGCAAAAGGCATTCCCTGTATAAAAAGCAAAAGAAGCAGGCAAGCTGCAGTTATTACCTAGAAAATATAGAAGCAGTTTGGGAAAAGGAGCTGCCTTTCGAAGGAAATGTCAGGTCAGGGAGGGGGATGGGATTTAATGAGATAAGAGGACAAGAGACCTGAGGCGTAATTAAGTCCCAGAAGATCTCACTGAGTGTTCAGCAGAACCCCCACTCAGCAGTCCTTCCACCTTCAGTGGAATTAAACTTTAATTTGATGTCTAAGGGGAGAGGAAAGGCCTGCATTATCAAGCATAGAAATCAATGAACCATGTGAAGGAAAAGGTCACACCCCTGCTTGTAGCACAGAAGGTCGAGAAGGAAAAGATAAAGATATAAGACAGCTCAACACTTATTCTCAGTGTTGGGAGTGGGAGGGGTGGACATCACCCCATAGATTTGTCACTACTTCTCTTTCCATAAAAGAATTTCCATTTCCACTGAAGAGGGCAATGGAGAGGTTTTTCTCTGTGCTTGTGGCCATTGTTGCTGGTCTTAAAGTCTGAAGAACTGTTGCAGAACTTTTTACCTGGTTTAATGCAGGTATCTAGCAGACAGGTGAAACACACATTTCCGTACACAGTGGACTTAAATATTTCAAGATATCTCAGTTTAGACACCCAGTTTCTATACGGAAAGAGAGTAAGTTTCCGTGCAGAATCTTCCCTGAGTAACAACTAGAAATCCAAATCAGTGCACGTGATGAGTAGCAGATAGGAGCAAGAACAGCAGGCAGTATGAATGTACTTCCCACTGCCAACTGAATGCAGATTGCCTGAACCCCAGACTTTCCCCAAAAAAGTGGAGCTCTCTCCTTGAGGAGACACTGTGCTGAGAACAGTGGAAACTCAACAAATCCATCTGCAAATTGGTCTCCTTGTTGGGTGACACTACCATTCTAGTAGTCACCATTCAAGCCACCTTTGCTCTTCCTGTGCCATTCCCCATCAGCCACCCCTCAGCTCTCATCCCATGTTGCATTAGCCACGGATACCTTAGACATTGTTCACCACCTGATATTTTCCCAACAGCATGCCTGGGTGCACCATATATAGTATTCTCATTTTCACAGTGTTTGGAAGCTAAAAAATATTTTCATTCATCTTCAGAATGAACAGAATATCAACAGAAAGACAAATCTATGTAAAACAAGTAAGCATACATACTCTCCCCAATACCTGATCCAATAGGAAGGTAGCTCTTAGGAAAAGACATTGGCTTGACCCACATGGTGGACTTAGGTATCATCTGCATGGAGTCACTTCATGGATTACCTCACACAAGGGTGAGTGGCCAACACTCCACTTTCCATTCATGCAGAAGGTGGCCTTGAAGTCAAATAAACTATAGTCCCACTGCTTGTTTTGCTGGTAAAACAACAGGTATGGTTCATCCTGCAAAACGTGTGTGTGCAGAGTGCGGAAAGAGTAGCTTGACATTTAGCTCAAAAAATACCTTGTAATCATCTTGAAACAGAAAGGTTTCCTAAAGTATCTTGTCTTTATAGTTTCCAAGTACTTTGTCATGCCCAGGGGAAAGTGAAAAAAAGATGTGGAAATCTTGCCTCCATGTGAAAGGATTATTCTGAGCTGAACAGCCTCAGCAGATCATGGTTTGCAGAATGCCTGCGGCAGGTCTATCAACTTTGTTTGTATTTTCAGCTATTTACATCTGTACCTCATCTTCACTAGAAAGCCTTTCCCTTCACACTTGCTTCACAGCTTTCACCATGGCAATTTTTTTGGAGCCACAATTGAGCTTACGTGGTCAGCACTGAGCTTTAGTAGGCATTCTGCTTCCCTCTGCCAGATCATATGGATACTCCATTCAACAGACCTGCTACTACAGTTAATTTAGATGCCAAATGAAACTTTTACACCAAATGTTCAAATTACAACCTTTTTCCTGCCCATCCCTCATAAAATACAGTGGATGCTGCGGTTATTTGTAAGACCAAGGTGCAGGTCTGACCCAAGCAAGTTGGGCACCCCACATAATTCCACAGTAGAGAGCTGAAATAACTCCTATCTCACCCTGCCCAGTCACCCCAGCTCAGGCATGGATGGCTCCCCCTGATCTGTCCACTGTCTGATCAAACCAAGCTTTACTCTAGGACTGCAGCTGAGCAAACCTACACCTTTTCAGCGGCAGTTAATCAAGAGTTCATCAGCCAGCCCCTCTAAGAAACAGTGGAAACCCATCTGAATTGCTTTCAGAATTAAGTCATTAGTTTCCATCCTCTTGAGCAATAAACTTGGAATTAGACCCAAAGAAAGCACTAATCCTGCTACAACTTTTACACACTAAAAAAACCCCACCAGCTTCAGAGCTCTTGATACATGGTTGTGATGGATTTCTTGGGTGTGGATAAGGCCTTCATAATCACTTCACTGTAGACAAGCTAATTTTTTTCAAGTGTTATTTCAATGCTTCCATGATTATTCAGATTCATTTCTCCAATGACAAAAATGTCAAAACTGAAAGATCAGCATCCATTCTCAAATCTTTGTACAATGATTGTTTCACAATGGGAGCCACCAGCTTACCAAAAAAAGCCCCATAATCCCAAACCAATTCCAGCTACTCATCTGACTTCCCTGCAAAATTCTTATTACAAATTTCACTGCACAAAATGAGATTTCAGTCTTGTATGATTTTTTTGTGAGTCACAGATCAGTAACAAAAGCTATAGGTCAGTTACAAAAATACTCTCAAAACTCCAGAAATGTGTCTTCATTTTCTTACAACAGCTGTAGAAAAACTGTAACTTTCCAGTGAAATACACAGTATGTGCCAGTAGGTTTCCATAATCTTACAGAATAAATTAATATGGGTACACAAAGAATTTAGCCAACAGCAACAAACCATATGGCTAAGTCTCAAAAGTGTCTATTTAACTAAATAAAGGAAGTTTTAAAGATGTTTGTTTGACAGACCTGTATAACTACTCTTCCGCTGAATGTGGCTAAAGTGTGAATTAGAGTTAAAATTGTAGTAAAAAGAGTAATTTTCATTAGCATGCATCCAAACTGACTGTGTTACCACAAGCTTGCTTTAATGGTTTTTATAATCTCTCTGCTCGCTTTCTGCACTGTTTGCACTAGCAAGATCTAATTCACAAGAATATTTCCAGAAAGATTTCTGAGTTAGCACATCTCATAAATGTTTGCAGAGTCACTTCCATTGCAGAGTGCTGGTTTCAGAGGCAGCCAGATCATCGCCAAAAGTGGTACCAGGTTTCTTCAGTGCCCAGCATCCCACACTGAAAATGAACAACCAGTAATGCGCCAAACAGGCTTGGCCAATTGCCTATGGACAGCTAAAATGAACCTGTAACAAACACTCACTGTGTATTCTGGAGTATTAAATGCTTTTAAACGTCTGTATAGTTATTTTGCAAGCAGAAAAATGGGTAAAATTCAAATGAAGGGGAGTAAGAACTTTTTAGGCCACCACGGGTGGACTAGAGCATGTGGGTGGCCAGCTACAGAGGCAGAGGGTGGCATGACAGATCTCAGTTACATCCTATTATGTGCCCATGCCCAGCCTATTTGCTGGAAATACTGCCATCATTATCTATCCATATAGTCTGTAGAAATTCAAGCCAGAGCTTCATTTACTTTTGAATTTTTCTACAGTGAAATTCTATCTTCTGGGGTGCTAAATTGCTTCTGCAGTGTTAAATATCCCAAAGCCCTCCAAGCCTCAAAAGACAGCAAACTCCTGTCTTGCTCCACTCCCAAGAGGATCTTACAGTGGGGAAAACAGATCAAAATGACAATATAAAACTTTGCTGGGGACAGGAACAAAAGCCTCTGCAACCAAGTATTAATCTTAGCTTGATGCTAAAGGCATAAGCACTGCCAAAAGAGCTGCTGTCCTCAGAGAAGAAGACAAATATTCCCTACCTTGCTTCAACTAGCACAGCCAGCACCTTCCTGGGCCCTCTGGGACCTTTTTTGCCCCTGTGTCTTTTCTGAAGGCACAGTATTTCTTATAAGCAAGTCTTAGAGCAGTCCACAGAGAAAAGAAGCACGTGTAAGAGTTAATGGTGCAATACATTCCTCAGCAGAAAGCAGGACATAAGGACACTACAATTCTACTGGTGGACAATTCTTGCCTACTGAGTCTCCCCCTTAGCCTGACCAAGTGATAAGAGTTAACACAAGATGTAAGACCACGCCTATGGCACCAGAACTACTGCCTGTGCTGGGGAATTTCCCAGGTGAAGAAAGCTGATCTCTGGCAAGAGGGAGCTGGAAGATGGGCTGGAGCGGGAGTAGTAGATTTTACATCACAAATATGTTTCCTTGTGTTTTTCCCAACATAAAAATAGTTTTCATAGAAATCGCTGATGTCAAAGCTGGTCAAAGCCAAGCAAATCCCTGTGCTTAGAGTGTAAACCTTGTGATGTGCTATGAAAGAATGAAGACTGCTGTTTGCAAGCATGTAGCTACACAACATGGTCACCTGCATCAGTCCCACCACTAAAGTCATGTATGAAAATGAGCACTGGCTGAACTTTGTCTTCAGTTACCAGTGTTATGCCAAGATAAATGGTCTAATGCTAACTGTCCCTGCAGATGATAAATCTTTGTGCTTCCTAGGGTGCATTTCTCCATTCTCAAACACATGTCTAACCACTAACAGGGAACAAGTAGTGCGTTGCTTAAAAGGATGCTGGACCAAATAATAAATGGAAAAGGTAATGCCTTGAGAAACTTGTGACTGGAAAAGGAAACTAGCAAGAAATCTCAGGCTACATCATGAAAAGAGAAAACTGGAGGAACCTGTGTGAATGAACATTTTTAGTAATAAATTTCATAGACACACAAACCAAAACTTTGTTCCCCAGGGCTCATTGCACAGCCACTCTCTTAAAATACCTTCCACAGCCAAGTGAAATTTACTCACTGGAGTGACTTGTAGCAACAATCAAAAAACTGCAGCCTACTGTTCCCCCCAATACATCCAGTAAAGTTAGTAATGTGGAACCTGATACACCATCCACACAAGGCAGTAAGAGCTTCAGCCCTTCAGTGGATGAATCTCTCAATAGCATGTGTGGAGTGAAGTAGATCCTGTCTGGAAGATGAAGGAAGGAGATAGTCAACCACTTCCACCCAAGCAGGTGCTGTGAAAAGAAGCACACCAAGTATTACAGCAAGCACACTGTTACTCTGCTCATTCCCTGCATGGGAAAGAAGGCTCTCTAGACCTGCCAAGGCTGTGCAGTGAAACACCAACACAAATCCTGCAGAGTCAAGCTGAATGCGGTTGCTGATTGAAAAATAACAGAATCCCAGATAACCTGAGACACATTTTGAGGGCTTACCACAGGGATGCACCATCAGTAAGAACTTTTGTTTATTCATGGACTCTGTTACTGCATCTGCTGAATACCATTTGAGACATGCATGCCACAAAGCAAGACAAACTAGTGCAGCAAGATCACTGGAAGCACTGCTGATGTCAGATACTTTCAGTTTCTTGTAATTTCCAGGCATCAGATGTGGTGTGTGGCAGAGCTGGAGTGCGACTTGGGAGGCAGCACTATCTCTCTCCAGAGATAACTTCTGCCTTTCTCACATTGAGTCATATGCATCTATGTGATGTTAATACTGAACTGGTCAATAGCCTAAGGAAAATTGGCGCCTAGGTGTAAAATAGTTTCAGCACAGGCCTTGAGGTATACACACTTTCCAGCAGAGCAGTTAGTATTAAGCACTGGCCTTAATAAATAAACAAGTTCCAACTTCAGCTATTTGTTCCATGTTGCAAATATTTCCATTCCAAAAAAAATTACTTTGTGGCTTCAAAGAAAACTGGTTTCCAAATAAAAACATCTTTGTCATTAATTATCACAGCCATTCCAAGAAGTTCTTCGAATATTAAATAATTAGTGTAACGGGGTAAAAGAGGATGAGACCTGTCCATAAGAGAGCTGTTAATGTATAAAGGATAAGACTCAGTTTTGTCATCTGAAAACCACATTACTTTCTCTGGTTGGAAGTAGGTCAAGTGCCCTCAGGAAATAGCTATTTGGTTCTCCCCGGGAAGTAATCTGATACTCACACATCTCCAGCCTTATTAAAACCTCAGTATGAGGTAAAGTCAAGGATGTCAGCTTAGTTTCTTGTTGCATTGAAAGGACAAGGGGGATGTTTGAAAGGAAAAGGTTTATTATTTTTAATCAGACACTCAGGCAAATCACACTGTCAGTGAATCACATGAAGAGCTGTTTCGTTTTCCAGCAGCCCACACAAGACCAATAACATGAAGAAAAACAGAGCAGCTAGAGGATGGATCTTGCAAGGTAGTATGCATTGAAAAGCCATGCAATAGCTTAAGTATGTGCTTAATTTAAAGGCCATGAGCAGTCCTCACCACTATTTTTTCAATAGAAGCACTTTTTTCCACGGCTGGCTGAGAATGGGATGACACAGAGGATATAAGAAGAAACATCCCTGCATACCTATAAAAATGGTCATTACTATGAAGGTAGCTACAAGGGGGTTTTATGGATGCTGTGTGTCAGGCCATCAAATTTTGCTTCTCCAGCTAGAACTGGTGTAATGTATCAAGCATGTTCTCTATCCTGAGCCATGTTTTTTCTATTATTAATCTTTACTTCTTCAATGCTTGCTTTTCTTTGAGAAGAGGCATTGAGGACCAAAATCAGGTGAGGGGAGTTAGATGAATTATATGACTGTAGTGTGTGTTTCATCAGAGAATTGAAAACTAGGCCAAGTGAGCTCCCTGCCATAGGTTTTATATTTTGACTTGCCAAGAGGAATAAAAGGGTTTGGCCTCTATTCCTCCAGTTTCAAAAGAAGGCAGAACCATTCACTTTGCTTTCAGATTTCACGCAAAATTCATGTGATGCTTATGGAAAAACACAATCCTATGAGAGGAACAACATAAAGCATCTCCTAGTGAAGATTTGTTCAAATTTTAATTGTTTCAGAACATAAATGTTATACTAGAACTTAGGAGAAGGTCACAGGGGTGGCAGGTGGATGGTGTAAAATAGTCATTGCCTAAAAGGGCAATGGTCACAGCAATTCTCATTTCCCATAGCACTTTGCAAACCTACCTTGCCTTACTTGTCTTGCTCTGAATGTCTTCTCTGATCCATTTTGAGAAGTCCAGGCCATTCAGGCTGACCATTCAGGCTTCAATACACTAACTGAAGGCTGACATGAGAAGGCCACCAGACATTTAGTCAAGGACTTGTATGTCACCTATTCAAACTGAGCCACCCACACCCTCCTGAGGAGGAAGTTTTCCTTGGATGGCAGATAGAGTAAGCCAGTGGGGATCACAAGGGCTGAAAGTTCCAATATGGCACATCCTACACACAAATTGATCTATAGATTTTCTGCAAAGCCCCAACAATCAACTCAAACAAAAAGTGAGGATCAGGAACCATTCCCCACAGCACACGGTGAGGAGCTGCTACCTGCCCTGCCCTAGGGCTATGCAAGTGCAGCCCTCCTCATGGCCCCACTCAGTCTGGTGACTGCCCCATGGCTCTGCAACAGGAAGACCATCTCCATTGTCCAAGCCTATTTATTCCCATTTTGCAGTACCGTTATAGAAGTTCCTCATGTTGAACCAGAGGGATGAACCAACACCAGAGAGGGGATTAGTGCCAGAGCATGGGCAGAAAGTTCCTGGCTCTCACTATGTCCTCTGACTGCACCTCTTTATCGTACGAGGGCTGGTTTTTGTCAAGCAATATCTGAGGGGGAAAAGAAAAACAGAAAGTACTTCAAAATAACATGCACTGCTTGTCAAAGCCATGTACGTGTCCCGAAGTGCCAAGCCAAGAAACTCTCCTTAGCAGCTTTTGTTGGAAACAATTAAAATTGAAATTAACTTAACTTGATAAAGTTGAAATCAACATTTCAACTCTATCTCTTCTCTCTTTTCAGACAGCTATGGAAAGTTTGTCAAAAATAACAATAAGAGCATTCAATGAGGCTGGCTCAGTGTGCTACGTTTGAGTCATAGCCAGCACATGCCTCTGCTAGGAGAGAGCAGCCTGAAAACTTGAGGAGTCTATTTCTCTTGAGTTGGATATTCCTAATGTCAGGAGAAAAATCCACTGGTGAGATGAAAGCAGGCCAGAGCAGGAGTGATGAAGCTGTGCAGACAACGTACAGAGGCTAAAAAACAACCTAACTGTTTCTTAAATGGCACATTAAGCCTGATTTCCAGCAATAGTGCTTTTGCCCATATTAATGCAAGATGCTTTTATGTAGGTGTCAGCCCATTTAACAGCTGGCATATGACATTACTCCCAGGGAATCTGGTGAATCAGTGAGGCTATTGTTCTTCAGCTGGGGTCAAGAAATATGAAGAGGGGGAAAACAAAACCAGGGTGCCTAACTCAGTGCTTGATCTCATATAGCTTCTGAAATGTGTGAACAGAGTGATTTGCAATTACTGGTAGAATTAATGCCTATTTTGCCTGCTAAAGTAGAAGCTGAAGTTGGTTTGTATGCATAAAATGCTGATTGTCAAAGCCAGTCTTTGTTCTGCTTGGCTTAGCTATGGTGATGGGTGCCAGGCTCATCTTCATGTGACCAGGTCCTCACCACTGTAATTTGCCAGGGACAGCATCCCCTTGTGCTTGTGACTCCAGTGTCATATCCATATCTGGTGTGAATCTGAACTTTCCTTATTATTTCAGGGGCACGCTTAACAACTGCAGCACCTTGCAATGAGAGACACTGCTCTTAGTGACTGTGTCTGGAAGCCATTCTTCCCCAAGTGTTTAATTTCTGTAGTTCCCGTCATTCCAATAGTTTGTCCTGGTCTTGCAACGGGAATGAAATTGATGCAAATCTGAACTCTGGGACCCAATGACCTACCAAGCGAAACAAATGGCAAAAATGGGACTTTCCTCTAAAAACATCCTACCATCAATTCACAAGAATTCAGATTTGGGGACAGACAGGGTGCAAATATCCAATATGAGAAAAAGATCCCTGTCTCTAACAGTAGGGCCTCAGTGATATGAGCATCTTATCACACTACAGTTTAATCAAATGTTGAATGGTGGTTACTATTGCAGGCACATTTTCTTCACAGATACAGAGATTTTGGTGCTTTTACCTGAAAAATATTGTTTTGAGAAATGGGTTAAACCAGGAGTTCTAGAACATGTGGAATAAAAAAAACCACTTGCGACAGCAATGGCCACAAGAACAGCAGAAGCTCCAGTTTCATCAGTACTCACCTAAGTCAGTCTGATTAACAAGTTTCCCTGCAATACAACAAGATGCTCTGGAAAGCAATAAGGAAACCAATACAGAAACCTGGATTGAGGTATGAGATGCACACAGTAGCCTGTGCCACTGAGGAGGCTGGCAGAGAGTTAGCTGTGCCAGAGCTACAGCTGCTCAGTGAACTTCCCTATAGGAGGCAGCAACAATACTGCTACTGTCAAAGTGAGGAGCCCATGAAAAAATACAGAAGTGTTGCTCTTTGCAGCCTTTGGTCTGGGCACGTGCACTGAATGAAAGTCTGGCAGCAGCTGTGGGTGCAGCAATATCCCATTCTGGCAATTGGCAACATGCAGTGGAGTGAGAACTGCATCATATAAAGACCTGTGAGAATACAGACTTATGGCTGCTTGGATTGAAGCAAATACATTTACTTCACCCCTTTGGGGAAAAAAAAAAGGAATGCAGCCAAAATGTAGCAGACAAAATCATTAGCATGCAAGTAGATTTTGGTGGAGCAAAGATATGTACTGAAAAATATTAAATAATGCTGAACTGAGTAGTGTTATGCAGAGCTCCTATTTACTTTACTGAACTAAAAGGACTCATTTGAAGTTCTGTCTGTTACCTGAAACAGAATGAAAAGCTATACATCAAGAAAAATAAATGCTAAGCTTTGTCAAAAAGTTACAATGGCAAATTTTATGGGAAGTGGTATTAGTAAAGATCCTTGCTGGTGATATGGGTTATCATTTTATATTATCATGAACTAGGTACTAGTGAGTGGGTAAATAATACATGTCTCAGTTTCTTACAGGTTTAAATAAATTGATGAGATTTTAAGCTGGTAGTTAAATCCAAAAGAAGTTTCAGATCAGTCTAGGTGGAATTTAAATATTTAAAGTTCAGTTTGATGAATAAAAAGTACAACAAAACAGATCCTATTCCACACATTTATCAAAAGCAATAAAAATGAAAATTAAGTGCTAGTCTTAGGCCCCATCTACTAAACCAATGAGGTAGAACATGTTTCTCTAATTAATCAATAACCTAGAGGGCAGGGAATTAACTTCTGCATATTCCCTGAATATTGTTTTATGTGATATTCAGAAGGGAAGGTGACATGACGCATATATAGAGTTGCTCTGAATTTATCCTACTGATGTTCCATTTTGCTGTAAAATACTTAAATATTTGGAAAACAAATGGAAATATATTTACTATAATTTCATGGTAAACTGGATGCCCCTTGGAGAAGTAGGATATGAACTTCTATCTTAATTTCAAGGAACATGTTCTGCAGAGTGAAAAAGCATGCACAGAGGAGACTGGGAATGAAACAGAAGAAGTCTGAAGAAAGAACCTACAGCTTCAGGATTGAGAGCACCCTCTTAAATGTGAAGGAACATACAGATTTGAATTCCAGGTTTCTGTATCGTAGACAAGCATGCTGAAAAGAAGGGCGGATCAACACCTCCCCTACTTTTTGAGTGCAGAGAGCAGGGGGAAAAAAACCCAACAAAAATTGTTCAGCCTGAAAAATTTAACTCAAATCCATAAATAGAGTTTCCCATGAAGCCAAGAGATTTGCACTGGCACAAAACTGATTCATTACACTGGAAAATGAGGTTTTCCATCTACTACAGAGATTTTACAACTGAGATTGACATGCTCTTGGAGCCATGCTGTTTCTCCATTCTCTCCTGATCGAATCTCCTGGGTTGTACAGTGGGAAGATTTGCCCTTCTACTCTTCTGTCTAACATTCAGTGACTCTCTAGCTCTATGGTAAAAACTTGATCACCTCTGAGGACTGGACTGTCAGACTGGAATTATACAATTATACAAATTCTCTTACTTGTTTGTTGAGAATATAACTACAGGATGTAACTTAGTGAATCTCGTCTTGGGACAGTCTTCAATGTAGAATTCACTAAATAAATGGTGACATGATGGTATTTGTCAGGAGTGGCACATTAAAGGCTAACAAATGAGCTTATTAAACACATAATTTTTCCACACTTGATAAAAAAAAGTTAGGAGGTATGCAAAAATTCCTTTCCACAGTACATATCTTGATTAGCCAAAGGATTAATACCTACTAACTCTGTTTTTACAGTATGGACAGCACATGATAGCTAGAGATCAGCTGAATTTTTTGAAAAATTGGGCCCTCATGATATTGTATACCTTTTAGGATTGTGTTCAAACTCAGAGGAGGTTCAGACATTGGGCTAATATAACAAGATTTGGAATAAAATCTCCCTGAGTATAGTGAAGTAGAAGGGATGTTCCAGCCCGCATTTGAGGCAAGGCCTTACAAGAGAGCTCTTACCTCCTCTCTAAGCTACAGTCAATCCACTGATTGATTTGTGACCTTGTTAAACCACAAGTCTGATTCTGTGACATCTTCCTAGTACTTTGCATGGTGTCTCTGGCAATAGGCACCATTTCCTGGAATATAAGCAGGAATGAGACTCAGTGACTATTCACATTATGCTCCATGTAAACCAGGATAACATCAGTATGTGCTTGGCCCTCCAAAGTCAAAAAACACCTTCCTTTTCCTCCTTTCTACTTTTAACTTCCTCAGTCACTACTTGAACCTATTTACACTCTTGGTCTCCACAGATCCTTGTAATAAACAATTCCATAATGTAATTAGGCACAGTGTGAAAAAAAACGTATTTTGCTTGCTGTAAACCTCTTGTTTAAATGTTATTTTTCTCTTTGGCAGTACTTCATGTGTGCAAAATGGGATTTCATCTGTTATTTTAATGTTTGGACACTCAGATACCTCAGATCCTTCCTGCAAAAAAGCTTTGCACACAATGAGGTTCTACCTTGGGTAAGGGTATGCTAGTCATTCATAACACCAGACATAAATAAATTCCAGTAAAAGCAACAGTGCAACACTGTTACATCAGCTGAAGGTGACCTAGCATCCCTTTTTTTGGCTGTAAGGGGCCAGGACTACTGGGAGTGTCTTGGTCTCCTGTCAAAAGCATTTTTTGGATGCTATTTTGTTCTGGATTTTTGCCTGACAAGATTTTTTTCCCATCTCCGTCCCAAGCCAGGGCTCTGGAAAAAGGTCTGTAACAGGCCTTTTCAGTTACACTGAAATAATTTCATCCTGTTTACAACTCGGTCTGCAGTTAGCAAAAAGCTTGTGTCTACTGGGAAAGTTTGGCTTTACTGTGGACTTTAAGCACCTGCCACCTTTGGCTCAGGAAAGAGCCTCTGAGGCAGAAGGTCTTTCATGGGACACCTATATTCACTACAGTCCACACGCCAATATCTCTCATTACACAAAATCATGACTATAAAGGAGCAAAAATTATTTCCTGTGCAATGGGAATATCCACCCAGAGCTTTCTGCCTAGATGCCCATGACAGCAGTGCTCACAGTATCGGCATCCTATCAGTACACTCGCTCCAAGTGGGAGCAATACACATTGCCTGTTGTCTGTTGTTAAAACAGCCTGCATTTGATAAAGTTGGACCATATTGAGGTAAAATTGCTCTTAAAAGCAATTGAAGAATATGCTTAAGTTTTGGAATCAGAATCACTTTAAAGACCTTTTGGTTTCAACTAGAATCAGCAGGTCTTCTTAGACTATGGTACCGCCCATAGGAGGTAAAGAGGCCAGGCTCCAGAGCTGACAGCAGACATCTCTCATAAGGTAAAACAGGAGAAAAAAACATTTCAGCTTGTGTTTACAAATGGGCAGAGAGTGCACATGAATGTGCAACGCATCAGCAAGCCAAGCATCAAAAGGCAGATACCTGAAAGCGTGGGAAATGTCATTCCTACTGACTGTGGTGTTAGTTGGCAGTGTTGGGGCTAAATGACTTTCAAAAGTAGCGTCATGTGTTTGCAGACCGACTTGCCAAACTTGTACATGCATCTCTGGCCTAAGCAGGTTTCCACTTAATGAGGTCCCTATTTCCATAAAAACACAGATGCTGCAGTAACACAAAACAAGAATGTCATTAAGTTGGACAGAATCATGTCTGTTGTTTCAACACATACATCAGTGGAGCCTGAAGGGACTTTGCGATGTTGTTGCAGGTGATCTGGCTGCAGGGACACTGAAAGGTTGAGTGGAGCAGCTACAGCACACTGCAGTACTTGCTGTCATTGCAACACCACCAGCAGCATTCACATTTACTGCAACGGCTGGGGCAGAGAAGTGATGACAATAAGATGTCTGGGATACACAAGTGCAAGTCACTGCGAATGAGATCCTGGCCAAACACAGGTATTAACCCATCAGGTCCTGGCAATGTCCGAATTTCTCAGATACACTTCCACAGATGTCTTCGGGGCTACCTGCATGAACCTTAAGGGGAAAAAAGGAGGAGGAGAAAATCTATAGAGAAGTTAAATCAGAGAAAATAATCAAATGCATGCCAGCCTTAACCCTGGGCTTTTCTTGTACCCAGTAGTTCATTAGGCTTTTCCCCCAGCACGCTGGTGCATTTGCTGCTAGGAGGAATGCAGGAAAAAGAATAACTGTTTTGTTTGCTGAGGAAACCCAGAGGCCAGGAATACCCATGCGATTAGCACTGTGCTGAGACTGCTGTTTACTAGAGATGGTAAGAAAGCAATTTAAGGAATTTCAAATGACATAAACAAGCACGGCAAGATCCAACTCTAGTGACACAGGCTCTGAAGGGCTGCAACAGGAATCAGCCTCTTTTTCTCCATGGCCTAAATCACAAATGCGATGAAATTCTGTTGTATTTCCCAGAATGATGTAAGAATGCAAGAACAGGGTAAGACTGTATTGGATATTCTTAAGCAAATCTATATTCTTCTGTTCCAAGCAAAAACTAGCAAGGGATGATCTCACTTCCCAAAACATAAACCAAGAATAAAGTGCAACTGTGTTTACTTTATTACACCTGAGATTCATTTTTGAGACACTAATAGCACTACAGCTATCCTTGTCTTTCTTAAAAACATCAGCTCTGCCCACATGCTGATCTAACATTCATGGGGACAATTTTCTGCCAAGCAACACTGAATTTTTATGGCCAGTCATAAGTGCAAGTTGCTAAAGTAGAGGCACATGTATAGTGCTGTAACTATGGCTATTTATTAACAGTCTTGAGAGCTGAAACATGCCATTTTTAAAGCACTTTAATGCCTAGGGGGGATTAGATGCCTCTTTTCACTAATACTTTTCTTACTTCATGTACTTTCCTATTTCCACTATATGCTGCATGATAGTTTACTTCCTAATCCAGCCTTTCCTTGCACTCTCCTGGCTCTCTGTACCCTTTTTATCTCCTGTCATTTCACTTTCTTTTCCCAGTATACATCTAGGGTATACTATAAGAGCAGCAGACTGTGTACATCTTCCAGATGGGCTGTCATCATGCAGAACAGAGGGAGAGACTCCTGCCCTGCTGTGCCTGGAAAGACATTCTCGATGATGGAAAGGTCCTGAAGAGCATTTTGCCACCATAGCCTTGAGAAGCAGCTCTAGGACTGCCCATTGATTCTTGTGTGGTGCCCTGGCTGCTTGTGGAAACCACCTCAGTGGCACCTTCATGCCATGCAGGAAGCTCTTTTGGTCATGCAGGAGTCTAACTGCAAATAAGCACAGTGCAGCAGTGGGGGCAAACTCCTCAGATTAGAGAACATGCCCTTCTTTCTCAGAGGGAGTAGGGAGGGAGGGAGAACAGTATGTGATCACAAGGTTCAGGGATTTCTTCATGCTTTAACGAAATATCTGGCATTTTTCAGAAACCTCCTTGGGATCTCCTTTTCCTGCAGCTTGCCCTCACAATGATTGTGTTTCCTGTCAATCCCATGTGATTGTGTTTAGTGTCACCCTACTGTTCCCAGCACCTTGAAAGTACAGGACTGAGCCAGAATGCTGGAGGAGGCAGCTGGCAGTATGGCAGCAATTTCTCAGCTCCCAAAACCCCTTGCTCTACAGACAAAAACATTTTGTAGTGGATATAGACCTGCTCTTTTTCTACCGTAGCTGACAGCAGGTTTATTCTGCCCTAGGGAAACTCAACGGCAAAGAGGAAGGTGGGAGAAAAATATTTTGAACACACTTCTCATCTTCCCCTCTTGAAAATCAAGAATTACAGAAGACAAGGAAGTAACAACTCCCACCTCACACTGTGTGGCACAGTTTAGAGCCCTCTTTGCTGCAACTTTAGTTACACACTGTCAAGTTCTTGAATGTCACCAGTGTCATTCTGGTCGTCTTTACAGCTGTATGGCTGCCTATGTTATACATGACAACAAACTGCAATTTTTCATGTTATATCAGCAAAATTTTGCTTTTCAAAGTCTTCTGTTGTTCCATCTAGCAAATGATGCTCCATTTTTATGCCTCAGGAAAGGTACTTTCCCTCCTGCAACAAGAGGAGCTTCTTTTTGAAACCTCAGCTCTTACAGGAACTGTCTATACTATACCTGCAAATCAAATCAAATCAGCACAAATAAGTTTATTTTTTTCTGCTTTCTGCAATGAAATGTGATTAAAAAAAAATTGCCAGGAAAAGCAATAATTGTTTTGTTTGAGAGTTTTTTTTAAGAGAAAGCAAACACAAAGCTATCGTATTCAGGCGAATGAGCATATTCCTATTTCAGCCTAGGATGGATTATTTTTTGCTAAGTTTAAATTCCATTCCTTATTACCTCCCATTAAATCAATAAAGCAAATTTTAAAAGAAATTATTGTGTCAGAAATTATATCAGTTCAAAGTAAATTGTTTCTGCTTCTCTCCCTTTCTTTTTTTTAAATTAAAACTGACACAGCCAGCTATTGAAAAATTTTCATGTACAAATACATACACCCAAGCACCTGCATGGGATTGTATTGGTTCACAATTGCACGTGCATATACAATTGCTTAGGCCTGGAAATAAGCACTTAAATTCCTGCGCTGCCCAAAAAGACGTTTCTTACCCTGGAAGGCCAATTGGTTTGTGTGGTGATCAATTTCTCTACCAAAGGTTATTTCTGCAGGAAAATACGGCATTTCTGAGATTATGAGATGAAATTCAATTGGATATTATTGTCAAGGTAATGTTTTGAAACTTCTGATTAAATTCAGGCTGCTTCCTCCCACCATCTTCAAGAAAGCTCTGCATTGCCCTTTGCTGAATTTGGAGATGAAGCAATAGCTTGTTTTCCTAAGAGTGAAAGGTTTGTGCAGTTGCATTGCCTGTATGTGCTCTCCGAGATGAATAACTCGCAAACCCTGTGAAGCAGTTTCAACACCAGAGCAGAGCTCTCACAAACGCTGAGTCTCTAAGTTTCATGAAAATAGATGGTTTGCTTATCACATGGTATGGCTGGCCCAGGGTTGCCATTTGCTTCCACTGTCATTGCTTCCACTCTCATTTGTTCACTTCCCTGCTGCTACTGTCTTGGGAAAGAGGCAGTCAGGAAAAGGTAAGAGGGGAGCACAAATTGAAGGCAATGGTCTAGAAAGGAAAAGGTGCAGCTAGCGATCAAAAATGTGCACATGCACTGCTCAGCCCATGGCTTCCATCCACTTTACATCCGTAATTTCTCCTGACAGACCTGACATCACACACAAATGCAATCACTGGCACAGGAGGTACACCCCAGATGCAGAAATGTGTTAACAAAAGAACTGATGAAGGAACAACGGATGAAAAAAAAGAAAAGAAAAGCCCTCTTACTTGTTGGCATTAAAAAATATTGCTCCCAGGAAATTTAGAAGCTGTATATAGCATAAACTTGGCTGGACACATGCAGGTCACTTTAACAGTCCAACTGGATCTGGATTCTGACACTCTAAGTGTATGCCACTCCACTCAGAACCAGATATTTAATGAAATCTTCCAGCTGTGCCATGGAGTCATATTTTAGTATCCTGTGCAATCATTTGGCTTGCCTGAATTGGAATGCCACATAAATACTCACTATGCAAACACAGGTGCTTTTAATTGCTAAAATAATATCTAGCTTTGCTGCTTCTCAAAAAGAGACTAAATTAATACATAAATTCTAAAAAATGGGAACACTTGTTTCTGCTAAAACCATGACTGGTTATTGGGGCATGGACATATGTTTGTATAACCAGAAGTAGATTTTACAAGAGTCACTTTTCTTTGTTTGCATCATTAATTTTATTCCCCTTTAAATACACATTGCAAAATTGCACTTGAAAAAAAGGTGTTGCTAGGTGGTAAGTAAAGTAAGTAAACAGTATTGTCCATACTTGTATTGTTCTTTTTCACTGTGTTTCAATCATGTTTTCAAGTCTGGTAGACTACTGACTGGCCTTACATATGCAGTCAAGGTTCAGACATGAAAAATCCCTCTGACACAGATTCTGGCTCCAGGTGCAGAGACACAGATGAAGACATACTCTATCTTCACACACACAAAACCTTGACTGCTTGGACTATGTCCGAATACACACTACCAGGGCTCTGACATGGCTTTTTGGCCCCCCTATATTCCCAAAGAAATTGTCTGCATCCCTACTGTTCCAGGGTGCCTACAGATAAATGCCAGTATATAAAACCAAACTACAGCTCATATATCAATCCCAGATCCAATAATTTCTATACTGTAGCTTTTTTTATGGAGGTTCCAAGCAATCTACTTACTGTAGTGCAGCTGACAGTGCCTACATTTTAGCTGTTTTGTCCTTGGTATTATCTGTGAGACAGAGGTGCATCCAGGAATATCCTCTATGTCCATTGCAGCCCTCTGAGCATCCTACTTCTGCTGAAGCACTAAAGGTTTTGGTGAATGCCAAGTGCACTCACTTTCCATTTACCTCGACAAACTGCCAAGCACCTAGCAGCATCCAGCCTCAAAGCTCATTTCTGGCCAGTCTTGGCCAGTCTGCATCTAAACGTTGCAACTAAGGCCTAGGCTCACCTGAAGCTAATGCTCTTCCTTCATTAGTATAAACATCAAGTAAAATCTGAGATGAGAAAAAACCTTGCAGCAGAGTAATTTTCTGACAGTTTATGGTTAAAAGAACAGGGAGGTGCAATTTGAAATCACTACTTATGTAACAAGAGCCTGAGAACTGCACTAATATTTAATTGAGGGAAAAGTAACTGAAGGCGAATTGCTTGGAGATCTGCCAGAAGGATTTTAACAGCTGGAAGTTGAAAAGTGATTAATTTTGACAGCAATAAACACTCCATGTTCATAAGCAATTATGTTTACGTTTCTGAGCTGTTTGAATTCTTTTCTGTGTATTATTAACATTTTATTATCCAGATAGGAATTTGGATTAATGTAATTTAGGAAATTAATGAAAACCCACTTTTCCCTAGCAGGTACCCACTTGTCTTGGGAAAAGAAAAATGAATGCATCCTGAAATGAATAATTCCAAAGAACTGATCTCAGTGGAAAGTGACCACACTTAACACCATGTCTTGAGAGAACACAAGGGATGACTGCCAGGGTAAACCCAAGAAAAGATAGAAACACGGAGTTTTTCTTGAACAGGCAGTAGCTGCAATATGCCTGCTACCTAGTTTTATTATCTCTCCTGACATAACAGTGGCTACCAAAGCCACAGTAGCTACAAAAAACAGTCTCCTTTAAGCAGATACAAGCATAACCCTGGCTGCATCAAGACAGAGAGCAAGGGCATTAAGAGTAAGCTGAAGTAATTTCTTGAGTTTACCACACAATTAGACACCAGCATTGGAGTGGTCAAAGCGAAATTATGTTGGCTGGACTTATTAACTTCGTGCTGGATCTTGAAGATGCAGTGGAAACAATATATGGGAAATGGGAGGTCTAAAAAGATAGGTTCAGGGGTTATCAGGTGAGGGGAGGGTGTTCTCAACCATGGAACAACCTGCAGACATTTGTGAGTGGAAGATGTGGTATGGTCCTAGCCATACAGAATATTTAACCAGTAAGCAAAGCCTCCCTGTACCTTAAGCACAATCCAGTACAAACCTCCAGCCAGCCAGAAAGGATGGCCAGCCCCATTACACCCCATTACAGGCAGATACTGAGATGAACAGATTCAGCTCTCCAGTTGTAGATGACCATCATCTGAAGCCCACCCTTGAAAAAGAACAAGGTACCATTGATAGCCCAAGTGAAAGAAAAGACCAAAGCTAGTTCTACCCTCCTACCTGTGTCTGAATGAACTTGTCCAGATGGCTGGAAATAAGAGAACCCAGAGGAAATAGGTGAAATGACCTCGCTTAGGGAAGAACATGACTGGGAATTTTTTTTCTTGCAAGTGTTGTGGTTACAGCTGTAAGAAAGCCCTTCACAATTAACAGCAAGGAAAGACTGATGCAACAGCCAGATCTGAGGTACTGCCTGTTCTGAGGTACTGCCAGTTCCAAGGAGCTCACAATGAAACAAAACCTCCTTCACCTGCCCGTATTGTCTACGCGAAACAAAAGCAGCAGGCTCAATTTGCACTGGTTTTCGCAGGGAACACTCTGTACTGATAATGTAAACATCAGCCCTCAGGTCTGCCATCAGTGAAGCCTCCCCACACCTCCTGTGGGACTGAACAGAGCAAGTGGTGGTGCAGCCCCATGTGCAGGTTGGGGAGCAGCAGCTCACAGAAAACAAGGTGTGAGGTGCTGCACTGGCATAGCAAATGCACTGATAGGCACACACCACCTGTTGGATAAACATGTGTGGTCTCAGTGTGGAAGGGGAGACTACTTCAACTAAACCTCTCTCTCTGCTGCAGATCACCCAGCCTGTACAAAGCTCAGTAAAGGCTGGTTTGTTGCAGTGCACTTTTGTCCTAGCATGGGAGATTCCCAAGTTCGCATGTAATCTCCTGGCTTTCTTCCTCATTATGAAAGGAATTTAAAATATTTGCCAAGCCCTTGGCATAGTTTTTGAAACAAAGAACTAGTAAAACAAGGATAAGAATGCAGTTGCAGTAGGGCAGTTACATTTAGGAAGTGGCACTTGGGAACTCTCTGATGTTACTTTGATCCAGGTATTTGATGGGTGTTTAAACTGGTCTCTAAAGACAGTGATTAACTTAGACTAGACACACTGCTCTCAAACAGCTTTACTTCAGGAAAACAAGTTATTTCACAGGCTGTTTTGTAGACTAGGTTGCAACTGGGTGTATTTCCTATGCCAGTGAACTAAGAGGAGGATCGTCACCAGTTTTCTTTAGAATGGACTAATGCATGCTTATTGGGCCTCCCTCTAGTCAGTTTAAAATAGAAAATTCCTTCAAAATGCTTACTTCCATCCCCATTTTGCTCATTTCACCTCTAGGTGCTCCCAGGCTCAGAGATAACTAGAAAGAAAGGACGACATGGTGAATGAAGCAGAGAAGAAAAGGACTGGTGAATCTTGGGTTTTGTTGGGCCACACTTCATTTTTACGGGTGTGTTGAAATCAGGCAGAGATCTAATACAGTGCCTATCACCAATTTTTTCCTTGATGGGGAAAATTACATGGCCCCTGTCATCTGTCAGAGACCTTTCACAGGTGGAAGTTGAGAACAAGAGCATCAGGCTCATTCCACATGCGGAATGTCCGACTCACTAACAACCTCTCTGCTGAGACAGAGGGTTTATTGGGTGAACCTCTAGACAGCTCCAGTGTCAAAATTAAAGTTTGTTTAAAAGAGAAATCTGAGAAGCTGCCAAGAACGAATGGACATTTCTTTCTCTGTCACCTCCCAGGGTTTTATTTCAGGAAGGGCTAAGCAGGGTCTTGGCATTTATCCCCAGGAAGCATCATACTTACCCAGTCCCATCCAACCCACCACATCCCTGATGCATGGACATTTCTTCCTTTGTAATTTCACAGTGTTTTATTTCACTGGGTTACTTCAATCTTAAGAAAAGAGATTTTAACCAGGAAGATGGTTACACTAAGCATCATGTGCTATTAAGTGCTTTTGATATTTAATGTCAAGGCATGGATAAGCACCGTGAAAATTGGATTAGATTCAGAAATAGTCTTCTTTAGAGTGAACTAGTGAATGTTTATTGAACCTCCATCTAGTTAGTATAAAACAGAAAATTCCTTCAAAATGGCTTATTTCCACCCCCATTTGTCTCATTCTGGCATCAGCATTTTCCATTAGAGGACAATTAAAGAAAGAACAGTTGGTTAGAAAAATGAACAACAGTTAATTCGAAAACCCAGTTAGGTACCTGGCTGAAGACCCCCTTTTAAATACTTTGTCTTCCCTGTGTACTTTGGGGATCACAGCCACAAAGAGGGTATCGTGAAAAAGGGACAATTCTGGGTTTCCTACTCGGACAAAATAGCTTGAGGAAATATTTAGGCTTGCCCAAATATATGCAACAATTTACAGTGGCTCCAGGATCAGGCTTGAACAAACATGACACAGTAAGAGAACTGAATCACAGTCCTGATACTTTTTTGGTTTGCATTGATAAATTGTACAAGACATGTACCTCTCCTCTGGCAACATTTCTTTCCTTCCTCCTTATTAATACAGTGTCTTGTTATTGCAACCATCTAAATATCAGCTATCAGCAGACTACTTTCACAACCACTGCAAAATGCAGCTGCACAATTTCCTTCCGGAGTGTGCAGAGGGGCAGGATTCATTAGGACATGGCATGCAATTGCACTACTTTCCTCACTGGCTGTTAGTCGTCTTAGATGCTACGTAGTGCTAGCTAGGAAAGCTAGCTCAACTGCTTGGTGCAGTAAGTGGGAATTTTGATGCAGCCTTCAACAGAGCCAGTGTCTCAGGTCAGCTGCAAACAGAGATGCTGCAGGATGTTAAGCATTTGGTCTTCTCATTTAAGAACTAAGAATATTTCATACCTACTAACAGCAAAGCGTCTTTGGTGTGTCACATTTTTGACAAGACCCATGTAACTGAAAACCCTGTGGTCGGTTTGGCACTTGTTCTCACAGAGTCACGGAATCATTACGGTTGGAAGGGACCTCCGGAGATCATCCAGTCCATCACCCCTGACAAGGCAGGGTCACCCAGAGCAGGTGACACAGGAACATATCCAAGTGGATTTTGAATGGCTCCAGAGAGGGACACTCCAAAACCTCCCTGGGCAGCCTGTTCCAGTGCTCGGCCACCCTGAGAAGTAAAGAAGTTCTTCCTTATGCTGAGGTGGAACGTCTTGTGTTTCAGTTTGTGGCCATTGTTCCTTGTCCTGTCACTGGCCACCACTGAAAAGAGTCTGGCACCATCCTCTTGACACATGCCTTTGAGACATTTATAAGCCTTAATGACAGTCCCTCTCAGTCTTCTTTTCTCTGGACTAAACAGACCCAGATCTTTCAGTCTCTTCTCATAAAAGAAATGCTCCAGACTCATCATCTTGGTGACCTCTGCTGGATCCCCTCCAGTAGCTCCTTGACTTTCTTGTCCTGAGGAGCCCAGAACTGGACACAGCACTCCAGATGTGGCTTCACTAGGGCTGATTAGTTCTCATTCTCCCCCTGACTCTCAAAAGACAGCATCTATTCACACACGTTTAATGACCATGAGCATTTGTTGTGAACTCCAATAATAAGTAAAACAGGTCATCACTGGGAAGTCGTCCATCTTCTTTCTAATGCTTTCTCTCAGGATGCAGAATTGTCTCCAGTGCCTCCCATGCTCTGCAACTCTGTTCCATCTTTATTACTGCAGAGATATTTTGGCTTTCTCCGTGGAGGCAGTTAATAAAATTTATTGTTAGCTACAAACTCTGTAAATCCAGTCTCTGGAAGAGAAGCCAATGCAATATGCTGGCTTCAAAGCTGGCAGGATCAAACTAAGCAGGATCATTTGGTGGATTTCTGCCTATAAGGGAGCTGGATGCCAGGTCATGCAGGGTTACCAAAGGCAAGTTATTTGTCTTGTATTGCAAAGCAAGCATAACTTTGATTGAGGTCTCCTTTAGTTCTTGAATCTCCCAAGGTGAGGATGGGGTTAAAAGAAAGGATTTTCTGAATCCAACTCTGTTCCAAAAAGGTTAGGGATAAAACTAGCAGCAATTATGTACTGTTATTAAAATAGCACCTAGAGCTGAATGCCAAGAGCCTCGCTAAACACACAGAGATGATTCCTGCACCAAAGAATTTTCAATATGAGCAGACAAGACAAAGACAGTACTGTTATTCTCATTTTGCAAACAGTGAACCTAGACACTGAGACTAAGTCACCACAGCACAGTGATTAGGTCACTTGCCAAGGTCATATAAGGGCTCTGTGCTAGAGCCCTGACCTGAGTCTATTTGTACGACTCAGATGTAGTTCTGTGCTTTGGAAGAGCTTACTTATCCTGAGTTTCCAGAATTGTGTTGATCCAGTTTTGATTTCCAGAATAAAAAGAAATCTCAGACTCCCACTGCACCCAATCCCCTCAGCAATAAAGTCTGAGTGCAGGCAGAATAC
Organism: Lycocorax pyrrhopterus obiensis; assembly: GCA_014706295.1. Taxonomy (NCBI): domain Eukaryota; kingdom Metazoa; phylum Chordata; class Aves; order Passeriformes; family Paradisaeidae; genus Lycocorax; species Lycocorax pyrrhopterus. The sequence continues at coordinate 23,663,579 of JACSVZ010000014.1, read as the reverse complement.
ATTTCTGTAAACCAAGCCATGGTTTTTACAGGCCTAGGCTCACATCTTAAAGAGCCTCTGATGCAGTCAGACCTGTGTTGCCACCCTGCCCACTGTTACAGGCACACAAAATCCCAGCAACAGGCCATCTAATACCTGCTTGTTGTGTGAAAATGCCTGTTTTTTATTGTTTGCAAAATAGTGGGAAGGAATCCTATCTAAGAGCAGCCTTGGGCATCTGGCCTGGCTAAAAGCTTTTGAAGTGATTTATTCCAAAAATTTTATAAGGATTGTTTTAGTGACTGTCTTACTTCAAAATAAAACCAAAGCCAAACTTAAAATCTCCATTCTAAGGCCCAAGGTAATGAACAGGATATTTCAAAGGTAGAAATACCAGTGTTTAATTCTCACTTACTTTCAAGGACAAAGAACTCGACGATTCCTTGTGCCCCTACAAAACTTTAAATATTCTGGGTCTTACATGGAGAATACAACTGAGAATTACCCACATCTAGAATGCTATTGGACTATTGGGAATTACTGAGAAGTCTTTCACTTCAAACTCAAACTGAAATATTTTATGTGTAGTCTACAATAAGAAATGTCTTTGTTCTGGAACAGATTTCTTATCTCTTCTGGTCGATACTGTCTTCTACCCTAGCATTTTACAGGAAATGAATGGGGATGAGAGAGGTGTTTCTGCCCCACCTGCATTTCTTGCTTAAGAAGCAAACCATTTTATTCCTAACAGGTATGACAATTCACAGCGGTAACTTCTGGTGAGACTTGTACATCTTGTCGACATGCCATTTGTTACTATATGGCGGGCAAAACAATTTATATTACCGTATTTTGCAAACATTATTTCAGGGGAATTTTTGACCTCCAGTATCTCTTTCACCACCATCTCTTTACTCAGAGGTCGAGGTTATTGGTTCATTTATTACCCATTAAAATTGATAGCTCTTTTCTGATTATTCAAGCTAGTAGGAGTAAGAAAAGATTTCTGCTTTTCTTCTGGCACTCACCCATGCCTTTAGATAGAGCTACACTAACTTTCTCAGGAATTGTCTGCCCCTAGTTAATGGAAACAACCCCTGAAAATCACTTATTTCTGCCTGAGACCACTCATTGAAAGCAAATGTGAGATTAGCCAGTTCTGATGATGTAGAAGCAGAATCCCTTTTGTCCCAAGTTCTGAGCCCCAGTGTTAAATTCACCTCTTAAATTCTATAGAAGGATGAAAATAGGAAGGAGGAAATTATTTCTGGAAGTACGCTATTGCTGTTACAGAAATACTAGATAAGTTTGTGTCACATTTTAAAAAAATACCAAATTCATAGTTAATTGATCATGTATTTCCCCTTATCTATCCTATAGATCTGCACATGAATCAGTGATTTCCAGCTTGACTGAGAAAGAGTCTGCAAGGAAGTCCAGCTTACAAACAGGAAGTCTAAAGTCCAATTCACCAACATAATTATGGATGTCTGGCATCTTCAAAGATATCAAACAAAAACCCAAAACTCAAAAACCCCAAAACAAAACAGCGCACACTTGTTTTCTCATTAAATCATTCTGCCTTTATAGATAGCATCAAACCACTACACAGGTTATGCTGCTTTTAAAAAGGGAATGTTTCATTATTGATTCATATAGACGTTCAATAAAAACAGAAGGGTTTTGTTCACTTTGAAGAATGCTAACCGAATACTAAACTGCTAATTAGAATATCAGATAAGCTAGTCCTTATTGACAAATTAATTATTTCTATCATTCATTGCTTTTTTTTAAATCAAAAACTCATTAAGTCAGTGGGTGAGCTGTTCTGAGGAAGAATAATCAGAAGATAATCATGCCAGATTTGAATAATTTTATCACAGCTCTTCCACTTTAGGCTTCTCTAGTGATCTAAAGGATGGGATTTGAACTTCATTACAAACTGATTATGAATATCATTCAGATGGATGGGAAAGTAATTTGAAGAATTTTTATCCTGGTAATGAGCTCCCTTTGAAGCTTGTGAGCTGATTGTTGGACAAATTGTAAACAATTAATGCTTGTCTACAAGGAACTAGGACACTAAAAGTTTTGGATTTTATTAATTGAATTAGTTTCCTAGGAAAGAAAAAAGAACACTGCATATAACTTTTTCTTTTGTCTCATTAAATATGCCTTCCACTGCTCTGATGGCTGAAAGTTTTCAAGGACTCCATCACTGAACTGAGACCATGTCCTTTTTTTTCCAAGCTACATCCTGGTGTAATAGAAGTGACACTTTTCCCCCTTACCTCCCTTACATCCCTTAGAGCAATTTCATCAATATTCCCTTGAGAACCGGTTCACGCAGCATGTGCTCACCCAGAGCTTTCACAAGGGCTCTATCATTGGAGATTGTATTACCAGCACTATTCAGCTGCCTCAAAAGACACAAAAACCTGGCCTGGTAAGTGGTGCATCCCAATCACTAGGAAGCAGTGGCTGCATAGCATACATGCAGTCTCTCATTACGATCACCACCTGCTCATCTCATTTACCTCACACAGAAAGGGTTTTGCAGTGTGTGCTAGCAGAAGCAGGGATGGTGGGGCAAGTGCCTCTCCGTACAGACCGACCCACTGCAGGCCCTGAGGATCCATCTCCATGCAACAACAAGCAGGCACCATTACTGACAATCCTGCCTGAGCCTCTCCCAAGACTGTGCTCTGCATGACTGCTGCAAAACAGGAACGTTTCTGTGATACACGCACACACACAGACCTACCACTCCTGGGGCACTCTCATTGAACTGTGCAGGCAAGGGCAAAGGAAACCCACAAACCTTTTACAATAAACCATTTTTCCTGCAGCTGGAACCTCAGTACCCCACATGCTGTAGGAACTGTAAACCTTAGGGCCGTTCTTGGACGTGCTCCCTTTGCCAGAACATGGCATGCAGACATCTCAAGGCCTGAGACTAGCAGCCATGTCCTCAGACTAGTGCAGTGCAGGTTGGGTTCAGCTTAGCACTCAGTACCTTCAAGAAATGAGTCAGAACAACATACTTGTAGCAACTCCAAACTTCAGCAGGGCCTGAGTTTTGAAAATTGCATGTTTCAGCTAGCTGTAGTCATAAAAGCACCAACTCAGTAGCTCAGTTTAAAGACACATTCCAGTGTGTCATACTAAGCCTCTAACAACCCTCAGGAGGCTGTCTCAGCATGTAGCAATGCTACTCCCATGTTCCCACACCTGGCAGAATAAATGCTTCTTTCAATTAAAAATGTCTTTAGGAATGCTAAGATAAGAAAGAGGTACACAGTGCTCATTTGTACACTGCTATCTACAATTTTCAGCCTCAGACTATCAAGCAGACACAAAGAAAGCAGCAAACACAGAATGCATCTATTATTAATAAACTGATTTTCCTCTGTGCACCTGAAAACATTTTCTCATTGAAGAGATACATAACCATCAGTACATTACAGATGTAAAATTCCAAAGGACTGTGGGATCAAGGCTGTCCAGATAACATGTTTAAGTACAAGCATTCTGGTCCATGCTGAAGGCAACAGCTTGTTAACATGTGTCTTAACAGTTTTTGACAAAATGTATTAGCTCATTACAGATAAGCCCTGGGCATAAGCAATCTGGGTAATCTAAGTGAGAGAAAGAATATTGCCTTTCAAAAGGATGAACTGACTGAAAGAGGAAATTTAACTTCGTGGAGAAGACTGTCTCAGCAGCAGCTCCTAAAATACAAATCACAGAAATTTCAAATGTTTAGTGGTTTTCCTCCATTTTCCCTCAGCTTGCTGTTCCTAATGGTACTGAGGGTTCAGACAAGTTGTTTAGGCTTGGAATTGGGAACATACAAAACCATTTCAAATTTTATTTTTCAACTTAATTTCTACCTTAAAAATATTTAGGGTTCTTTTTAAACCTTTGACAGGTCACTTGAAATTCTGTGACAGTTAAAGGCTGTCACATTTTGCTAGCTAAAAACCTCTTAACTTAGCCTAAGTCCATTAAACCAGGACAATAAGACTTCTGCTAACATGAAATTCTGCATCCATAGAAACTAATGACAAAATTTCCACAGACCTTGGTAGGTCACAATATTGCTCCTTCAGACTTGCAGTATATGACTATTAATTTGCTAAAATATTAAGCCAGAAAGAAACATTTGAAATCAGACTGTGCAATACTGCATGCAAAATGCATTATAGAAAGGCTAGTAGAATTTATATCAGCAAGTGTGTGTAGAGCTGTACATCAATTACTGAGCTTTATTGCTCATTCATCCTGGGAAGAGTTATTATTCATTGCTCCAAATTCTTCACTTTTGAAAACATTATATACATTGTCAGCATGTAAAATAACCAGTGCTTTCTAAAACATTTATTACTGCCCATTATAAAACAGAACTCTGAACAAAAGGTATGTTAGGGCAGTGTTCTAAAGATTGATTAAAAATGGAGAATTAACTTTTATTTCTTGCAATTTTTTACTGTCATACAAGAAGGATATGCATTTGTTCCAGAGAATTTGGTAGTTCATTGCCTCATCTTAGTGATCAGGTTGCTCCACATCCTCTTTATGGATTACCCTGTACCTTGAGATAGCTTGTTCGTCACACAAGGTGAAGGGAGACTGTTTCTCTGAACAGAACTGCCTAGACTTCTGATGCCGTTTATAATGCTGCAACTTCCATAATTTTAAATAAACCTCTACATTTTATTTCTCTGAAAACGTCCCTGACATCTGATGCCCCTTACTTAGAGCCATACTTGTGTTGTTTCACAGTCACAGGGGCAACACTGTGCAACTAGTGCTGAGGCAACTGCTGTTACTGAGCCAGACCATGGGTTTGTCTGCAGTCAGGTAAGCAGCTGTGTGAATGCTCTCTGCCACCCACATCGGAGAGGCTGAAGTCCACCCAACCCTGCCTGTAACTGGAATGAGAGCGTGTGTTTGCCTGCCTGCATGCATGCAGACATGCCTCTTATCTTGTCGTGATGCAGCCAACTCTTGGAGGATTGTGCCAGTTCTCAGACAGTTCAGGTTTTGATGAGACACCCTTTAATGGTGAGAGGCAAGAATGCTTCTTCCTGTCCTAGGGCAGACATTCATTGCATTCCACTGACTGAAAAGGGCACCCGGTGTAACTGATTGAGATGAACATATCTGTGCTGTAGCCATCTACAAGTGGGAAAACTAAGATTCGTTTTAGTTGACAGGTATGAGTTTCATACTTAAGAAAATTTCACAATGAACAATTGGAGAGATTACTCTTTTGCAGTGCACATCTTTCCAGAGCACTGCCATCTAAATGCTAAACTGAACAAGCATAAGATTTGGGTGTTCTTAAAAACTCAGATTTGAAAACAGTGGTCTGTCTGGTGCAAGTCTGAAGGCCTCCAGTGAAAATCCCTGATTAAGAGGGCAGAACAAAGCAAGCCCTTCCCTGTCTGGCAGGTTGCTGCCAGTGACAGCAGGGTGGAGCAGCCAGTGAAGTTCAGCCCTGCCATGGGAAGATGGCGACGGACCTTCAGTGGCCAAGGCTCGGCTTAGGCAGGGAGGAGGTGGGTCTCCAATTAATTATAGGCCTTGGCACAGGTTCAGATGTTGTCATGCCTGTGACTTGATAGGTTTAGAGGAAATATATATCTGAAAGGAGGATCTGTCCAGAATGATTGAGTTATACTGCAGTTAAAAGCAGAACAGATGTATAAGCAGAAGTGATGGTGTCACTGAGAATCAGTTACATATCTCATGGGAAAACCTTCATTTGTTGGATAAGGACAATATGCTATACTGCACACATATCCTCCTATAAATGTAATCCATTTGCCCTGCTCTGAAAGCATGTGTGACAGCTGTTCTGCCCAGAAGCAAAACGACATTTTATATCAAAAGCATTATTGATTTCCTCTCTTAACTGACTTTGGTAAAACATTAAAAGCAAATGTTAATATACAATACAAATGTACAGAAATTGTCAGTCTTCAAAGTAGAAAGGGTTGGCATCATTTTCTGCTAACTCTTCATATTTCACATCTTTCTGCATCTTCTGATTCTGTCAGAAGAAACATCTCCAATATGGGTCCATCAGAGAAAAGTTGAAAAAAATCTGAGAAAAATCTGCTCAGACAAAATTCACAGACAAAGGAGGTACAGTTTGTTGATCACAGATATGCATTCAAAATAAAAATGACCCGGACCAGGATGCAGATAGCCAAGTTTGTAAATCAGTGTCCTGGCTGCAGGACCGAAGGATTACCAGTGCCCACTGGAGTATGGTACCTTTGCTGCAGGAAAGGTATTCCCCTTAAAAGCAGGTGAGGATCAATTCCACACAAAATCTGTGACCTGCTCCCTGCTGTACACTTTCTCCTCCCACCCCCCATCTCCTGGGGAATGGTAGTCCCAGGCCATCTGCCTGGAAGTAATGGGCCTTCACTCTAATCCTCTTCTCCTTGGACCTCATTCCCTGAACTCAGACAGCCTTTGTATCTCATCAGGACTAACTTCATGTCTCTTTGTGCTTACCATATGGTCTAGCACTTACTCTGTCTAGCTGGTAGGATAAAACACACCACAAAGAGGGCACAGGTGACTCTTAAAAGAAAGAATAGACAGTACCTCATTAGCTTTTCAGAGAAACCCTACATGCATGCTGTGGGTTCCTGCTATGAACTGCTGAAAGGCATTGTCATCAGGATATCTCAGCCATCAGCTTAATGCTCTGCAGTTAAATTTTGAATGCTTGTGAAATGGTTCCCATGTCCTGTGGCTGAAAGTTAGTGAATGAACCCTGTGAGCAAGTCCAATTTTTCTGCTGCCTTTGGAAAGAAGCCAAGATCATTGGAAACAGGTTGTGATTTAAATTTTAAAAAAAAAGAGATGGTGTTCAGTGGAATGGGAAAATTATTCAACGGCAGTCATATGGATTGAGAAAGATCAAGTCCTCCATCCAGAAGAATTATATTTTTACAAAATGGAACACCTCTAGGAGGCACTACAGCAAGACATACCAAATACATTGTAGCCTCGTAATCAAGCCACAGATGGGTTGTGGGAGAAGGAGGTTCATATGCTGCATGGACATGGGAAAAATGCATTTCTCTTACAGAGAACTTGCCTGTCAACAGAGGGATGTAACTTCACACAGTGTTTTGGTCTCAAAAAAATGTTGTTTGATTCTAAAAATAAAAACTTTTATCGGGAAATTCCAAAACAGCTCAATTTCTAATATTTGTCTCCTGGGAATTCATTTACCAGGTGCACACAAGAACTGGGAACATTTCCTTTTTGGCCAGCTCCTCCTACTTGTGCTGGCTGCAGGCCACACAGGTAAGCCTCAGCTGTCGTTATCTAAGCTATGAAATACTTCAGAAAAAGAGAGAAAGATATAGAATGATATCTGTATCATCAATGAGCCAAAGTCAGAAGTTTCAGCTGTTGGTATCAGCAGGGAAAATGTAATGACATTTTCAATACTTTTATACTCATAAACTTTGTTTACCTACAATAGTCCTTGTGGAAAGGTAGTTTTGCAGTAGCTATTATATTTATCATGGTGACACTTCCTTGTTTGGCGAGAAAAACCTTTTTTTGTATGAAATGCAGATATTTTGTCTATTTATTGATAAAAAAAGAGATACTTAATGCAAATAAGGAATGAAGAAGACTGGTGGCTTTTCTAATCTTGTAGGTAAGCTTAAGCCCAGCAGCAAATTAAAAATGCAGTTGAAAGATGTTTGTGATGGAGCTTCAGTTCAATGTGGAAGGTTAGGGAAGCTGTGACTGATTCATAGTTTTCACTGGTATGCTCTGTCTAAACTGTAAAAATATTCAACTGAAACCTGTTGGGAGATCTCTTCCTGCCAAATTGGCTGTTTTCTGTTCTAGCATTAGTAGCAGTAGATTTTTTAAGTTTTGTCATCAACAAATTGATTTTACATGAGAAACTGCCTTTGTCATCATGAATGATATGTAATGGTTTCCAAATTCAGTTCCCAGTTTACTGCAGATACTCATTGCTCAGAATATATTGCTGACCATTGTGCAGTTTCACAGACGCTACCAGTTTTGTTTTAAACCCAGTAATTTTCATCAACCCAGACTAACAAAGATATTAAATAAAATTAATACAAACAGTTCTTGGCAAACATTCATTATGTAGCATGTTTAAATTCTGAATCATCCATTCCATAATCTCTTTGACTGTTTTGTTGCTTTGGATTTAGGTGAATTCAATAAGAATTTCAGTCAGTAAGAGCTTCGGTAAGCCTGATTTCCGTACTGTCCTACTGAAGCACTTCACACTTGTGTTTCTACACATAGCAGGTTGCACCAACAAGCCCTCCACACCATTTCTCTTCTGTTTTAATTCAGATTGAAGATGTCCTCCATGGTGAAGTGATGATGTTCTTTTGATTTTTGTGTGTGCAAATTTCTTTTTCTTTGTTGATGTGATAGAAGTTTGTGTGATGTATGTGGATTTTAATGATATTTCTTAAACAAGTGATTCACAGAGGTGAGGGGGGGAAGGTACTGAGTTTGTGTGGCAAGGTTTTGGTGGTGGGGAGGCAGTGGCTGCAGGGGTGGTTTCTGCAAAAAGCTGGCAGAAGTTTCTCCCATGTCTGACAGAGCCAATGCCAGCCGTCTCCAGGATGGACATGCCAGTGGCCAGGGCTGAGCCCATCAGTGATAGCAGTAACACCTCTATGATAATGTGTTTAAGAAGGTGGGAAAAAATTATTGGGCAGAAGCAATTGCAGCCAGAGAAGAAAGGAGTGAGAACATGTGAGTGAAGCAGGTCTGCAGACACTGAGGTCAGCGGAGAAGGAGGGACAGGAGGTACCAGAGCAGAGATTCCCCTGCAGCCCGTGGTGCAAACCATGGTGAGGCAGCTGTGCCCCTGCAGCCCACTGAGCTCCATGGGGGAGCAGAGATCCACCTGCAGCCCATGCAGAACCCCACACCAGAGCAGGTGGATGCTCAAAGGAGGCTGTGACCCTGTGGGAAGCCCACACTGGAGAAGGGTCCTGGCAGGACCTGTGGCCCTCTGGGTGACCCAAGCTGGAGGAGCCCATTTCTAAAGGACAGCAAGCCATGGAAAAAAAGGGTCCCATCTCTCTGTACCACTTTGTGGGAGGAGGTAGAGAATAGTGAATAAAGCTAAGCCTGGAAAGGAGGGAGAGGTGGGGGGAAGGTGTTTTTTATGTTTGTTTTATTTCTCATTATCCTACTCTGATTGTGACTGGTAATAAATTCTATTAATTTCCCCAAGTTTTGCCCCTGACAATAATCAGTGAGTGACCTCTACCTGTCCTTACCTCAGTTCACGAGTCTTTCACTATAATGTCTCTCCCCTGTCCAGCTGAGGAGAAGAGTGACAGAGTGGTTTTTGTGGGCACCTGGCATCCAGCCAGAGTCAAACCATCACACTGCCCTGAGAAGTGGTTTGAGAGAGGTGATCCTGCCCTTCTGCCTAGCCCTGGTGAGGCCTCACCTGGAGTGTTGTGTACAGTTCTGGGCTCCTCAGGACAAGAGAGACATGGAGCTCCTGGAGGGAGTTCAGCAGAGGGCAACCAAAAGGATTAAAGGACGGGAGCATCACTCTTATCAGGGAAAGCTGAGAGAGCAGGACCTGTTTAGCCTCAAGAAGAGGTGACTGAGAGGGGATTGTATCAATCTATGTAGGAATCTCAAGGGAAGGTATCAAGAGGATGGATCCAGGGTCTTCTCAGTGGTACCAAGGAATAGGACAAGAGGCAGCGGGCAGAAACTGATGCACAAGAAGTTCCCCCTGAATATGAGGAAGAACTTCTTTACTGTGTGGGTCACCGAGCACTGGAACCGGTTGCCCAGAGAGAGTGTGAAGTCTCCTTCCCTCAAGATACTCAAGAACCATTTGGAAACAATCCTGAGGACCAGAGGATCCTGCTTGAACAGAGAGGTTGGACTAGATTACACATCTAGTGATCCCTTCCAACCCTAACCATTCTAAGATTCTGTGAATCTGTGATTAAATGCCAGAAGGAATTGAAAAGATCTGTAGACATGGCACATAGATACATGATTTAGTGGTAAACCTGGCGCTGTTAGATTTATGGTTGTACTCAATAGATCTTTTCTAAATTATTCTGATTCTATGATCTTGATGGAGACAAACAAGAAACTTAAAGAGGACCCACGGACTTATCAAGTGGTACAAGCTAGTCAGATGTGATACTCCTCTTGTGTCTCCAGAGGCTCCGGACACATAACATGTGGATGACTGAACCCCAGCATGGCAGTACCACTTCTGCTGTTGGATATGAGCTGCTTTCATAAGCTTGTTTCCTTGGAAGCAAGAAGGGAGGTCTTCTTCCTTCCATCTGCTCTGCCATCCAGAAAAAATAAAAATAGGATTTTATAGAAGTAACTTTGCTGTTCAGAAATACCTTCCTGTATCGTCCTGCTACACCCAATAGATAGTGCCTGATACAATTGCACGTGTGTTCCTACAGGCAGGTGAGTATTCAGTTCTGCATTATCTAGTACCCTGGCAGAGGAAAGGAAATGTCAGCTAGAGAGGAGAGTTAAAAGTGTCCAAAAATGTGTAGCAATCGCATTTCCTCCTCTTTCCCATCTATATACATACATATTTTTTCATCCAAAATAAAATTCCTTTTCAAGATGAGCAAATTCATTTAGAAACAAGCCTAAATGACCAAACCTTAACACAGTCCTTGAAATAAGCTTTAAGAAGCCCTGACATGACCAGGGATCACAAGGGATTCACACAGTGAAGGAGTCCTGCAATCAGTCGAAACTGGGTCTCTGCTTGTAGGACCAGAGAGCAAACACTGGAGTTTTTGTTTCTGAGAGAGTAGATAACCACATACTGAGGACACGGTTTCAGAAACCAAACCCTACAAAGTCTCCACTTCCCCATGGTGTAAGTGAACTTTTGTCTTGCTTCTCCATGCATGAAATCTTCCAGTAATCCCACCTGGTTCTAAAGAAGATTTTCCCATCACTTTGGTTTTTTTTAAAAAGAAGATAGAACCGAAGGTTAGATTCATGCAGCTGGTAACAGCTAGTCATTCTGTTGCTCTGATACCTTTAGGAATTGCAAACAAATGTGTTTCCAGTGCTAAAAAAAAGAAACTCTAAACAAGCAAAAAAAAATCTCTGCCAGAGCATCTGTAATAGCCTGTGACTTATACCTCTTGCATGCAGTCACTTTTTCTCAACAATGACCCAAGTGTCCTTGTTTTATAGGAAACTCTCTTGTCAGGAACTCCCTCCTGCAAATCCAGACATGCAGTTCAGCACAGGAAGTCAGGCTGTCATGGCTCCAGGCATTGTTAATCATTTTTAAATGATCATTAAAAAGCAGCAGCAGCAAAAGGATGCAGCTCTGGTGAGGTCAGATAACAAAAATGCCTCTTTTTGGGGGAGGGGATGGGGGGGGCAGGCAGTGTAAAATAAAAACACATTTTGCAGACTGAGTTTTAATCACTGTATTCAATGTCTGGGAGTTTAGGACAGGAAAAGAAAAATACAGTACTGATCTGACAGTTTCTGAGGCCATTCCTACCCTGCTTCCTGTGGCCCCTCATTCCCAGCAGACAGACTCACACTCCCTCTGTCTTTCTTTGTGCAACCACAGAGACTTTGCTGTTCCCAATGCTGCTCGGGTCTAATACTTCAGGTCTCCAAGACTTGACAATTCTCAAAGTGCTGTACGTTGCAATAATACTGCTCACTCCACAGTTTCTGGGTACTGTGCCCTGCTGCAAAAGCTTTAGAAATCTTTGACTTGTTAAAGCCTTCAGATTTTAAACAACTAAAATTCAGATCCAATTTAACTCTTGTGATGCAGCCTAATTTTTGCAGTCTATGTGTGCTGTACCTATGTTTTGTCATCATTAATTATGCCCACACATGACTTTAGTGTCATTTGTGCCATCAACTAATGATGGCATAAATGTCATTGACCCTATTTTTATGAGAAATATACAGTACAATGTATTTCTTCTCTCCTCCTGAATGTCTCCTATATCCTACCATATGATTTCTGTACCAAGGGCTCTCTGCCATCTGGACTGTGGAGCCTAATGCCCTGAGGAAGACATTGACATAAACCAATTTATGTTAAGACCCAGACCCCAGACATCCGATATTAGTGTTGCCATACAGCTGGCCCCCACAGATGGGGGTGGATTGTCAGCTCCCCAATAGCTTTCCCAGTTCCTCCCTCCTTTGGTGGTCCTGGTTCTCGGCTGTGCCAGGCATGTCTGTGTGATCCCCTGGGACCCAGTGTGGTTAGGGACACTGCCTGCCCAGCCAGCAGGCTCCTGCCAAGGCCCCTCACCGGCAGGAAAAGCCCTGATCACCCATCCTGAAGCCACCCGGTGTATTCCCATGGCACTGCCTCAGCTCAGCAAGAGTGGTCTCAGTGGAGGTATCAGAATCAGATCAGTGGCCACCAACCCTTTTACACGTTCTTTCTTTTTGTGAACTCTCCCAGGTTAACCCCATCGTTTCTCAGCCCTGATTGTTCTTCTGCCTGTCTCTCCCCAGATTTTGAATTCCATCTGCCTCCAGGGACCCCTTTCTTTTACCTGCCTGGAAAACAACCTCTGTTCCAGTCAGGAGGAGAGTATGGATGTAGGTGAAACCTTTTCACTGTAGATAAAGGCAGGACTTTTGTTTCCAACCTGTATTTGTCATTGGCCATCGTACAGATTCTGCCAGCATAGAGAAACCATCGATAACCTCTGGTGGCACCTCCAGCATGTGCTGCCTCGGTGAGCGTCTCAGAGGGTCCTCTGTGTCCCATCTTTCTGTTCAGGTTGCCAACCCTGCCCGTACAGGGAAAGCTCACAGCCCAATGGCATCACCACCACTGTGCTAGCCAGCCCAACCCTGCACCTCACTGCCAGATCACAACGAAGCTTTCAATCACAAATATGTGTATTGTTGGAAGAGCAGAGAAGAACTAATGGCTGATGACCTTAAAAACAAAGCACAAGTATTTGCTTATTATTCTTCACTTAACTTCATAATTCAGTCTTGCACCTTATTATTTTACTTTTTTCCTCTGCTTTCTTCATTGCAAAGCATTCAACCAGGCTGCTTGGCAACTAATTCACAGCTGTGGTTGCTAAGGAACCACCAAAGAAAGTAGATTAGTCTCCAGTAACCTGTTTCATTGTCAGAGATGTTTATTTTGCGTAAAGGCAATAGCTGTACACAAAGGAGTTTATTGAACTTGGATGAACAAGCAAATTATGCAGCATTACTTTTCCTTCCAATAGCTTTCTCTGCTGTCACAAAGCTCCACACAAACACTTGAGCATTTCCTCAGGGAACAGGATTTATTTATTCAAACTTGTGCATTCTATTCTGGGCCAAATTGGAGGACATTGGCTTGCAGGTTGCACTCCAGTTTCCCCGAGGACATGCATGAGGAATATTTGTGTCCTTTGCACTTTCTCTCCAGGTATGCTCACCTGCCAGCCACAGCACCAGCCCTCGGCCTTCCCAACACCTGGCAGCCAGAGAGGACGCAACCGGCTGCCAACTGACAACAGCCCAAAACAGCACTGCTGCTGGCAGTGGAGTGATTTTGTGGAGACAATTTCAGCTGCTGACTGTCCCATGACAGAGCCTCCCCTGCTTCTACTGCCCTGCAGCCACGCTGCCCAGTGTTCTGTCCACTGTGGGCTCTGCTGCCCTGCCAGATACTCCCGTGCAATTCTGCTAGCTGCAGCTGCCAGAACACCACTGGAACAAACCTCTTCCAAACACTCTGCCTTCAGTGAGGAGCAAATGCCTTATCAGCCATTTAACTTCAACCAGGAGCCTGACTGTGTTACTTCACTTTTCCTTGAGACCCAGTTCCTCTGTTGTCTTGCTCCAGCACTTTCTCCTACACCAGAGCCTTGTCTGTTGGTGAAATTTCTGACTTTTCTTCAAACGCTTTTTGGATGTCTATAGATAAACAAAAAGGGATGAGCTATTCAAGGAATACAGCAGCTAGGGATTTGGAGATAAAAGACAAATAAATGGAAACGATGTTAAGGACTATGGCAGCCCTGCTCAGAGCTCCCAGGTAACACTGCCCATGCCACCTTGTCCAGTAAGGATCTGTGGTGCCCTAACACTAGCTGCTGACGTAAGCACAGATTTGCAGAATTTTGTGCACAGACTTCTGGAGCTCCATGGGCTAGTTCTAAAAGGCCTTTAAATCAAGTGATAAAAACAAACTCATCATCACTAAGCATAAATTCCTCACTACATCTATCAAAAATTCAGGGATTTGCAGATCAAAAAACAGATTGAAAGTCAGAATCTCAATGTCTATATCCTTTAAAAAGTCACTTAGATCTCCAGTCCAAGACATCAAGTGATGAAGAACTCCTCTATCCATTAATGAACCACCCCAATAAGTCCTTTTACTTTTTTCTTTGTTGGTTTTTTTTAAGAAAAGCAGGTCTTAGGATGACAAAAGGAGAAAAGTTTACAACCATGAAATCTAGTGCTGATAACTATTATGAATTAGTTCTCAAGTGAAAATCGCAAAAGTTTCCTGTGTGAGGTGAAGTTCAGTTCCACAGTCAGTTACAGTATGGCAGGTAGAAGTGCACAACAGCACCTAAAACTAGCACGTTCTTTAGTGAACAGAAAACTGTTTGGGTTTCTTACAGATTTATACCCTCTTCTGCCTTCCCAGGGCAGTAACCTCAATTACTCTATTCCTTCATGTCATCAATATGCTATGGCCAGTTGTCTTCATGCATGAAGACTGGCTGACTGCTACCAAACAGATTGTCATACAGCTGACTTACGCCTACCTTTTTCTCCGGGGTACTAATTCAGATCTCTTTCTTCCCTCAATTTTTTTTTTGATATTTCAAAAAAAAACCCATTGGGACATATTTCATGTTAAGATTTCTATCATCTCCATCAAACTCAGTTTAAACTGGCTAGCAGGTTGCAGAGTTACCAGGGCAGAGAGAACTGCTACACAATTGGAGAGACTGACCATGTTATCACAGAAAACTCAGTTCCTTAGGAAACCTGGCTAAAAATTGATATACAAGCATTAAAGTTACTGAAAAAAACCCACAACTCTTGGAATATATGAGATCCACAGTTGAAGCTTAAAGAAAAATGATAAAACAAATGTATTTTACTTTATTTAAAGCAATTCTGATATAGGCACCACTGTAGGAATTCCTAGGAAAGGTTTCCTGAACCAAGTCTTTCAGGTACTTTGAATCAGCAGGAAAGAAGTCATTGTGGGTTTAATGGAGAGAACTGTGCACTTATATTTTGTAAAAACTGATAAGAGACACATCATCTCACAGTGTGTTTTGTGGGGCTGGGTTTTTATTACTCCAGTGAACAATGTGAGATTCTTCCCACCAACACAAGATTACAATGTCAGTGTGGTACAGCTACTCAGGTACTAGCATGGGAATTAACTTCACAGCTATCTAGCCATAAATAGAACTTCTGCCATAAAGACTCCTCACAGATGACATTCAGTTAAACACGGTGTCATCAATCTCTCTTCTCCATTCCGTTCCTTGCCCCAGGAGATCCCTAATTGGGTATGTCTGTGTTATACTACCTTATGCTACAGTGTCTGGAGGCTGATGTAACTTTTTCAACATACTGAAAATCCAGTTGATAACCAGTCCTAGGTCATTTTCTTAATTTACCATTGATTAATGAGCAATCCAGCTGTTGCAAAATTTTCCCAATAGAGGGATTTGTTAGGTCAAGGAGAGGTGAAAAAACTCCACCACTTAAGTTAGAGATGCTTTGTAGAAGCTTCTACAAAACAAGTGTTACAAACACTAAATTTTCCATGTCAAATTTGTTAAACAATGGCTTGTGTTATATTCTCATGGAAATTTTCTTGTAAAAAGGAGAGGGCTGTAATTCTCTTCTCTCTTTTCAAAGTATGATCTCACTGTCCGGATCTAGTTAAGGGCAGAAGCAGCCTGAAACTGTAATGACGAGAACAGGAAGGGCATCTGTGTACTCTTTTCACTAGTCCATGAAAGACTTTTCACACAAGTCTACACAGTAACCTGGTGTGATGGTCCAAAGCAAAACTCTGACCACTGTCACGTAGCAAGATGTTCAAGCAGAGGTTCAAAAAAAGAACAAATAAAATGTTTGGATCATATCACAAAACAATCTACAGTTATTCCCTTGGTTTGGTTGGAATATTTGGACTTAAGAGAAATCATGGCAATTGACACCAATAGTAAAAAAATCTTATATATGAAAATAATTAATTTGCTCTAAAATTATGTTTAAAATATACTATTCTCACTTAATGACCCTGCCATTAGCTTTGTTGGTTAGATCATGTTGCTAATAACACCAAGGTCGTGGGTTTAATCGCTGTACAGGCCATTCACTTATCAGTTGGACTTGATGATCCTTGTGGGTCCCTTCCAACCCAGAATATTCTGTGAGTCTGTGAATTGTGTCCACAAAAACCAACTGAAAAAACCAACCAAAAAAAACGCCCAAATAAACTACTTTTTAAAATCCTTTAGAATCAGAACTAGTTTGAAACATGCTGAATTTCAAATGTATCAGAAAGTTTCAAAAAAATCTCTATAGATCAGATCCTCTGTAGGTCAGAGTGTATATACTCAGATATTCTAAAAGTTTGAAAGTTGATCCTATGAGATTTCTGGCTAACTTGAATTGGTTTATTCAGAAGCTTTTCTGGAGAAAACTTAAAACAACTCTCTGATCTTAAATCTTACTTCCTGTTCCTTTTATTTCCTGTACTTTATCCCTCAGATGAACACAAAGAAAGCAAAATCTTGGTCAAATACCATGTGCTTACATATGTCAGTCCTGATGGGGCATGAACTGCTTCCACAGTTTCTCACTCTGGAGAGCAGTGCTCAGTTCTTTCCTATACATGTTGACTACAATGTCAACATGACATCATTAACATCAAGATCAAGATAAGAGAGAAGGAAAGGAAATAGGGCTTTGTTACAAAATTGCAAAAAGAAGTATCGGTCTTCAGATATTTAGGAATAATAATCTGGAAAGCCAGAGTAGCTGGGACCAAAAATAGGGGCAAAACAGCAGAACAGTGCATGAAAGGATAAGGAGTTTCCATTTTCTGTTCAGGCAGGAAAGTATTAAAGAGGAGCCATTAAAATGCCTAAACATCTCTTCCTTTTGCTGTGTCTCTGAGGCACTTGTTTGGCCTCTGTCTCTAGATAAGTCTGAATCAGAGGTCAGTTCCAAAACATTTGCACCAAAGTACAGATAATTCAGACATTGGGCCCCAAATGGCTCTTCTATCAGTAGACCTGCTTAGATTTCTCTCTACAAAATGATGAGTGCAAGGATGAGTACTTTTGACAAACAGATCATTCCATCAAAGCAGTAGCCTTTGAGGTATACTTCGTCCAACTGCCAGCTTTCTTCTGGCATTAGAGAAATTTCTTCTGAAATTAGAGAAATGCAGTATATCTAGCTGAGTGTAAAAATACAAGGTGCAATGTGTTGATGTGGATGCCCATTATGGACCAGGGTAATGCTGCTGAAAGCAGTAGAGAGGCTTCACAGAATGTACTCTAGTGGAAAGGGAATTCCATTAGGCATGAAAATTTAGTATTTCTTTGAATAAAGAAGTAAGTGCTGCTGCTGCTGACAATCAACCTGCAACAATGCCTGGCCATAAACAATTCACAATTGAATAAATGCTGACAGAAAGAAAGCTGTTACTTTTGGCTGTTGCTATTTCCATGGTCTTAGAACACATGTTGAAAGACATGGTTCAAGTTTGGCACACTGCATATCAGAATTAGCAATGAAAGGATACAACTTCCTTTGTAGTCTCTCAAAGGTATCTAATTTTGTTCTGGTGCATGACTAACTAAAATAATTGGCTGTGAAGACAAAGCACCTCATAGGAGGCTCAAATTTTAAGAACTACTGTAAGCATCCAGCCTGACTTTGTGCAGCAACACAGACTCTAGAATGTCATTAAACCGTTTTTTTGTTAAATAAAGTGTCTCCTGGTTGGGTTGGAATATTGTTCTGTCAAAAGATATCCAGCCTTGATTTGAAAACATGAAATAATACCAAACCCAGAACATCTCTGAGTGCATTGTTTACTGGATATTCATAGTTATGTCTAATCTAGCCTCAGCCTCTCTTACTGCTAAATTAAAGTTCTCTGCAATCACAAACACTGTCTTCCATGCTTTTAGATCTCGTGGGCTGAGTATCGCTGTAGCAGCAAGTTGCACAGGCAACTTCTGGCCGTACAGCTGAATCTGGCTAAATGCAGGGGATGTATGGTCAGCAATGCAGAGTGACCCCTGAGTGCACTGGTTTCACTGAGCACTCACAATCGGCTCCTGTGCCAGACATGCCACCTTCTGCCCCCACCTAGGGGGTAGAAGCACAAGGAGGATGTGGCTGCCAAACTTGTCTGCCTGCATCTGGATGACAAAGGATAGTGAGCCTGACAATGATCCATGGACAAGTGAATAATGCTCACAGGCCACAGGAGGTGGTCTGGAACAACAGTATCCAAATTAAGTTTTCTCTTCATTTGTCCACCTAGTTTTTAAAAATATTGGATGAGCACTTTCCAAATACCCTGACTAATGCCATAAACAAGGTCTGTTGATCCCCTCTTCCTACTTCTTGTCGTTCTGATCACACATTCAGTGAACAAGCTTCCTTCCATGCACTCTCACACTCCAAATTCATGCTCTGTTATCCACCCCAACCCTTGAAACCTGTCAGAGTCAGTGCCCTGCAAAATACAATCTCAGGGCCGTGTCCTATGAGTAGGGTGTATATACCTTGTTCTTTGATGGATGATGTTGTATTTGGGTGTTAAAGGGTGAACAAAAACAAGCATGTACAGAACTGTTCATCAGCAGTAGGACATATGGGGGGACTATGGAGAATACGTTAATTTACTCAAGTATTGCCTCAAGTTAAATGACTGCTGCAAACCTTCATAGCAAATATTATTAAACCATCACATCACATTTGTTATGTGTGTCCATAAAATTAGAGCTCACTTGGGTCACTAGAGTGAACAAAGGTATTTCAAAATATCCTGTTAAAATTACAATCAAGAGGGCTTCAAACTCCATTCTGAAGTATTGAGGCAAAGTTCATAGGTCCAGAAAGAAGGGGATGAACATAGGAAAGTGGTGATTATGTAATGAAAAATTATATACTTCTTTAGCACAGAAGAAAAAGCATTGAAAGAAAACAAGAGGTTTGCCAAAAATCCAGAATGTTCCAAAGGTGAAAATACGGTGAAAAATCAAAACCAAATAGATTTTGACTATTAAAACAAGATTCCACTGCTTTGTTGGCGCAACTGTGCAGGTACCCCTCAGTCCCTCAGCCAGAGCTCCTTGTTTGCAATGCCCTACAACTACACAAGTGCCAGAGCACCCCGTGTCCCTCTCTCGTGCCTTCACAATAGGACAGACCTCTGAGTTGCTGGTATGCTAGAGATCAATGTCTCATACTAATGACGTTTTCTGGCTTGTTCCTTACAACTCCCATAAGGATTACAAATGCTCTTTTTGCTCCTCTGGCCACATCCAGTTATTGGGTTGACATTTTCAGGGCTTCTTATCATGTAGGTGTATATATATATAAAAATATATTTGAACATAAATAATGCCCTCTTTCTCCATCTGTCCTACATGCATGTCTTTTGTGCTTAGTATACTGAATGTTATGTGTCAGTTTATATTTCAGTATCATGAGATCACTCTGTAACTATCCAGAGTCACATCAAAAAGTTGCATCCTTTAAAACATGGCAATAAAAATTTGTTACAAAAACATCAATATAGACTTAGCTTCCTTTACTGCAGAGTCAGCCCTTTCTCAGGCTTTCCTGTCTTGAAGAAAAAAAAAATCAGTTGTCTAGTCTATTGGCTATAAAACATGTGCTTTGTCCCTTATTACTTGTGACCTATAGAAATTTCTTGTAGCATTTGTAGCATTTTATACAGTCCTCAAACTTTTTAAGGAAGATTCTCATTCGAAGCAGTCCCTGTTCCACAAATGTCCTCCAGCTGATCAACCCAATTTTCCCCAATTTTATAAAATCCAAGGGTCAAATAAAGTCAAGGAGCACAAAAACTTCCTCGAACGAGTCAGTCAACTCCAAAGAGAACAATCTTTCATCTACTGTCAGAACAACCTTAATGTGACTCCACGGACAGACAGCAGAAGCATTTTGTTTGGGAAGTAAGGACTATGGAATGACTTCCAACCATAATATAATGTGGTACTGTCACATACTGTTGAAGTTACTGGAAGACTGTGCCATCTCCTCAGCGATGAGAAAGCAACAAAGATAATTGATAAGCCAGCTGAGAGAACTGCAGCAAGTGAAAAGTACTTGTAAGACAGTCCCTTTGCAACTGGGAGGCTGATCACAGATCCCAGAAGAGGACATGGGAAAAGTTAGCAGAAACAAGGAGTGCCAGCTGAAAAAGAATCCACGTCTGTACTGGTGCATAGGCCACCAGGCCTCCCATGGATATCATAAACGATTACAATGCTTTGAAATCCCAAATTCATCTTCAAGCACTGAATTTCCACCTGGCCTCATAAAATCTATAGGATCTTCCCACTTGACTCCATTGGGTCAGTTTTCATGCAAGGAAGGGCTTCTAACCTTTGCCTTCCCACACCCAGCTCTCTGTCACTGGGCTAAGAGAAGCAGGCACCTTTTGGATAGCCAAATTACCCACAGAAAGAGACAGATGAGTTATATCAGCAAATGTTGCAGCACATGGTACCAATTCCATCAGCAGAGCTAGGCTGATGGTGCTGCTACATCCCACTTCTATCATAAGGACGTGTTATCAGCTGTAGTTGAAAGCAGATATAAAATTTGTAAATAAGTGGAAGGAGGGACTATACTTTATTCTCATTTCATGTGGATACAACGAGTTTTGAAACAGCTTGGGTGGGCAAGTCTAACAAATATTTATAGTACCTAGAAGTAAGAAAAATACAGATTATGATTAGGAGTTGTATGAAAATCACAAAAAGATAAAAATCATTCAGTTGGAAAAATGAGCCACAAATGTACATTTCTTTTATTTATGTTTCACTATATTCCATAAACTGGAAAAAAAAAAAAAAAACCAAACCAAAACTCCAAACAACTCAAATCTCAGAATGTTAGCTTTGCATTCCTGACTCATCTGTTCAAGTAGTGAAAGTCAATGGAGTATTATTGACTTATGAACTCCAAGGATCTGTTCTCCACTTTTTTTAAGTGCTGGAGTCCACCATGAATGTTGCATTTCAGAATGTTTTCAAGATCCTGACACTGAAAATGGAACAAAAGCATCCAGCAAACAGAAACAAAGGGAGGAATGGTCACAAAGTATTTGTCTGCGAATGGTCTAAGAATATTGTGCCAGAGAGTGGTTTATACTGGTTTTAATTAAATGAAGAGAAATAGGAGAGAAGTTTTCCACCTTTCAGCCCTGTAACTGGAAAAACATGATCACTTGAGAAGAATGAAACATGTAATGGGAATATTATAAAACCACAGAGATGAAACAAGTACAGACATCCTTTAGAAGAGAGCTTGGGAGCGTTTGAAACAGCATTGTGGATCCCAGCTTGCAGCTTGCTTGAAGTGGCCCCACTGAAACCAGTGACAAAATCTCCCTCTGATTTGAATGCATACAAATCCTGACCTACTCCAAACTTAATCCCTGCACAAGATACACAAGAACTTGCATTATTATGCATAGGACTTAACCATGAAAGGCATTTCTAGTTCCCCACACTGCAAATGCTTGCATATTGAATAAACAATGGTCTGCATAACCCAGTAAAAGTGCACTGTCCACAGATACTGCTGTATTTATTTCTGACCTACCCACCAAGGCAGATTTTCTCATGACTCATGTAGAAAATCCATGGTGCCAAATGATGGGATAAGCCTGTGCCTAAGCAAGAGGTGCTGTTGGCACAACACAGCAGGAAACAGCAGTGCCGAGGTTGCTCCCCCAGGAGTTTGCAAGGAGTTCCAAGGATTTTTCCAGGACATTGGAAGCTTTAAACAAGGCTCTATGCTTTTTCTCTCCTAGGATAGAACAGAATTTGAGTGTGGGGTTTTTGGTTGGTTTGGGTTTTTTGTTTTGTTTTAGTTTTGGGTTGTTTTTTTTTTTGCCTAAAAGCCATTCTAAACAGTCAGAGTAGTTTGGGGAAAAGATTTGAAGGCTCAGAAATATGGAAATTATTTTCTGGTACTAAATTGGCACATACGAGTAATTACAAGTCTACAATGTACAACTTCTTTTATTTGAGCGTTAAATATTCTAGTTTTTCTATGGTAACTCAAGAAATTGCTGCCATATCAAATACCCTTCTAAATTGATTTAACTTTGGGTAATAAAACAGAACTGCTGATGCACCATAATTTTCAGAAAGACTGAAGACACAGATGGCAGAAGAAAATGGAGCTGTCAGAAACTATGAGCATTCATATAGACTGTCATGTTATCCATCCTGATGCTTTTCCCCCAGTACTGTCTTTCTGCAAATGTGCAATGCCTCACAACAATTGACATTCAAAACAGAAGTGTGCCTGGCCTTCTACATACACAAGTGGTTTGCAAGCCACAGAAGAAACTGTAAAAAATCTATATTTAAAGTATTATTTAAGATAAAAGTGACTGATTTATAAAAATTGTCTTCTGCAGTCAAGGACAGTAGTGAGAAATACCATGACATCTGCTCTATAATACTTCAAGATGTGAAAAGTCCTCAGATTTCAGAGTGTGGATCTATAGCCAAGAAATGTATTTGGCCATAGATTCATATCAGCTCCTTTATCCCCTTTTAAGTTCAGCACTATACTTACAGGCATCAAGCCATTTTACAAAGTGGGAAATTTAACCTAGTCATGATTTTCTTTGCTGAGATTAAATCCCTAAGAAAGTGGTCTTTCAACCATTCACTCAAAACTGCTCAAATTTGCAACAGCAGCATTGACAGAACCCAGGCTTCTGTCACAGCTTTGTGCTTTAGTAAAAGAACATTGTCTAACTTAAGATACTCTAAAAACATTTAAAGGTACTAAAGAAAAAGGCCAACTGAAAAGCAGTAAGTTACAAGAGGTTATTTTAATACAATCTGACGTCAACCAACCAAAGGATACAACCCAGAGGATATAACTCCCTATCCTCCTTATAAACCTTCAGTGACTTCCTCTGGATTTTGAATGCTCATAACAACTCTTTGTGTCTACTTTGTTCTCGCCACCAAGGAACTAGCCCAAATCAGTGACTTTCAAGAGAGTCAAAGACATGTACAGACAGAAGAGACCTTCCAGGTAGCGCAAGTGAGCAGAGCAGAGATTTCACATTGAAGATAATGAAGCAAAAAAGCAGCAGGACAGAGAGAATGGTGCAAATACAAAGAAAATGGTCAAGTAATTTGAAAGAAAGTTCTGAAATTTTATATATATATATATATACATACATATATATATATATATATATACATACGTATGTATATATATGTAGGTCCATCATGTATTTTGCTTATTTAAAAGCTGGAATTGTTGCTCTTGGTTAAAAGATTCTGACAATATGGATGAGGTGAAACACCAGGTCATTTCCAGCAATGAGGCCAAAATAGAGTTGCAGAATTTG
This sequence comes from Lycocorax pyrrhopterus obiensis, assembly GCA_014706295.1. Classification (NCBI taxonomy): domain Eukaryota; kingdom Metazoa; phylum Chordata; class Aves; order Passeriformes; family Paradisaeidae; genus Lycocorax; species Lycocorax pyrrhopterus. The sequence continues at coordinate 23,639,893 of JACSVZ010000014.1, read as the reverse complement.
GAAGTACCTGTGCAAGAACCTTGGTCATCATATTTTGATTGGTCAAACTATGTTCTTCCGTATTTCTAAACATGGGTAGTACTTTTATTTACATGCTACACAGTAAGTACTTCATAGAATCCTTTTTTCCAACCAAGCAGATTATTAATTTATGGACACTATAATGTTATGGAAGCATCTGGTATAGGAAGATAATTTCCTTAGCTGCATGTGTCCTGTTTCCATCTTTATGTGTTTCTTCTGCATCATAAAGAAGAAAAAAAATATGTGTATTTGAACTCAAAAAATATTATTTGAGGACAGAAGAAACATCTGTAATGTAATTTCATTTCAGAGCATCTCATTAACTGGAACCATAGAAAAATTAATTCCTTTGAGCAATAAAAACTCCTAGATACTGTGAATTATTTATTCCCACTACATTTCTTTCTATCTGACATCTATTTATTGAGGAAGCAGGATAGGCAAATAAGGGCATAGAAGCCTGATCGAGTTTTAAAAAGTTTTTTGAAGTGTGGATACCATTGGTATTTCAGTCTTGCTCCCACCTGTTTTAAAACCAGGACCATTTGGCATTTTTTATGCCAGGACACAAGAGTGGTATGACAGGAAGGAGATCAAAAGCAAAGCAGACCCTAGACATAGCATTTGCTCTCCATTCTTTATAGCACAGCTTTCCCACCCTGCACCTACCTCCCTTGAAAGTCACATAGGAAACTGGAATTTCACCACAATTTAGCAAATGGTCGATAGACACCATTGTAACACTCCAGAGTGGTAGAGAAGTGTTTTACAGGCACTTTCTGTCTGAATTTCCAGACAGAAAATACAGTGTGTATTTGTCCTTCTGATTCATACACTTGGATGAGACTGTGAGAATACCTCTAGAGGGCAAGGAATGAATCACTGCTTTGTTCCATCATCCTCTCTCCCAGCCATCTGCAGGACATCATGACATCACTGTTACAGGCTGGCCAGCACGAATGTGAGCATGTGCTTGGTACTACCGGCTCAGTTTGCAGCTGATGCCTCTTCACTGGCAGCAGTGGAGGTCTGCAAGCTCAGGTCTCTCCTCTCTCTTTCTGACTAAAAAATGGTGTCACAAGGCATACATGGCACATCCAACCCTCCGTTGCACCTTGTCCTCCTTTCATCCCTTCACTGTTCAGTCTTTCCCTTGTTTTCCTTCCCACTTTGTCACATACGCTAAAAGCCAGCATTGGTTCTGATAATGAGATGCTAACACTGGGTCCAGGCCAGCCTTGCTCACGTGTGCTTTAAGCTGTTTCACACATTTTATAAGCTTTTCATACATTTTCAGGTCTGTGAAAAGAGACTTCTTTGAGGTTACTATTGGCTCTGGTAATTCATCAGCATAAGTTTAGCAAGACAGAGACTCCGTGTTTCTCTGCCTGGTTAACTCCAGACTCAGTAATATTGTCTTTGAAAGTAAATAAATGCTAGCTTTCTAAAATGTCTTTGCAAAACGACAACTGAGTTATGTAAAGTATGAGAGGAAGTTTCTCCAAAGGATGACCCTAGTATATCCAGGCTCATTGACTGAAACATCACAAAGTTATTATGACACATAATCCCTCACTTTGCACCCTTTGCATACTTCGTAGAAAGTAAAAAAAAAAAAAAAAGCTATTTTGCATATCTGTAACTACAATGTTGCTCTTTTCAATATTAAATGTGCAAAAAAAATCAACCCAGCACACACTTTCTACAGGTAATGTTCTTCTGAGTTGTACACCTTGCCTAGGTTTCTTCAACTGGTTTATGACCACAGTCTTGTTAGAAGACATGTCTCTGCCTCGGGATGGCCTGGGTGCCTGTGTGAAACAGAACGCCACCTCCTTCAACGCAGGAATTTCCATACTGGTGGGAAGGGTATTGCTGGAGTTTGCATACTCCAGCCTCAGCAGATATGGCAAGTTCAGATTCAGAGTTTCGAGGTCAAAGGTCTTCCAGAAGTCCCTTATATATGAGGTTTTCAAGCTCCCCCAGGAGATCCATAATGTGGATAATGTAAGTCTTTCTAACACCAGGAGAATAATTCCTTCTCATCTCTGGTAGAGGAAGGAAAGTGAGATGCTCTGTCTGACCTGCACTAAAGAGCCAGGAAAATGGTGCAGCAAATCCATCAAAATTTTAACCTATGTGTTGACCCCTTGGCTGTGCTCCACTCTCTGGGATAATATGTGCCCATGTTTGTGTATACGCACACACACACATGTATAGCACATAGGCGAAGAAAGAAAAACGCGTAAGAGCTACTTGAAGTGGAAACACAAGGACCACTGGCCAGAGCAATCAAGGCATCCCAGTCAGTGACAGATCAAAATCCACTGAGTATTCTGTCCCTGCCAGGACTATGGACAGTCAGATATGCTGGGGCTGGAGGGTGGGAGGTGGAGACAACCACTGCAGTGTTGCAGGCAAAGAAGTGAGATGCTCCTGAGGGCACTTGCTGCCCTTGTGCACTGGTTATAGAAAAATGATGAGTCTGTCTTTGTGTCCTGGACCCATCTCACTACATTCATCTGCAGAGCCCAGGAGAGTGAGAAGGTTGCAGTTATAGCAAGTGAAGGGGAAAGCAGAAAAGCTACAGTTGAAGAGAGAGGAATGGAAGGAGTCTGGAAGTTGCACATTATAAGATTAGCTCAAATAAAGGAAGGCTTGGTGAGAGAAACACAGGGGATATCACCATCTCACTCCCCTCAAAAGCCTCCACTGATTCTTCTTCATTCCTCCTCTCCAGCAACAGTCCCTTCTACTTCATTCCCTGTCTCAGCCCTCAGCCTGCTCCCTCAAAAGACCAAGTCATTACCACCAAAGAGTTTTGCTCCTCCAAAGACAAGGACAGAGCAAGGCATCCTGGCTCCACTGTTGGAAACTTATGGTATTCTGAGTCTAGGGAAAAGACTCAGACACCCGATGGTCTCTGGTCAAAGCCATGAACGGCTGGGATAAATCCAAGAACTGCCTTGGAATTGATTTTATTTATTTCAAGGTCTTATCTGTCCCTGGCCAGCAGCAACAGAGAGCAAGCATGATTTACAACCACCTTTTCTATAGTGGCCAAAGACTATTCTTTCTTCCTGGCCAGAGACAGTTACTCTGTACCAAAATAATTTTTTTTCTTTTTCTTTTTCTTTTTCTTTTTTTCTTTTTCTTTTTCTTTCTTTTTCTTTTTCTTTTTCTCTTTCTTTTTCTTTTTCTTTTTTCTTTTTCTTTTTCTTTTTCTTTTTCTTTTTCTTTTTCTTTTTCTTTTTCTTTTTCTTTTTCTTTTTCTCTTTCTTTTTCTCTTTTTCCTTTTTCTTTTTTTCTTTTTTCTTTTTTCTTTTTTCTTTTTTCTTTTTTCTTTTTTCTTTCTTCTTTTTTCCATATTGCAATGCATTTTTTTGCCTCTGTCCTTTGATGTGGATACCAAAAATCCCACTTATTTCCCACTGTATTTTCTGTCGGTGTGCGATACAGTGATAGCTGGCAGGCTCCCCATTTAACATGCATGGGCAGGACATTTCACTGTGGGACTAAACCTCTCTCCATCTTTTCTAACTGAACCATGTCGTACAATAGCTACAGTGCATGAAGCAACTCTGCCTGACATGGATTTTAATGGACACTGTAGCACCGGAGTGGCAGCATGACAGGTACCACACCCCCTTCAGCAAAGCTGAAGGCACGTCAGCAGCTCTGGTGGGCTGGTTGTCACATCAGATCAGCTAACCATCCTCACTGGGCAGGGAGGGAGTAACACACCCCATTTTTGGATAGGTTTGGCTCTTTGTCACAAAGCGCTGTGGTTTTCCTTCACATTTTTTCAAGCAGTTTCCTTTATGCCCTCTCTGGTAGCAGACACAGACATTCATTCAGAATACAATGACTCCTAGGCGGACAAGGAAGCAGCAGTTTTTGGCAGTAGCTGACCTGTGACTTCATGTAGCACTGAAATGCCCGTGACAGGCTGAGCTTCCAGCACATCGACCTGGCAATGACAGCCCCATCTATGGTGTGACTTAGGGTGCTGCTCTGTCAGGAGCTTACTGCCATGACCCCAGCAAGAACACCAGAGAAATTCAGATACCAGCTTTTGCCAAATCATCAACAGAATCTTTTCAGACAAAGACAGGAGAGGTTAGAAGCTATTCAATAAATTATCCAAGTGACTTCTGGCTTTCCGTATCAAATTGCTGCATAATGTTTCCTAAGTAACCAGGGCTTTTCACTGGTAACAAGCCACGGGCTTGTATTGACTCTAGTTACTCAGACATGTTTTGCATGCTTTCACCAAAAAATAAAGCTGTTCCAATGTCTTCTCACAAGTAACCTGTAGTAGGCATTGAACAGAGGATTTGTCAAGCATGCAAAGGAAAGTTGATTCGTAATCTTTTCTCATGACTAACGGCACTCAGTTTGTGCTACAAGAGGGACACTCTTATGACCCAAAACACTACACTTCATCAAATTTTCTATTTTCTTGTCCAACAAACTAAAAAACAAGCTAATACAGAGCTTTGATTGGTTATAACTCTGGATTATTTTCCATTTAAGTACACTTTGGAATGTGAAACTGTAAGTAGAGTTAATGGTTATACCATATCATGTCAGAGAACACAGAAGAGATGGCAGAAGGGATCTATCAGCAGCCCAGATAATTTCTAAAGCAAAATAAGCTTCTGTTTAAAAAAAAAGCTTCTGTCCTGCATTGTTTATTTGATGGTATGGGAATCTATCTGTTGTTGTTTCAGGTGTGTAGTCTCCACCAAAGTATCTAAAATTAGCTCCATACACAGCCACATCCCTGGTGGTGTGCTAAGAGAATGAGTGTGAAGAGGAGCAAAACATGAGTGGCTCAGGGGTCACAGCAACAGCATGTGGTGACAAGCATGGAAAAATATAATCATCAGGCAAAACAAACTACACTTACATCAACATTTCTGAAAAACACCCAAGCTCTCATGAAATCAGAACATATTTACAAGGCACAGACATCAGATCTTGTGGTAGCTAATGTACCTCAGTGCTCATGACATTTTATTTCTAGAAGCTGGGTTGCATGGTTACTTGCAGGACAAAGGCAAGTTGGGAGACGTCGGAGTGTATCCCTACAGCAGAAAAAAAATAATGAAATGAGACAGTCACTGAAGAGAAGCTGCATTTCAAACAAATAGCAACTTGATGTGGTATCTAGTTCCCACAGTTTCTTCACTGACATGCTTGTGTTCTAATGTAGTCCAAGCACATACCTCCATTTTTCCACACAGAAGATTAGATTCCAGCTTTAAAGATACTGCATGTCTGGTAATGACAAATGTGGATTTGAGGCAGGAGCAGTGCCATCAGGACCTCAGTATAGTGACTGCAATGTAAAGCCTTTCAGATACCTAGTTTAAATCTGTAATATCTCTTTCAGAGAGTAGCAGTGGTTGCCACTCTGAAGTCCAGAGTAGTCAGGGTACCACTGGATGTTGTGGCAGGGCTCTCATCTCCTGACAGGGCTCAGAAAAGAAACAGTCTCTCCATGAAAGCAGGGACTAGATTACTATCAGAGACGGAAATGGGATTTCCAGACCACTGCCTTAACTTGGCTGGTTTTGAGATCAGTAAGCGTAATTCCCAGTGGCAGCAGAGCTAGGTCAGTGAAATTCAGTGAAAATGAAAATTGCCAATGCCTGTAAGTGCAAGACAGTCCTCTGGATACAGAACAGTGCCTGCTTAGCTTTTGTCACTGTTTTGTATTGACAGGTTTGCATATTTTCTTTGTGCAAAAGTCAGATCCTCACTACTAATGCAAAATACCAGATGCCAATTACTTCTTACTATATATAGTTTGTTGGCTTTTTATAGGTTTATTGAAAAAGTGGTCCTGCAGAAATATAAATGAATATAAATGAAATTTAAAGCCATTTTGTTCACTCTTCACACCTTGCCTGGAAATTTCTTCTGTGTGGAAGGTTTGCTAGACAAAGGCTTAACTGCTGGAACATGATGCCTGTCAGAAGAACTGACACACACCACAAGAAGGAGAGGTGGGAATCGTTCCCTGTTTTTTCCTGTCCTTTGCCTCATATTTTCTTTCATTTTCTTTTTCATGTATGCTAATATTTGGGTTTTTTCTGATCAGTAAGTATTTCCCTCAATGTATGAATCTACTCTGCAAAAATTGTTTTCATGTTCATTTTTTTGTAAGCTTCAGTGGCCCCAGATTAAATATAGTCCCTCCTAACTGCCAGGCAAACAAACACACTTTTAGATTCAGAGTTAGTATCTTTTGATAGGGAAGAAAGGACTTTCCCTTTACTGAATCAGCAGCAAAAACACTCCCAAACTCTACAACGTAACCGAGCCCTAGCCACATCTACATTAAACTGCTAGAGAAGTTTCTTCTTATATAGAAACATCCATCTCAAGAAGAGAACCTACTGCAAATTGCCATTTACAGAAGTAATCTGCTCCATCATTTGAAGCAGTTCTGCATGACATTAGGGCAGTCTCAGGCCTCCAGTTACTTTGTAATGGACCCCAGGCGGTGGATTGAGAGTCTGCCTGCAGAAAGCCTGCAAGGATGTGCAATTCAGCTCATTATCATGTGTCATGCCTCATAGGAAAGCAGGAAAGATTTTGTGCAGAAATTCCTGGCTATGACTCTGAGTGGACAGAGGCAGGTCAGTGGAATAAAAATAAGCTTTTTTCAAACTCTAACTTTGCAGATTCTATCACATTCTAAGTATTTTCTGTCTTTGGATGCTTGCCCATCTTTTCTGTAACACTAATTTGCAGAGCTCTGATAATTTCATTGGTTGGTTTTGGATTTTTATAATGATGAAAATATAAGTATCAAACTACTCACTTTGCTATGATCAAAGAAAAATGTCATATGTATCAGCAGACATAAAATTGCTCTAGCAGAGATTGTTGCTAGAGGATATAAACCCCATTATTCATATAAAACACAGTGCTGCCACTGATCATTATTCCTAATTCCCTGAATGGGTTTATTAGAGTGTCCTCAGCATCACTGTGGGCTGTTAATAATCTGGTGGTAGCAGCCCGCTTTGCTGTATCTACTGCTTAACCTACACTTATTTCTGTCATTGCCTTTTTTTCCCTCCACATTAATCATCCTCTGAAAATATTTTCAGTATTCTCACTTGCAGCCCAGCTGGAATATGCCTTCTAATTGTCTTTCTGAGTCTGCTTTTTCTGATTCCTCTGCATAAATATAATTGCAAAAACAGCAGCTTCTGATATCCCTGCCCTTCCAGTCCTGCTCCACGAGCAATTGCCATGGTGGTCTCTTGTTCAGGGAAACACACTCTGCCTTCCATCTTAGAGACTCAGCCTGTACCTATGCTCTCTGCCCAGACACCACAGCACACTGTGGCACCCTGCCTCCTTGGCTGTCCGGAGAGGATTCCCTTTCGGAGCGCATCAGACTCCAGCCTGAAGCACTCCAGGTGCTCCTATGGAAACCATGTTGCAGGAGTGGGATGAGCCTGCATGCTGATGTGTGCTGGGTCTGATGCATGCACCCTGATGCATGCTGATGTATCCTGATGCATGCTGGATTTCACTCTGATACAGTCTTGGCAAAAAAAACCCTTAGCATAAAAATGTGACCAGGAACCACGAAATAATCTCATCTTCTCAAGTCTACGTAGAACCCCAGAATCCCACCCACATTGTATAACACAGCAGAAGTTCACTGTATATTTTTTTCCGTTTCTGCTTTACCTGAATTGTCTGTTTTGCACAAAGCATCAATTACCCCAGCCAGTCAGCTTTCCAAAGGCATGCACCTCTTTTGATTGAAAAAGGTTTAAAAGTCCTCCATTTTGAAAGTCTCAGTTTTCAGTTTGCTTCCCTTTCACAGTGAAGGTTTTTTCCTCAATAAAAATAAATCTAATAAAAGACCTAAGTGTGAAAATTTCTGTCAGTAATGCAATTAATCCAGCTGTTGAATTCCTGCCATCTTAGATTAGGTGATCAATTGATGCTTTGCAGAGATGCAGCAGGAAAAATCCTAGCATTGATTTTCTTAATAGCTTTGCTGCTATTTGGTGTTGAATACTGCTAACATTTGGGCACAAAAATGTGACTCATTTATGCAAAGAAAATACATATAATATTCCCTATAATTGTTTTGCTCAGATAGCTTTTAAATTTTTGTAGATGAAACAAACTGATGAAAACACACTTTGAATTACTAGTCTCATAAGCAGTAGGATTAAGGGTATTATTCATAAGGAGTGATATTTTTTGACACCTCATAGGAAGAGTAGAGTCTTTATGAAAAAAATTCTCTTGAATTACCCCTTAGAAAATATTAGAAGAATTCTTTGCCTTGCTTCTTTTTTACGAACAGTACTAGACTTCTATAGGGTTACCATCCTCATTGTTAAACTTTCTGACACCTTTTCAACTTGCCTCTTTACCTTAATTCAGGGCCACAGGAAAGTAAATGCATCCTTCTCAGTCACCTACATACATCATACAGTATTTTAAAAAGCAGAGGTACAGAGGCTTGTTAGCTGTATCATCTGCATTAACCAGTAAAGAGAAAATGCCACCTAAATCCAACTCAAAATAGACCCTCTGTTCAGCATTTCAGCAGAGGTAACCTTTAAATGGATACTATACACTTAGGTAATTGGCAGTGACAAGAGGTATCAGTTAATCCAGCCTAGGTGTCAGCTAGACAGCTTCAATATACTACTCTGCAACTGCTCACTATATATCTTACTTTTGTCTTAAAATACAGTTCTTATTCAGAAGTTTGGAAAACAGATCAGTGCCTGAGGAAGTTCTGAGGAAAAAAATTGGCTATGAACACGAAAGATGCATTAATTGCTTTTGTCTTGTCTAGCTGTCTCTGGTGTTCTTACACTCATTTGGTTACAAAAGTGTGCTACAGTCTTGGAAGATCCTTAAGGTCAAAAGTAATGGAAAGAACAGATATTTTAGTGTGCCTGGAACATATCATATAAAATTACAGTTAGATAGATCATCTTCCCTACATAACTGGCTGTCCAAGAATACATTTTTTTCTTCCAACAGCAAAGATATGAGGGTGATAAATTATTAAGTAGGGTTGGTGAAACACTGGGACAGGTTGCCCAGAGAGGTGGTGGATGCCCCATCCCTGGAAACTTTCAGTGTCCGGTGGGACAGGACTTCAAGCAACCTGACCTAGTTGAAGATGTCCCTGCTCGTTGCAGGGGGATTGAACTGGACTGTGTTTAAAGGTCCCACCCCACACAAACTATTCTATCATCATGTGGCACAATAAAAAATGCATTGTAAAGTAAAAACTCCCGTAACAATTTCTAAAGGAATAAAAGGTTTGTATTTCTATTTTATGCATGCAAAAGACAAGCCCATAGCCAAGACCTAGGTCTCTGAATATACTCCTACAATCAAGAGTTGAATCTGAATCCAAATGTCTCAGCGTTCATGTTCTATCATTAAACTCTGACTGACACCGCATTCCAAGACATTTCAGATGTTGGGGGTAATTTTGTTATTCTTAAACTGACATTGTAAGAATATGCTGAAACTTAAGTTTCCTCTCTTCCCTACTGTTTTCGTTGGAGCTGGAAACTGTCAGTTGAAAGCAAAATTTTTATTTTAATTTTTTTTTAATAAACTCAAAGCACAGAGACATTATGGAAGAAAAGAAAAATAAAAAAACCACCAACACACCAAACACCAACACCCCACACACACAGTATATTCCTGCCTTTAGAGAAGGCTTTGTACTAAGCTCAAAGAATTGGTTTTCACCTTTCACAAATGAAATTATTTTAGTCATGATTAAGGTTAGATACCTTGAGTATACTTATGCTAAGCAAAGCAACAATTTGAAACATGGATAAGATGCATCAAGCTGACATTAGGAAGCTATGTTCCAGTACGCAGGGATATTCAGACTTTCATTTAAAGCTATCATAAGAAGTAACAAATAATGCTTTATACTGGCAGGCACACACCTTCACAGTCACTACAGAGAAAGAGCAGTGAAATGTTATAAAAGAAAGCAATGGTTTCATTTATGGGTTCTCATCCAGTAGACCCCCAACTCAATTAACTGGGACCTCATCTTGAGGCCACAGTAAAACCACTTACCCAACAAAGTTAGAGACATTCAGAATGATGAATAAATACTTCTGACTAATTGCGGTAAATCCCCAAATTGCATGGAGTTTTGGCAGGCATTTTATGAAAAGGTGTTAATGCACTGTGGCATTAGGTGTGCCAGCTTGTTTTTTTCCCTGAAGAGACTAAAGTGTACTAGAGGCAAGGATTTCCCATGTTTCTAGGGAAGAGCCACCTGTGATGCTTTAGAAAGACTTGTCTGTGATTTCACATGGTGTTCTAAAAGGCTCCATTGACGTTCACTTTCACAGTGCATTCTGACATTCACAGAGCACAGTGACGTTAGTGTAGTATTTGCCCTTTTTGTTGGTCTTTCCATAAGTGGTTTTGCACTTACACCTTTCAGTATGAAGGGAGGTCTTCACAGTTAATGCTGGTGATAAGTCACTGTGACACGGAAGGAAAGTTAGGCATTGGGGAGAGCCTCTCCAGACCATCCTCAGTATTTCAAAGCCATGCTGTGCTGCACACACACGATATCTAACACTATTTTCTATAACCATGCAGCCACCTGCTCTTTTTTAAGAGCAGAAGTCTGTGGACTTCTCTTTCATGCTCTGCTCTTCTTACAGGATCTTCAGCAAGTCAAAAGCTTATGTCCAAGAAAAATCTCTCTTCTCGTGGTAACTTTTGAGAAGCAAGGATGCCATTTTAAATTGATAGCTATGTGTGCAATAATAATTTCGTATACTGAGAAATACGTGGGAAGCAACAGACAAACCAATGCGTCTGCAAGTTGGACGATGTTATTTAGCTCATTATACATGTTTATTCACAGCCTGAATGGCACTTAGAAGGTTCTCACCACTAACAACCTAACAAGGATCAAGTCGAAGTGTGTACTTGAAACAACAGTTGAAATACCTGTTTCTAGAAGGAAATATAGAATTGACAATCTCTTTTCCAAATTTTAGGTTTATAGCAAAGCCAGTACCAAAGCTAGACTGAAATTACATCTTAAAGAAATTTCTTCCAGGTACACCTAAAAGAAGATATATCAGGGTCATGTAGCTGTTTACTGCAACAGCTTGTGTTTGACTTAATTAAATGAAGGACAGTATTTATCGTATTTCATTTCTAACTGAAATGTTTTGGAAATTATGCCCACACAGCATTGTTTTATAACAGGAGATTACTCAAAGGAAGCCCATGCAAGGGGACAAATCTTCACAAAATTGAACTATACAGACTGATACAAGACACTCAGTCACTGGTTGCCCTTTGCTAGTGTCCAGCTTTCCATAATTTGGGAGCTGCCAGACTACGTCGCCTGTGCAAAAAGAAGAAACGTACTGAGACACCTGGGTGTTTTGAAACAGGTGGAAAGAACTGGATTAGGTGTGCCAGTGCAAGGTAATCTGGGAACCCATTGTCCTTGTGCAGATGCATTGTGCTTAACTGGCCTGCTGAGGGCTGTACACAGGACACATGAAGAATGTCCACTGGTACTGCCCAGGGCTCACAACACTTGCTAAGGGGAACCTGCACAGCTTTCAGTCCCTTACAGTCTTATCAGTCTGTGACGAGGAGGTCAGCAAAAGGTTTTAAAATAGAAAAAGTGACTAAAACTGCTTTAGACAGCTACTATATGAGGTAGCAGACGGTGAACCTACCCAGAGGTCCCTAGAAATACTAGTATTTAAAAGGTCTTACATTTCGCTAACTTCAGAGAAGTGCGTGGCACTGTCTGTTGCCTTAAGGGAATGGGAGCCATAGAAATGGGAATGAGTGACTGTACTAGTGAAGGGCTTTCAGCTTCTCTGAAATATTTCTCTCACAGCATTTCCCCAGTCCTGTTCTCCAACCTCAGCAGCTCACCAGCATACCAGGCTGACACCCTGCTGGGCTCCTGGTAGCCTCCCCCACCAACAGTCTTTGTTCAGGTCACAGCAAGTGAGACATATCTAGCTAAGTACTACTCCTTCCACCCCTGCCTCTGTGAATAACACATTTAAAATTATCATTAAAATCCCCATTCATCACACAACCTTCACTCATGTCAAAAGCAAACACCAAAAAAAAAACCAAACCAAATAAGCAAACAAAATAAAACAAACAAACAAAAGCCATTATCACAACCCTGAATGAAAACGGACAATTTACACACAATTCACCTCCTGTTCCTTCATCACAATTACAACAACAGAAATTCTTCACAATCATTCCACTCTCTCCCATTGGTCAGTCCATGTTTTCCCCATTACTGCTCCCCACCACCTTCCTCATGCCCCACATTAGGCATCAAAAGAGATGGTGGTCGTTTGACCCTGCCTGAATGACAGATGCCCACCAAAGCTGCTCTGTCACTCCCCTCCTCAGATGAACAGAGGAGAGAGAAGGTGACAAAAAGCTGATTGGTCGAGAAAAGACAGGAAGATGTACTCAGCAATTAACCATCAAGGACAAAAAAAGGACTCAGCTTGGAGAAATTGATTGATTTTCTTGCCAATTCAATCAGAATAGGATAAAGAGAAGTAAAATCAAGTCTCAAAAACACTTTTCCCCACCACTCCCTCCTCATGGGTTTAACTTTATTTTAGTTTCTCTACTTCATTCCCCACAGTGGTGCACGGGAATAAGAAATAAGGGTTGTGGTCCGTTCAGCACATATTTCTGCTGCTCCTTCCTCCTCAGGAGGACAAGGACTATTTTCCCTACTTTAGCGTGCGATTCCTCAGCATGATCCCACAGCAGACAGTCCTCCACGAACTTCCCCGGTGTCAGTCCTTCACAGAGGCTGCAATTCTTCACAAACTGATCCAGCATGGGCGCCTTCCATGGGGTGCAGTCCTTCAGGAATGCACTGCTCCAGCATGGGTGCCAACGGGGCCACAAGTCATGCTAGCAAACCTTCTCCAGTGCGAGGTCCTCTCTCCATGGTGCACAGGTCCTGCCAGGACCATGCCCCAGTGTGGGTTTTCCAGGGGGTCACAACCTCATTTTGACACATCCATATGGTTTGGCATGGGGTTCTCCACGACCTGGAGGTGGATTTTGGCTCCACCATCATCCTCCATGGGCTGCATGGCACAGCAGTCTCATCATGGTCTTCACCAGGGGCTGCAGGAGAATCTTCACTCTAGCACCAGGATCACTGCCTCCACCTCCTTCTGCACTGACCTTGGGGTGTGCAGAGCTGTTTCTCTCACATATTCTCACTCCTCTCTTCTCTGGCTTTAAATTGCTTCCAGCCAATAACTTTCCCCCACTTCTTAAATACTTTATCCCAGAGGTGTTGCCATAGCCACTGAGGGGCTTCACCTTGGGCAGCAGTGGGTCGGTCTTGGAGCCAGCTGGCACTGGTTCTGCCGGACATGGGGAGAGCTCCTGGCAGCTTTTCAGAGAAGCCACCCCTGTAACCAAAACCTTGCCATGCAAACCGGCTACAGCTACACTTTGCTAAGAGCAGCAGTGTAAAGCCTAACTCTGTCGTGGTTGTTGCTGGTACACAAGGACAGCACAGCATTTTTCAGAGTTCACTCTCAACTGTCACATCAGTTTTGCTGGTAACAGCCTGCGGCTCTCATGGAGCCGTGTATCTATAGATACCACCACCATTTTTTTTTTAAGTTTTGTGGTGTGATTCTTTGCCGTTCTGGGCATTGCTTATAGCTGGAGAGTATTACGCTCCTCTGAAATCCACATAAATTCTGTTGAGAAAAAGTTGGCAATTAAAAAATCTCTGGCTTTGTTTTTTTACCATCTGATGTTACACTGTTATCTTTAAACTTAAGACGCGTCCCCACCTAATTCAGGTAAGTGGCCATGCAATGGTATCTTAATATCAACTCTCTCTGTCTTCTAGGTTAACAAGATAAAAGATACATTGTGGGGGTTTTTGTACTATTGGACCTAGACAGGTGCTACATCAATGGTAATAAGGCATATTAATCTAACACCCACATAGATGGTGAAAGATTAATTACAAAGTCTAATTCACTGTGCTATAAATCACCATGTTTAATAATCCAACTGATCGCACAAGCTATGATTTTTAGGGAGATGTTCAGCATTTTAGGTTAAATAATTTTTTAGAGGAAAAAAATAAATATCTTTTTTAGGGAAAGCCTTAGTAAGTTCCAGTGTTTCCAAAGTGAAAGACTTTAAATCTTGCAGACTACAATAAATTCAGGATTCTGTTTACATCTGTTTATTTCAAGAGAAGAAAATTACTTTCTAATTTCATGGGAAATTGCAAGCAGTTCTAATTATACTCACACTGCTATATTAAACATTAAAGTGTATGCAATAAATTGTATGCTACATAGTATGATATAAAAATATTATAAAATAAAAATTTTATGTCATGAATTTCAGATTACATTAGCATAATGCCACTGACGAGCTAAGCAGTGTTGAGACCTGTATTAGTACTGGGTGTTACATCCTTTTACCTGACAGGTCACTCTCTTAAAGAATACAAGTGCTCTTTGCAAACATATCTGATATTTTTCTTGATGCGTTTAAACACAAAACAAGGTAAGACTAGTGCTTCTCTCAGGAGGCATTTCAAAGTTACTTCAACAGCAGCCTGACATAGAGTTTGTGCACAGTAACATTTTATCACAAAATTAAGCTAAGATTTAAGTACAGTCTAAAGGCAATATGTTTGTTTCCATGAAGTTCCTACAGTGCAGGCATTCAGGTTGTGTCCTTTCAGGAAACTCGATGAGCAGACTGAACTTTTACTTATCCTGACAATGCAACTTGAGAGGGGGAGGGTGGAATGGCAGGGATGGATGGACACCAAATAAAAAATGTAACAAATTTTTTAAATCACAGGGCATTTTGAATTGGAAGAAATCCACAAGGACCATCAAGTCCAACTCCTGGCCCTGCTCAGGACATCCCCAAGAGTCACACCATGTGCCTGAAAGCATTGCCCAAATGCTTCTTGAACTCCATCAGGCTGGTGCTGTGACCACTTCCCTGGGGAGCCTGTTCTGGTACCCAGCCACCCTCTGGGTGAAGAACCTTTTCCTGATATCCAGCCTAAGCCTCCCCTGACACAATTACATGCCATTCCCTCAGAATCTGTCACTGGTGACCACAGAGAAGAAATCAGTGCCTTCCCAGCACTATGTCTAAAGTCATATTTCTTAAATTTCACCTGGGAAAAAAAACAGTTCTCAAGTTTCTCCAATAACACAAAAGACAGTAATTAGAGAAAGTAACCAAGAACTATTTGTAACATTCCACCACCTCTCTTTTTGCCAGCATCAGCTACTTGTGAGCCCAGAGAGAAGCACTCTTTGATTTCCAAATCCTCTGTCATGACCATAGGGCTCTGCTTATTGTTTGAATAGCGTTTGACCTAGTAGGAGGTCATCCTTCACTGGCCCATCCCACTCCCACATGCAACATTAATGGCCTGAAGTAACAAGTAGTTCCAGGGACACATACAACTATCTTTTGGCTTCTTCACTCCCTTGTTTCCTAGGGAATTGAGACCTATTCGAACCCTTAAATCGTCAATCTATCTGTCTCTCTCCCCTCCACCTATAACAGCTTCTTCAATTCTGTCCATATTTTACCTGCCTGTCAAATACGGTTGAAGACTCAGAAATAAAAATCTAAGAAATGCTGTGAAAATTCATGTTTGCATGGAAGACTGACTAAATCACCTTTTGAGACAGTGAGTTAAAGGCACCTTTTCCTTATCAAACCAGAGAAGCTTCATCTGGATGGCCCATAAGCACACAAGTGCTGTCCAACTGATCTGCACATGCCCATCTTTCCAGTAATAGTAATGTACACCTGTATTCAAGTGGGCCAGTGTGAGAGGAACTGGGGAGGTACTGGGGTGGGAGAATGGCACTTCAGAGAGCAACATCAAGGTCATGGTAAGACGATGAGATCCTACAAAGAGAGGGTTAGTCATGTTCAGGGCACACACAACACAAATCCTACAGGAAATCAGGCTTTCTTTTTCAAAGGATTTTGGTATGACACATATAAACAGAGACAGTTGGGAGGAATGCAAAACACACATTTTATGGTACACTGATGCAATAGAAATACATTTTAACTCTGTGCCATATTAAAAAGAAGTGACACTATAAATACTGATCAAAGCACAAAGTCATGTCATCCTATGGAAATAGTCTTGGTCTAGACATCTGAGCAGACTTAGCTCATTAAAGAAGACACCACCTTCAGACGAGAATTTAATGAGGGCTTTCACAACATGCAGGCAAACTTTGTAACTGGATCATTCAAACGTCTGAGTTGATAGTGAACAGTGCCCCATTCTCTGCAACAGGAAGTCAATACTATCTTCTAAATTAGCAAGAACTCAGGATCTCTGGAGCCTGAATTCTTAAAAAATCTTTCTCACAAATTGTAGGCTCTCAATCACTGTAGTTTTGTTGACTAGAGAAGATTCACGCTGAACGTCAAGTGTGCAGCACCACTGACCTCAATCAGAGTAAAAGTTACGGCTAATTTTTTAATCAGAATTTGTTCATCCAAAAGCCAACCATTAGAGCAGCCAAGCACTGTGTGCCATCAGTAGCCTACTACTAATGCCCTATAGATTGCTAAGAAATGGAGGATCTTCTCCAGGAATACAGGGGACAGTATCATGTCAATATCTGAATGAAGTTTATGCCTGGTTTGAAAGTAGATAAGAGTCCATCACTCCAGCAGCCTTATTCTAGACAGCTTTATGAAGGAAAGCCTTCATGTGTATAGAAGAGTTCAAAGTCCTGTATCCCATTCACACCACCACATTTTCAGAGATTCTCTAAGCTTTAATATAATACTCTCCCTCACTTTAACTATCCTGTCCGGGAGAGCTATATGCTTTTCTCTTTCAAGATATTTAGTCAGGGAAACACGTAACCTCTGCCAAAAAATGTCAGGAGAAGTATGGATAGTAACCTACAATTTTATGAAATGCCAAATATTACTATAGATCTATTAAAACTAATCTTTGTGAAGCTTGCTGCTTGTACTTGGCATGACTGGCATAATTCAAAATACTACTGTCTCTTGTAATCTGGACAAAGTCCTATTGGTATAATTTCTGCATTTTCTGCGTTAAGACAACACCTGTCAGCCTTGGAGAAGCTCTTCCTGAATCCAAACTTTGTCCCTAATTTCAGTTCTCAACGTAAAGCCATCATCCTGACCAAATTTTTTTAAGTGTGGCATGGCCTGATAGTTCAATGTTTTAAAAAAAGGAGCTGTATTTATTTGCAGTTAGAGAATACACGTCTGCCAGCATTTGAATGAAGTCTAAATTACATTCAGCAGTACCATTGAACTGTACTCCAGCATTCTGGAAACATACTGCTGAAAATCCAAACAGTCTCATTAAAGAAGATCCTCTTTATGCTTCTGCATTCTGCATTAGCTCTTCATGCTTCTGCGTTCTGCACTAGCTCTTCATTTGCTATTGCAGGCAAGGACTTTCTGGGACATTTGTGACTCAGGTGATGAGGTGTTTGAAAAGACCAAGAAATATCTTGCCTTCTCACTGTAAACTACAACCTGTAAAAATACCATTGTGGTTTAATTCTGTAGGCAGCTAAACACCACACAGTCATTCACTCACTCTCCCACTGTGGGACAGGAGACAGAATCGGAAAAAAGGCAAAATTCGTGAGTTGAGATAAAGACAGTTTAATAGGACAGATAAGGAAGGAATAATAATAGTTAAAAAAGAATATGCAGAACAAGTGATGCACAGTGCAGCTGCTCACCACCTGCTGGCAAATGCCCATTCCTGAGCAGTAGGTCCTCACTTACTATCCAACTCCCTCAGTTTTATTGTTCAGCATGACGCCATATGGTGTGAAACATCCCTTTGCCTAGTTGGGTTTAGCTGTCCTGGCTGCCTCTCCTCCAACTTCTTGCGCACCGCCAGCTTCCTCTCTGGCAGGACAGGAGAAGAGGGAAAATCCTTGATTTAGTGTAAGCCCTGCTCAGCAACAACTAAAACATCAGTGTGATATCAACATTATTCTCACACTGAGTCTAAACCACAGAACTGTACTAGCTAATAGGAAGGAAGATAACCCTATCCTAGCCAAAACCAGGACAAACACAAATAATAGAATGAAGTCATAGTCAACTTACAGAATTCTACAAAATCAAGGTATAACCTAATACACACAGGCAGGACAAATGACAGTACTGAATATCTGGCTTTTACCCCAAGAATGTAAATACAAGCATCATGGCAGGGGATAAGAAGGGAAGCATCTTAATCCAGGGTTCATAGTGACCATTTTCAATGTCACTGTTGTACAGAGGGACCCCATGCTCCCAGAGGCAGAGTTCTGACTCCCAGAGCTCTTCCTAGCACCTTGTGCATTAAGCCTAGTTTGAATAGGTTTAAAGGATCAAAGGGACTGGTTCAGAGAACTAAAAGGAGTAGTTCTCTTGATTATACCACAAGCCAAATACGGCCAATTCTAGCAGAGCTGAGTTACTGTTAATGGTAAAAAGCAGCAGTAAAGGCAATAGCTTTGGGAAGTGCAGGTTCACCACCTAAAACCATCATGGGTGACCTGGGACAAGTCTCGTACTCCTTGATCCTTGGCTACATGGGGAACATAAGCATCTTGCTGTCCTACAGAAGTACAAAGACAGATTGAGAAAGGCAGTGGAAGTTGTATGCATGCTTTTGACATTTTCCCTGATGAATTTTTTTGCTAGATAAGGATCAGAAGACTTTTGATCTCTTCTCTCTAGTGACGGGTGATAGCACCTGACGGAATGACATGAAGTTGTGTTGGGGAGGTTTAGGCTGGACACTAGAAAAATGTTCTTCGCCCAGAGGGTGGCTGGGCACTGGAATGAGCTCCCCAGGGAAGTGGTCATAGCACCAGACTGAGAGAGCTCAAGAAGTATTTGGACATTGTTCTCAGTCACATGGTGTGACTCTGAGGGATGTCCTGAGCAGGGACAGGAGTTGGACTCAGTGATCTTTGTGAATATCTTCCAATTCAGGGTATTCTGTGATTCAAAAAGGCAAGATAAAATGCAGCCCTCGATAGGACAAAAGTATATGTTAATACTACAAGTTGTGTAAGACAGAAGCTCATTAAAATCAAGACGACCTGACCTGTGTACAAAGGCCGTTCAGGCTCCAAGAAGTGGTTCTGTTCACTCCCTTACAAAGATGCTTGCAAACATCACTAATAACTGAAAGCCTTAATACTGTGGGCTGCAAGATTCAATAACAACATAATTTA